>JAKXYG010000488.1:0-578518 GCA_025895645.1 Cardicola forsteri | reverse complement strand
ATGTCGTATAAATATGGGAAATAATGAAGAGGTGACCACGTCACCAACCAAATGAATAAATGACTAAAATTCGAATACATAAATCATGTACCGGAGTGGTCTGGCGGTACAGCACTCGATTTGGACCTGGGTGGACATCAGGGTTCAACTCCCACAATTAGGCACTAAATGAAAATCCATGTTCAGCTTCGCTAAAATATCCACTGCTGATAGATGATGTGTTTCCCGCACAAAACATTCAAAGTAATAAACATACATGAATAAATAGAATAAGTAGAGAATGGGACTTACCTCCATGTACTGATTTCATGTGAACGTACATACAATAATTATTTGCAAACTTTTTACCACATTTTAAACAGTCGTATCCAATATCTAGAAATGTAACAAATTGATATTTTATATTCTTTCAAGTAAAACATTGTACAAAATAAATTACACACTGCATAACATGTCAACCAGCTTTATGCATTCTTAATTAGAGGATATTGTTACACACATTTCACTAAAATTTATTATACTACTTATCGTTATTCTATTGTGTCGATCATTATCTACTTGACTAATTGCCAATAAATGTTTGCCTTACAAATAAGCATGGGACAACAAGATAGCAGTAACAACATAGTTCCATGATTAAAAAAAACATACAGGACAACACTATAATTCCATGTGTTCGAACATTTTGATTAAATATTTGTTTGATCGCCCCATGAGACATTCATTTCAAATCAATCTTCCCGAATGGTTCTTAGCCACATGTTCTGTAGTCTATCTCAACCTTTGTTTTGTTATCATCAATTGGTCTATTCCAAAATCGTTCTTGCTGGTCTTTGGGGCTTAGAATGTAAAATTTGACCAAATAATTTCTTTCGTTCAATCGAAGATTGAAATTCCTTTCGATTTTTATTCAACCTGGGTCGTGCTATCACTTCGTTGCGGTTGTTTACCGAAATAGCGTATTCTTATTGTACCAATAGAGATTTTTTTTCAAAAGACAGTTTGCTAACCTTGATCTCAAACCCTCCTCCTTTACCTACTCTCAGTACTATCTAGATTGATTGATTTATAATTTTCTAACTGATGCAATTTACATAAACTCAAGTATCCGCCAATAATGTGTTTAAGCACCTCACACTCTTCAATTTTGTAGATGATGACATATTTAATGAAGTGTCCTGGTCATTTGAGGGCTGTATAACTCATGATAGTCGCAAGATAGCGGATCTTCAATATGGCAGAAACCAAAAAAGATTTACAAAATGCGATTGAACTTACTTAAAAAGCCTCAAAGAAATACAGTTTATATCTTAATACTAAAAAACAGTAATTGTAGCGAACTTCCCTTTAGTAAACCAATCACTGTTAATGGTTACCCATTTTCGGTGATTGATGCATTTACGTACCTAGGTTCGGTCATTGATAATAAAGGATCCAGCTCTTTAGAGATTAAGCGTCGTACTCACTTCTCTGCTGGAGCGTTTAGACGTTTAAGTACACGATTTATATGTTAATACTAAAAAACGGTGGTTTTAGCGAACGTCCCCATTAGAAATCGAATCACTATTAATGATAACCCACTCCCGGTGGCTTTGCTTACCGTTTGCAGTTAATAGAAATCACTGGAGGTGTTTAATTCGGGATGTAATATTGATATTTATATAGACTTTATAGAACTTGGAATACCGTGGGTGATAATAATCGGTGGGGCGTTTTTATTCCCAATGACGACTATATATATATACTACAATGCATAAGTCAAATGTTTGACAAAATCACCAAGGACATGAGTTCGAATCCCACCACCGGCCCACTAAATGCGGGCCGGATTCGCAAAAAATGTCTACTGCTGAAAGACGTTTCTCGAAAAACATCAAAAGTAATAACAATTGAAAAATAATAATAATAACATTTCAAATGCAAATTCAAAAGAGAACGTTTGAAATACACTTACTTTCGTGAACCAACTTTATATGTGCTTTCAATGAATACAAAATCGAAAATGATTTACCACACTGCATACATTTGTGTCGTATGTCTATAAATCGAATAATAAATGTTAAAATTATTAGTTCTATATTATATAATCATAAACATTTATAAAAATAAAGAACAAAGTTTTTCTAGGATTTTTTAAAATGCCCACTAAAAGTCCTAATTAACTAATAGTACAACATTTAAAATTTTAATTTAAATATCCGTAAAGTGCTGTTCATTTTCATTTTGACTGGTGACGTGATCACTTCTTCATTATTTTCCATATTTATACAGCTTATAAACAATCGAATTCGATAGCTTGATAAGCGTAACAAACGTAAAAGAACAACAAAGTTTTTCGGTTGGTAGACAGCATCCTTGTGACATCCCCCCATGTTCGCAAAAATTGACGCGGCCGCCTGAATTTTTGTCAGGATTATCTGCCTTAGCCCAATGCCTACAAATGGCATACGTATTCCTAGAGGCATCTAGTCCAGGATGCACCACGTGGAAGACGGACAGTCAAGACAATTACCTCGTGGATCATTAACATTCCAAATAATGACCACTTCATGTCCAACGAAGAATAGATGAAAAAATTATTACTTATTATTATTTATTGTCTAATATATTTTAACACTTTACTGTTTTTTTAAATGTTTAAATATTACAATAATCTTATAACAACTACTTACTTTCATGTACTGATTTCATGTGGACAAACATATAATACTTATTGGCAAAATTCTTGCCACATTTTGTACATTCGTATCTCTTATCTGAAAAAATGAAACAGTTGTCAAAATAATTTACAAATGTTTGGTATTATCGTTAGGACATATAAAAATTAATTCTTTAAAAATATCCCCTTGTTGTTCCTCACTTGTTAATCAAAATTTAGTATATCACTAATCATTTCTTTATTGTGTACTTCACAATATCACTATTATTGGAATTCGAAACTTTACAGCCATTATTCAAAACCTCAAGATCATAAGCATCCTATAAATATTTACATTCCACTAATGAACAGTGCTACATATATATCTTAAACGTATAATGTAAAAATCAAAAATCAAAACAAAAGCAGTGAACAATAATGCCAAAATTATTTTGCAAATCAAACGCAAATATTAAATAAAAAATCAACACTTACTTTCATGCATCAATTTGACATGTTTACTTAACATATATACACGTGTAAATACTTTACCACATTGCACACATTCATATCGTTCTTCTATAATAATTACAATTATAATATAAACTAATTTATTAAAAATATAGCATATCAATGCAGACATTTATAAAAATAGAATATTCAAATTAATTATCAACTACTTTTATATAATTCAGTAACTCTCAAACTTGCTGGTTTCTCAGGCGGTAAACATAGAATTTGACCAAGTAATTTTCTTCGTCTAATTGTAATAATGTCATATAGTGAACGAGAGTCAGTTCTTTTCATGATCTCATCATTTAGAATGTAATCGCACCAGGTAATCTTTAAAATACTAGATCTAATTGGAATGCATGTTTCATGGGGGATCAAACAAAACGTTTGGCACAATGTTGTCTCATGTTCTCTTTGAATTATGAGACTTTGTTGTTTGTTATTTTGCTGTAATTGTTGTCCTATTGCCCTATACTCATTTTTTAAAGCAAAAGGGTTTTGTAATAATAATAATAATAATAATAAACTCTCAAACTATATAGTACTTAGTAAAAAAACGGTATGCTATACCAACATAAAAATTCGAATGTTTGTAAAAGTCAAAATAATTGGGAAGGAGTCCAGTAACGTAGATTAATCTTGACCCATATTTCACTCATTCATTTTGGTTGGTGACGCTATTTTCCATATTTATACGGCATATAAACGATCGGTATCGATGGCTTGATAAGCAAAGATTGACGAGGCCGCCTGATCTTTTGTTATGGATATTTCCTTTAGCCCAACGGCTACATATGGTATACGTATACCTTAAGATAACTTTTAACTATCTTGGCTGTATGTTCTCACCCGCTGCGCACTCGGATCCTACTGTTATTAATCTAAATGTCTGTAAGAACCTAATCCAAGATGCACCACGTGGAAGACAAACAGTCAGGAATATCACCATCATTGGAAATTGGGACTTTAATGAGCATTACTCACATCTTCGGTATCGTTTAGGATCCCCCAATAAATGCATTCAACTTACTCTTCTACGTTCAATATAAAGTAAGCAATACACTACATTACAACAAAAAGTTACCTTATAATATAAACTAATTTTATAACAACTACTTACTTTCATGTACTGATTTCATGTGCACATCCATATAGCGTTTAGTTACAAATTTTTTACCACATTTTACACATTCGTAGCCGTTATCTAAAGAAGGAACAAATCAATATTTTATATTTTTTCAAATAAACCATTGCACAAAATACATTACTTCGCGGTGGTCTAGCGGTACAGCGCTCGAATTTGGACCTCGGTGGGCATCGGGGGTTCAAATCCCACCACCGGCTCACTAAAATTCAGGCCCATGTTTAACTTCGCTAAATGTCCACTGCTGAAAGATATTTCTAGTAAAACATTTAAAGTAATAAACATTAAAAACAAATGTTCGGTATTATTATTTGTTGACATATAAACGCCAAATTTACTTCCATATATTCCTGAGCAAATTGTTATTTTCAATTTACTTAAAGGTCACTTCGCACTAAAATGTATTACGTCACTAATCATTTCTCTATTGTGTTCAATATTATCTACGCGACATAATATTTCCCAAAATGGAAATTTTACATTTGAACATTGCAACAAATAAATTTCAATATTTAAAAGTAATGCTAACACACATTATCATCAAGTTCAATTTTTTATATTCGATAAGTGTCTACGAAAGTCAGTGACACAGTCGCCTCTTCTATAGTTCCAACTTCGCGTAGCATTCGCAATTCATATACAAAGAGGCTGAACTTGGAGTGATAAATGAAGTTTATTGGCAAAAAAAATCCACTTCTTTGGGGCGACACCAGTGTTTACAAGAATTTACGATTCAATCAACTTTGGGGGAATTTAAAAACTAACGCCAGTTGATCGATCCACATGCCCAGCTGACCTTACACTGCTGTTATTAGACCAGGTGTCTGTTAATACGATTAACACCACTAAATAGTCAAAATCAATAGCATCATTATAGCAAGAATTTGTTTCATTATAAATAAGGAAAAAGCACCCAAAATTATTACATGTATACACTCCGTCATTTCAAATTAAAAATTAACACTTACTTTCGTGAACCGACTTTATATGCTCCTGCAATGTACTTCGAAGTTTGAATGATTTATCACATTGCACACATTCGTGTCGTATTTCTATAATTCAAAAAATAAATGCAAAATTATTAGTAATATGTCATATTATTACGACCTTTTATTTAAATAGATATGCAAATTGAAGAACATGGCTTTCCAATAAAAAAATCCAACTTTACATTTCCGTAAAGTACTAGAAAATACAAAATCATTGAAACAGACAAAAAAATCTAATCTAATCGCTGTCTACAGGTTTCAGGTTTATACACGAGTTAAATAGGAGAGAAAATTCCTTTTAGTACTCGGTTCTGGGTATCAGATATCAATATCAAACGATATAAAAACATAAAAATAATAAAAGCAATAATTAAATAAAATTATAAAGATAGTGCGAATCATAAGCCGATTCGAAGGACTGTAGGGACGAGGCCGAGACGATGTTGGCAGGTAAGCTGTTCCATGCTGAAATAACCCTGTAAGAAAAGTGATGGGAGCTCAAACGAGAGTGGACCTTAGGTTTGGAGATCTTAAACAAATCTCCTCGACGGGAGTCATTGGAAAGGGTAAAGAGATTATGGTGGTGGGTGTTAAGGAGTTTGTAGACTAAAATAAGGTCGCCCCGGAGTCTCCTATCTTCGAGTGGAAAAAGTTTGAGAGCTTTGAGACGATTTGAATATGAGGAATATTTGAGTGACCATGGCTGTCTAGTGAAGCTCCTTTGTACCTTGTCCAATTTCAATATATCCCCTCTTAGGATTGGAGACGTAACTTGAATGCAATATTCAAGATGCGGCCGGATATAGAGTTGAAAGAGGAGGCGGGTACAACTAATCGGGATAGTGCCAAGATTACGCCGGAAAAATTTGGCTAGCTGATAGCATCTAAGAATAGCCTTATTATGATGACACGAAAAATTGAGGGAGGGGCTGAAGGTCACGCCTAAATCCTTTACCAGGTTAACTGCAGTGATTAGCTGCGAGTTAGGAGCTATGAAACTGTTACCTGAGGGTAAAGTGGCTGCATTTAGAGATATTCAAAAGGAGGGCACTATCGATGGACCAATTGAAGATGCTATTAATGTCTTCCTGTAATTGAACCGGGTTCGTACCCCAGATTTTAACATCGTCTGCGTAAAACAAGATGTTGGAGTGAACAATCGAGGGTAGATCATTAATGTATATAATAAATAATAAGGGACATAGAACTGATCCTTGAGGAACACCTGAAGAGATAGGGGTGGTGGAGGAGGATACATTACCTAGTTTAACTCTAAACTGACGGTTTGTCAGGAAGTCCTGTATCCACGTTAAAAGAGGTGGGCTTACGCCGAAAGACTTTAGCTTGCTTAACAACGCTGAATGTGGCACCTTGTCGAAGGCTTTACAAAAGTCGAAGTAGATAACATCGACAGAAGGGGAGCGTTCGAGCAGACCCGTAACACTTTTTGTAAACAATAATAGATTAGAGAGTTTATGAGATTATTGTTTAAAATAAAATTAATAAGGTGAGATTTGATAATTTTTTTCGAGAATTTTGCTGGGGCCTGATAGGATACTGATGGGTCTATAGCTATCAGGGATAAACCTACTGCCGATCTTATAGATTGAACGGATGTGGGCAAGCTTCCAAATTGAAGGCATTTTTCCAAGCTGTAGAGAGAGAGTAAAGATGAAGGCGAGGGGGGAGCAAGAACCAACGCGCATTGTTTGAGAACTCTAGGATAGAGCTCGTCGGCTCCGCAAGAAGAGGATTTTACCGATCCAAGATAATTAGCGACCATAGAGTGTGTAACAATAGGACACCCAGAGTCGAGAGTAGGCTTGGGTGACAGAATAATAGAAGAATCTGTATTGAAGACAGATTTAAAGTATGTACCAAAATTATCGCAGGTTTCATGTGATGAAAGAAAGGAGCCGTTTTGGTCCTTTAGCCTAGGATAGGAGAAGTCTCGCCCACAACAAAAGAAAGTTAAAAACAACAACTAAAATAATATTATTATAACAAAAACAATAAAAAATATAAAACATTATATTTCTATAATTAGAAAAATAAAACAATAAGTTAATTCACAATTTAAGTTTTTATAAAAAATTAGTATTTTTATTGCACATTATTTACCTACCATTCCAAAATTCTAATGCATAAATCATGTTTATAGAATACACATGGAATAAGTTATAAAATGTATTTTTTTAATTTTAAAATACTCGTAAGTACTTACTTTCATGTACTGATTTCATGTGGACATTCATGCATTGTTTACTTTTAAAAGTTTTACCACATTTGATACAATCGTATCCTTTCTCTAGAAATGTAACAAATCCATATTTTATATTCTTTCAAGTGAAACATTGCACAAAATAAATTACAAATGTTCAGTATCATCCTTTGTTGACATAAACCAGTCCAATGATCTTTGTTGGCTGCATTGGGTAAACAAACGGACGCCTAATTAAGTAATTCATTTGGACGAGGGGGTTTAGCATAAATAGAAGGACTGAGTTCGCATGCTACAATGTCCGTCCAAATTTTTCGTTGGCCGCCTGGCCTTCTTCACTGTGTTCATAACACTATATTTATCATATTAAAATTCTACATTTGAGCAGATGAATTTCAATATTTAAACATATTACTGGTAAATATTATAATCATGTTCAATTAGCCCAATTTGGCGTCTCCTCAGTTGCATATAAATCTTTCGCGTTTTACCAAACATTGCCGTAGGAAGGCACAAAACATTAAGTTGAGTTTATTTTTTTCATACCGCATCCCTTGGACGTGGTAGCATGTACCTGGATAAGCATGGGTTCGAAACCTACAATCGGCACTAAATGCGAGTCTACGTTGACCTTAGCTGAACAATGTCCACTGCTGAAAAATGCCCCTTTCCTGTCTCAAAACATTCAAAGTAGCAAACATAAAATAATGGTACATATCTTGGAAATTTTATCCATACTACATATGCATATAGTACATGTTAGACAGAATCACCAAAAACAAAACAACCACTTACTTTCGTGGACCAACTTAATATGTTTGCTTAATGTAGCTAAAACCGAAAATGATTTATCACATTGCACACATTTGTGTCGTATTTCTATAATTCAAATAATAAATATTAAATTATTATTCATTTCATTTTGATTGGTAATTATGTGATCATCTCTTCATTATTTTCCTCAATTTATACGGCATAGCAAACGATCAACTTCGATGGCTTGATAAGCGTAACACAATCGTAAAATAATAACGATACTAACAATCCCGAGGATTCGAGTGATGCTTATAAAGGTTCAATTTCCAATGATGGTGATATTTCTGACAGTTCGTCCTCCACGTGGTGCATCTTAGACTGGGCGCCAACAGGCATTTAGACTAATAACGGCAGGATCCGAGTGCACAGCGGTGTAACTGGACTACCGCTGTGACGGGTGGGTTTAAGCATGCACACAGGATTCTTAAAAGGTATCTTAAGGTATACGTATAACATATGTAGCCGTTGGGATAAGTAAGATAACCATGACAAAAAATCAAGCAGCCTCGTCAATGTTTGTGAATAGTGGCGACGTCGCAAGAATGCCGTCTACCAGCAAAAAAACTTTACTATTTTTCTACGTTAAAGTATTAGTAATAATTTAAAAAATAAAATAATAATAATAATAATAATAACATCGTCATTAATTGCATTTTAAAAAGCTTCTCAAATTCCTATACGGTAGGTTGTCGAATGCAAATTAAACTTGGAGGAAGGATAAATGAAGTTTCTCGGATAAAAGACCGCTTTCTTGACAGAGCGATTTTTTATAGAGTTGACGCCGGTTAAAGGATTCACAAACCTAACCGTTTACATATGCCAAAAGTTATCTTGGAATATCTTTTAAACATCTTGGATGTATGCTAGCACCCATTCACTAAACAGGAATCCATTGAATGCCCAGTTATACCGCTGTGTACACCGTCTCTGTTGTCATTAGTCTAGATATCTGTTGGCATCTAGTCCAGAATGCACCACGTGGAGGACGAACAGCCACAAATATCACCATCATTGAAAATTGAAACTTTTTAAGCATTACTCAAATCCTCGTGGATCATCAACATTCCAAATAATGCCTACTCTATATCCAACCTAACGGGATATAGCTTCGATTCCTACCATCGGCACTAAATGCGGGTTCATGTTTGGCTTCGCTAAAGCGTCAATTAGTAAAAAATGTTCATCGTAAAACAGATAATGTAGTAAAAAGTATGTATGAATTTATACGAGTATAAGAAACATAAAACAACTATAACCTTATATAGACTATCAACTAGTAAACCAAATTATAGCTTTATTAGTACAAAAATAAAATTATGATAATTATTTGAAGCAATATTGATATTTTCAAATATACTATTTGTATAATTACAAAAAGAAAATAGACAGTTAATTCAGAATGACAGAGTTTAGAAAAATTATCTTTAAAAAAATAACACGCACAATTTCTATTGTAATTGAAAATGTTTAATATTGAATTAATAATAAAAACAATGTAAACATAATACTGATGTATAATTAATGAAACTCAAATAGGAATGCTAATGATCCTGAGGATTTGACTAATGCCTATAAAGTCTCAATTGCCAATACTAGTGATATCCCTAACTGTTCGTCCTCCATGTGGTGCATCCTGGACTAGGTGCTCATAAGCATCTAGACTAATAACAGTTGAGACCGAATGCACAGCGGTATAACTGGATTACCAATATATCGGGTAGATGCAAGCATACACACAGAATAACTAAAAGAAGGGAAATAATCCTATCAAAATATCAGGCGGACTAGTTAGTCTTTGTGAATAGCTATGCCGTCTACCAGTCAACAAACTTTGTTATTTATCTACGTTTTTTATGCTTATCAAGCCATCAAAATTGATCGTTCAATATGTCGTACAAATATAGAAATAATAAAGAGGTAACTATGTCACCATCCACAATGAATGAATGAATAATCTAAAATTATTCAATATAACAAATATTGACATTTTAATAAAAATTAGTATTTTCATTGCACATTATTTACCTACCATTCCAAAATTCTAATGCATAAATCATGTTTATAGAATACACATGGAATAAGTTATAAAATGTATTTTTTTAATTTTAAAATACTCGTAAGTACTTACTTTCATGTACTGATTTCATGTGGACATTCATGCATTGTTTACTTTTAAAAGTTTTACCACATTTGATACAATCGTATCCTTTCTCTAGAAATGTAACAAATCCATATTTTATATTCTTTCAAGTGAAACATTGCACAAAATAAATTACAAATGTTCAGTATCATCTTTTGTTGACATAAACCAGTCCAATGATCTTTGTTGGCTGCATTGGGTAAACAAACGGACGCCTAATTAAGTAATTCATTTGAACAAGGGGTTTAGCATAAATAGAAGGACTGAGTTCGCATGCTACAATGTCCGTCCAAATTTTTCGTTGGCCGCCTGGCCTTCTTCACTGTGTTCATGACACTATATTTATCATATTAAAATTCTACATTTGAGCAGATGAATTTCAATATTTAAACATATTGCTGATAAATATTATAATCATGTTTAATTAGCTGAATTTATGCGTAAATTACATGTTAGATAAAAGCACCGAAAACATTATAAAAATTACAACCCCCAAATCAACACAAAACGTATAAAGCGCACTAACTTTCATGAACCATCTCAATATGTCTGTTTAATGTATTTAGAATCGCAAATGATTTACCACAGTGCACACATTCGTGTCGTGTTTCTATAATTAAAAAAATAAATGTAAATTTATTAGCAATATATCATATCATCACGAGCATTTATATATGTAAACTATTCACAATTGACGAATAACTTTTTTTTCAATAATAAAATTATCCAGATTTGTTTTAAATTGAACACTAAAAGTCCTATCTATCAAAGACATTCATTAGGAAGAATGGTAAAGAAATGCTTAAAATTCAACTTTTGATTTCCGTAAAGTACTAAAAATTAGAAATTGTTGAAACAAACAGAAAAATCATATCTAATTGATGTGAATGCAGAGCCACCTCTTTATTAATTCCAACCTTTAACAGCTTCTCGAATTCCTGTATGAACAGCTTGTCGGATAAGAATTGAATTTGGAGGAAGTTTCTTGGCTAGAAAACCGCTTCCTTGCGGCGATGCCAGTTTTCACAGAAATTGGCAAAGAAATTTTTTTAGGGTTAACGCAGGTTCACGGATCCATAAACTTAATCGGCTGCATGTGGTAAATAGTTACCTTGGGATAGCCTTTTAAGCCATGCTAGCATTCATTCACTAAACGGGGAATCCAATGAAAGCATAGATACACCACTGTGCCTATAGACACTTAGTCTAGGATGCACTAGTTAGGATTAGCGTATGTACGCTAAACTCAAATGAATACATTTATGAAATTACACAAATTCATTCTAAATGCAACAAATACGGTAAAAAAAAAGCTTCCGGAATTTACAAATAATTAATAATATGCAATCGCATCACAAAAAACATTTTACTGCAAGTACGTACTTTCATGAATTGACTTAGTGTGAATATACAAGGCAGCATGTTGAGTAAAGCTTTTGCCACATTGATCACAAACATGGCGTTTTTCTAAAGATACAAAATATCAATCATTAGTTATTCTCAAAAATTGCAAGTAAAATGAATCTATTAAAGTAGTGACAACAAGATTTGATATTCAAGTGTCAATTTCGATCAATTGAAATTACAAGACACGATACATTTAACTCAATTAAATTATTTTAACTGATAGTATTGTTATGAGGAACTCCGCCTAGTTTGGATCAGAAATGGTTTAATCTAGCCAGTCCCAAGCCTGGATAAAGGAGAAGGGTTTGAATGCAAGGTTAGCAACCTGGCATCTATAAAAAAAATTTATACTGGTACGGAAACAATCAAGAGGACGCCATTCCGGCAGCCAACGGCAAAGAAGTGATCGCACGTATCTGGATGACAGAGTTGAATAAAAACCAAAAGGAAGCTCAATCTTTTATTGTGCATAATCTTCAATGTCAATGAAACTTTGTTGTTGTTGTTGTTGTTGTTTTGCTGTAATTGTTGTCTTATTGACTCCATGCTTATTTTCAAAGCAAAAGGGTTTTGTTTAATATAATATAATATAATTGTCATGAGGTGGATTAATGTTACAGTGAGCTACTTGTTAAACCAAAACTCCGATTAGAAATAATATAGATAATATATACATGAGTGAGATTAATTAGCCAGCCCACTAGCTACCTGTAATTATTATGACTTCACTGCGATTAGTCGGAGGCTTTACTTATCAATCGTCATTCAATATCTTTAACATACATATAGTATTTAATATTTTTAGGTTATTTTGGAATTATTATTATTATTATTATCACTGCTTGAATAATTCACGAGAAACATTTTTCAACAAATCGACAGTTTAGCAAAATAGAACGAGTGACCGTATTCAGTGCCGGTCGTGCGTTCTATTAGTAGACCACTACGCCAATGTTTTCTAAAAGCAAGAAATGTAAAAATGATAGCATATTACATAATTAGTTCAGTGAAAGAAGAAGCTATATTTTTTCGGTATATTTAATTCTTTAAATACTAAATAACACCACTGCAGTATATATATATATATATATATATATATATATATATATATATATATTCAATTATTGACATTACAAAGTATGTAAAATTTAATTTATACATTTATGTGCTTTACTCAATTAAATTACTTTTTGAGGAATTATTTGTTTTCAGTTTGTCATTGTACATTTCCCATAAATATTGGAAAGTACAACGGTTACAATTAATAAACACTTCATCACTGCATTGAAAACATAAAAGGTATGTCTTTGTATATAACCCAAAATATACTGTATTTTCAAATGGATGCTAATGATCCTGAGGATTATGCTTATAATGCGTATAAAGTCTCGATTTCCAATAATTGTAACATTCCTGACTGCTCCCCCTCCACATAGTGCATCCTGGACTAACAACAGCAGGGTCCGAGTACACTGTGGCATAACTGGGCTTCCTCTACGACAGGTTGATGTAAGCATACACTCAGGATACTTAAAAATCATCTGAAGGTATACATATACTATACATAGGCTTTGGACCAGAATCAGGCGGTCTTGTCAATCCTTGCGAACAGTGACAACGTCACGAGGATGCCGTCTACCAGCCAGGAAACTCTCCTTATTCTTCTTGGCTGGTAGACGGCATCCTTGTGACATCGCCACTGTTCGCAAAGTTTGACGAGGCTGCCTGATTTTTTGTCAGGGTTATCTCCCTTAGCCCAAGGGCTACATATGGTATACGTATACCTTTAGATACCTTTTAAGTATCCTGGGTGTATGTTCGCACCCACCCGCCATAGCGGAAGCCCAGTTATACCGCTGTGCACTCGGACCCTGCTGTTATTAGTCTAGATGCCTAGGGGCACCTAGTCTAGGATGCACCACGTGGAGGACTAACAGTCAGGAATATCACCATCATTGGAAATTGAGACTTTATAAGCATTACTCAAATCCTCAGGATCATTAGCATCCCAGTTCGACCAATGAGACTATAAAGTAATGTGACTATCTTCCAATACATGGAATTATGTAAAAATTACTTGGTCAAATTCTACGTTTACTAATATGCAAAATTAATATAATTTACTTTTGTCGACTGATTTCTTGTGATGTACATTGAAAGTACTTTCGTTTTGTTCATCTACAATTGTAAAAATTTTGTATCAGAATATTTAAGGTTCTCAATCATATCAATTCCTGTCTTAGCCATTTTCATCACATAATATTAGCAAATTCATACAAATAAAATACGATTATTTAACATTATTGAATGTTTTAATTGTAAATTGAATCCATCCACGGTAAAACAACCGTATTCAAAGCAAATAACAGTTAAAACGTTTTATGCGCATTGCCATTGTGTATTAGTAAATTCCTAATTTAAACAATAATTATTTATTTTAATTGCAATGAAATATTTTATCCACATATTTATGTAGAAAAACCATTGAAGTTTGGTTATTTTTTAGCCAACTAAAATGTCTGTATTTTTACACTACTTATAAGTAGTACGGTTTTATAACACAATATTCAGCGACCTAAATGTAACAACATTTGTACATAATATAACATTTTAAATTTTACTTAAAACTACTTATAAAGTTTTATAAATAATTTTCAGTAATGTTGTGCCGGGGCGGTAGAGCGGTACAGCGCTCGAACTGGGACCTGAGTGGGCATGGGTTCCAATCCCATCACCCACCCGGGTCCACATTTCGCTTCGCTAAAATGTCCACTGCTGAAAAATGTTACCTGTACATTGATCCATATAAGTAGGTGTTTTGACACTTCTTTTCGGATAACGTCGATCTAAAACAAATATTTTTATCACTACGCTATTGTTACCTTTCACGTCACTCGCACATCCCACTACTAAACCGTTTAAAATCACATTGCATTTATTTTGCATTGCTTCTAAATCTAGAAAATTTGACAAGACACTTCGTTTTTCAGCCAGTCGTAGTCCACTACATGAATCATCGATATTACTGACAAATGTATCATGTAATTTTATTTTGGGCTGCTCAGGTATAATTTTTTATTCGAACATACTTTTGTATTGCACAAATTGCTAATTAAGAGATTTCGTAAAACAGGATTTTGGCAATCGTCAAAATGGGCACTCGAATTTTGATTTGTTGAATGTTTTTCGTTCTGTAAAATATTGAGTATATATACGGTTGACGTAAAAAAATAGAAGCACTGTAATACTTTGTAGCATTCTACTCTAGTTACTTATCCTTACTAATACATACCTAAGATAATACTTTAACAATACACATCAAGTAACATTCTTTGCAAAAATAATTTTTAATTATAATATACATTTATTGTAGCAATATAACATAATACCACCATTGACTAAAACTTAACATAGCACACATATACAGGCTAAACTGGGCTCTGTCAATATACTCGATTTTTTTTTGTTTTAACTTGTAATTTTATCTTGAGCTGTTCAAGCATAAATTTTATTAAAATATACTTTTTATTAGACAAGGTATTTATTAACAGATTTTGTAAAATGGGATTTTTGCAATTGTCAAAATAGGCATGCGAATTTCGATTTGTGAAATGTTTTTCGTTCTGTTAAATATTGAGTATATATACAAATAATCACGGTTGACGTAGAAAAATAGAAGATCTCTGATACTTGGTAGCATCCTGCTCTAGTTACTTATCTCAGACATATGTAACACTTACTGATATATACCTTAGATAAAACTTAAGCAAAACAAATCAAGTAACATTATTCACAACAATAATTTCTAATTATAATATATAACAACATCCATTCTTGTAATAAAGCATATTATCACCGTTTACTACAACTTAAATCAAAAGCACATAAGTCGTTAAAAAAATTCTATTAACTAAAATACACTAATATATAAAATTATTATTACTGACTTATTATTTCAGTATTTCAAAATTGAGCCTCAATTTTTAATTATTTCTAGTAAACTTTTATTATTAATAATATAATAATTATTAATATTACAATAAGTGACAGTAGACCTGCAAAAATGGAAGTACTGTAATACTTTGTAGCATTCTACTCTAGTTACTTATCTCAGACATATCTATCTTTTACCAATACATACCTTAAATAATTCTTCAGCATTACATATCAAGTAACATTATTCGCAAAAATAATTTCTAATTATAATATACAATATTTATAGTACCCATGTAACATAACACCAACGTTTATTAAAACTTAAAATAAACACACATACACAGGATAAACTGGGCCGTCAACAAACTAATCTTTTATTTTTTCAAAATAGTAACAATACTAAACTTATGTAGTCTATCAATAATTAACTCCGCCTAGTTTGGTTCAGAAAAGATTCAATGTAGCCAGTCCCAAGCCTGGATAAAGGGGGAAGGTTTGAGCACAAGGTTGGTAACCTGGTCTAGTGTAAAGAATTTATACTGCTACGGAAACAATCAAGAGGATGCCATTTCGGTAAAGAAGTAATTGCACGTATTTGGATGACAGAGTTACACAGATGACAGGGTTGGCTGAAAGCTGAAAGGAAGCTCAATGTTCGATTTACAAAATCTTCAATGCCAACGAGACTTTGTTGTTGTTGTCTTGCTGTAATTGTTGTCTTATTGCCCCATGCTTATTTTTAAAGCAAAAGGGTTTTGTATTCACATAAGTAAATAATTACTCATAAAATTTGTATTCATGTTAGGTTAATTACATAAAACAATTACGCAACAATAATTTTAAACAACATAATTATTTCTTTACATAATTTAATAAAAATTGTATTTAAAATTTTAAAGAAAATACTCATATATTACTAAAAGTATTAATTTTTAAATAATTTTAACAAAATATACTGCAGATTTAATTAAAAGTTTTATGCAATTATTAATTTTTTAATTTAACAACAACACAACATTATGTGACTCAATTATAGGGTAAAATTGGATTTTATATTAGAAAATGTACATAGAAGCAAAACACTTATAATGAACCAATTCCAGAAACTAAAGGAAATAGTTTAAATGATTTCACTTATTCAAGGATTAGAAACAAAGCTACAGAATTTGGCTTAATTTTGCAAGTAGTGTGTTGTATTTAATTTATAATTTTAATTTAATACACACGTTCTACTAATTTAACATAAATAATTAGTTTTATTTATTTCAATTATTTAATTTAGTTTTATTTAATATACTGTTTTAAACATACAACTATTTAATTAAATACAATAATTGCATTAAAATTACAAAATGTAGTAAATATACTTTTAAACATTTTTTAATTTACAAGTTCTTACAGTATAAATTTTCTATTGATAAAATTTTTATTATTTTGTTTATTTGACATATATATATATTCATTTATTTTATTTACAGTTTACTAACATTAACTATTTTAATTTAAATGGTTGTATTACAATTAAATTGCGTTTAAACAATATATCAGTATCAATGTTGACAGTGCATATTTTAATTTTATTTTTTGGATTAACAATAACTGGTATGTTTTAATAATATTTTTGTTGGTGTTTAATTTAGTTTTATACACATTTAGTAATTTTAATAAAATTTTATTTCCAAATGTACTAACAACATCAAAATATTAATAATTACTAAAATAAATATTATTATTGAATATTATTTTTGTACAAAAACGTTGCTAGTTAACAATAAAGTTTGGTTTATAAAAACAGAAAAAATTGAGTTATTAAATATAAGAATAATTGTTATTATTTATCTTTAGTTAATTTTTTTTGTAAATTTATTTAAAAGTTTTGCTAAATTATTTTAGGTTTTTAGAATAACAACTTATAATCGTATGTAGGTTTAGTTTTAAACTGTAAAAATATAGAAAGAACTGGTTAATGAATAAAAAAAATGCGTAAATTTTGTAATTTAATACAGAATTAAAAATCCTATGTATTATTTCCTTCGCCGCACATAATCATCAATAGTTATTCTCTGCTAATAATTCTAAAGATTTGAGCAAAACTTAATTTTGTACCACACAGATTAAGGACTGAGCATCCAACTTGGTATGTATCCGGGATAGGTAAAAAATGTCACAAGATACACATATAACGTGTGTAAGTATTTGGCTAAAGGAAACATGCCTGACGATAAATATGATAATTTCGTTAAATTTTGCGACCATTAATAAGGACTATTAGAGAATAAACTTAATTCCTTTCCTACATTTGCTGCATATACGAGGTTCTTTTATATGTAAACGTAGAATTTGACCAAGCAATTTTATTTGCCTAATTGTAATAATATCATATAGTGAACGAAAGTCAGTTCTTCCTATGATCTCATCATTTGAAATGTAATACTTTAAATACTTCTAAGACACCGGTGGTGAAAAACATACACAATCTTATCAATCTTGTCTGTTCGCTTCTACATTTCATTCCCATATATTGCCGTAGGTATGATTATTAGTGCATACAAACGAAGTTTTGTCTTCAGGTGAATAGAAGAACATGACCATATTGGTTTGAGTTTATGGAAAACTGACATTTCCTTTCCAAGTCTGGATTTAACATCAATTTTTGGTTTTCTGTCTTTACCATAGATGCTTACCAGATATGTAAAGGAATCAACAGTATCTATATTTTGTCTACTAATTTGATGAGCAAATAATTGGTTGATTTAGTGCACAACACTTTTGTGTTTGAACAATTAATCCATAGGCCAATACAAGAACTGGTATCACTGAAACGTGTTGTCATACTTTGTATCATTTCTGAAGTTTCACTGAGTAGATCAATATCATCTGCAAAATCCAAATCTGTTAATCTGCCATGGTTCCATTTGATACCATAAGACAAATTATTTATGGATCAAATCATAATGAAATCAATTACCAGAAGAAACAAAAACGGTGACAAAATACATCCTTGACGTACTCATGTGACAATTTCGAACATAACAGTATGACCACTTTTTTTTCGAACACAGCAAGTTGAATTTTGGTATTGCGAACGCATAATGTTCACATATTTCAATGGTATTCGTAAAACGATTTTCCACAAAGATTCTCGATGAATACTGTCAAAAGCTTTTATAAAATTAATAAAATTAATTGTAAGTGATTGCTGAAATTCTTGACTTTGCCCATTAATGTTACGGAGAGTCAGTATTTGTTCAATACAGCTTCTTCCTTTCCGAAAACCTGCTTGTTGTTCTCGAAAGTGTTTATCTATCCTATTACTTAAACGATTTAAAGTTATTTTGCAAAACACCTTACCAGGAACAGACAATAAGGTTATTCCGTGCCAATTATTGAACCGTTCAGACTTCCTTTCTTGAAGAGAGTAACGGTTATTCCTTGCCGCCAATCATTTGGAACTTGCTCATTATCCCATATAACATTAAATAAATGAGCAATCTAACTTCATACAACATCACCTTCATGCTCGAGCATCTCTGCGGTTATATCGTCAAGTCCTCCTGCCTTATTGTTTTTCAACCTTTGAATTGTATAAGTCACTTCAGTTACAGAAATGTCATCAATACATATTCCTGGATTTTGAGTCACATTCATATCATTATCATTATTAAAATCTATAATAGTATTTGGCATGGACTGATTTAGTACTTCTTTAAAATGCTCTACTCATCTAGATGATTACCCATTGTGTTGGAAATTAACGACCATCTTTTTCTTTAATTTGAACATCGGTGTTCTTTCCGACAGTTGTTTCACAATTTTTTAGAGTCTTGGAATCATTTTTGCTGCTGCATTACCTGCTTCTTTGCATCTGTTTTCTAACCAATCATTCTTATCTTTGCAGCAGCTTTTTTTAACCTGTTTATCTAAAGTTCTATACTTATCATCAAATATTTTTCAGATGACAAGATTGTTAGATTGATTTCTTTCTAATCTTGCTTTCTTTCCGAGATCAATTAAATTACAAGAGACTGATGAAATCCATTGTTTCTTTGTAGAACGACATCTTCTACCCAGCACATTTGCTGCACAGTCTGTAATTGTTTTTTTAAACAATTTCCATTGATCATCAGACTTTTACATCCTTTTCAGATTTTCAAATGTATTTCTTTACGAATCGTAGAATTGGTTTGAGATATTTGGCTGCTTAAGTTTTTCACACAAATATGGATGTATATTTTTTGTGGATTCTATTGTCTTTATTTTTAAACGAAATTTTCCAACAACAAGATTGTGATCAGAATCAACATCTGCACGTACATCTTGCAATGAAGCACGCCATTTTGTGCTAATACAAATGTAGTCAATCTCATTTGCTGTTTTTCCGTCGAGAGAAACCCACGTTGTCTTGCGTATATTTTTGTGAGCGAAAAATGTGTTGCCAACGCACATTGCACAAAGACTGCTTAGCGTCAATAATCTATAACCATTATCATTTATGCTATCAGCATAGCCGTGTGGTCCAACATTTAAGAGGTACCATGATCGATTTTTGCTTAATTTCGCATTGAATTCACTAATGAATATTTTTGATGTTTCTTCTTGACACATCATCCAACAAACTTTGTAATTGATCATGGAATATATCTTTTTGGTTCTCCTCCGTAGCCTCAGTAGGGGCATAGACTAGCATAATTATACTTTTGAAAATCTGGTGTTGAATCTTGCTGAAATGATACGGTCGCTCACGGTTTTCCATCCAATCATAGTTTTAGAAGCATTTTTACTCAACATAATACCAACTCCATAAATATGATGTTCTTTATGTTTAGAATATAATATTGATCTATCTTCAATCTTGAAATAACCGTGGCCTTTCCAACGCATTTCGCTAATACCCAAAATATCTATGTTGTACTTTTTCATTTCTCAAATGACTTGTTCTAACTGTCCAGTACGAAAACGTGTGAGCACATTCCATGTCTCAATACTGGTTAAGGTTTTGGCATTAAAAATTCTGTAAATCGAAGATTGAGCTTCCTTTCGGCTATCACTCAACCCTGTTGTCTGTGTAACTCTGTCATTCACATATGTGCGATCACTTCTTTGCCGTTGTTTGCCAAAATGGCGTCCTCTTATTGTTTCTGTAGCAGTATACATTTTTTACAGAAACCAAGTTGCTAACCTTACGCTCAAACCCTCCTCTTTTATTCAGGCTTGGAACTGGATAGATTGAATAATTTCTAATTCAAACTAGGCGGAGTAATTGTTGTAATTGTTGTCTTATTGCCCCAAGCAAAAGGGTTTTTATAATAATAATAATAATAATAATACATTTGGAGAGGAACTCCTTATTATCTGTACTTTAAAACAATTTCGAACCCTTATTTATTACTGTAAATAGTTGTGGTTACAAGAATGCTATCTGTTAGTCAATAGATTTTATTACTTTTTTGCGTTTGTTTTAACCATAAAACTAGGGGAGGCAATCATTAGATATGTTTTATAAATATAAAAACAGTAAAGAAGTGACTACATTACAAACCATATAATAATAAATTGTAAAGCAATTACATTTTTTTTAAGTAATACAATATGCAAACATTATTAAAAGTAACAAACCAGTTGCCAAAAAGGAAAAAAAATATTTTAAACAAATACGTTTTTTAATTATTGAACAATGCAAAATATTTAAGAAGTCGTTTAAAGTTAATTTTATCAATTTGACGAAAGGTTTTGACAGCGTTTGTAAAATATTTTTGTGTGAAATTGCTACATTTTACAGAATACTGTTAAAAAAGGTAAATATTATGAGTTTGTAATATCAAATGCTTAGTTATTAATAGAACAAAAAATACGTTTATATTTCTACATTTGAATTTAATGCGTTACACTTTTTGTTTCTATTGTTAATCAATTTTATTATGTCAAGGTTCGTAAATAGTCGAGCATAAGGTATTTTTTAGAACTATAGTAGATTAATTAATTCAAATTTTACAAATAATAAGTTTACTTAATGAAATACTAGAAATAATGCAGAATATAAAGATACGTTACCGTAGCATAAAATCTTTAGTTGGACTACCTATTAAACTGACAAAAACGTAAATGTTGTGCTCAAATACAAGTGACGTTTTGCTCATTAATTTTGGAGTGCAATAAATTTAAGTTGTTTAATTTTTACATATCTGAGAAACAACATTTATAATGACGTGATCAGTATGAGAAAAGTAATGATAATTTTTTATAAACTAAAATCATTATAGTTATATCCTTCCATCGGCTTAAAAACAAAATATTTCTTTTACAAATTAATTATTATTTTTATATCCTTGTATGTGAATAAAATCTAGAAGAAAACATACAATATTAATAAGTGTTTAATTACCAGTATTTTTAAATTATTTAGCGCAATTACATTCCAAATAACGAGATGATAAATTGAACTGACATTTGTCTACAACATATTACCACAATTAGTAAAAGGATTACTTGTTTGAGTAAAACATTTTCCATTTAAATAAATGTAAAAATAAGTTGCAAAAATATTAATAAACAGCATACAAAAAATGCCGGTTAATAAAATTAAACCCATGGGAATGAAGCAGTGTAGAGTACCTAAGAAATATAATGTTTTAAAAATGTGTAACCTAAATCTTTTGATCAAATGAGATGAGGAAGATTATGTTAGCCAATAGAATATGGGCAATTCTGACAACTAAGAAGTGTAAAAAATATTCTAATACAAAATCGGTTGAATACATTTTTCTTTATAAAAATAAAATAATGCATTATTGTTAATAAATATAAAGTTACCATTTAAAAATTATTTTTTGCAATTATAATGTAACATATAAACTGACATAATTTTAAATGAAATGAGAGCCATAAAGTTGATATTTTATCTGTATTTGTTATCTGTATTTATACATACACTGTTATGTAATTAAAAAATTTTTTTTTAATGTGGAACAGGGAATAGTTTAAAAATTTTATATTTATTTATGTAGCCATTATTTTTCAAGTTAATTAAACAGGGACCTTATCCTGGAAACAATGGCTAAGTCAATAGACTGACATATCTCTACACACCTCCGAAAACCGTTAACAATAGAAAGGGATTATACGTGATGCTATGCAAACTTGGAACTACCTTTTGTTGTTGTTGTTTTTCTAGAAAATGAATGTTTTCTCTATTAAGCTATTCCAACTTGCAAAATTTTATAATTTGATGTATATAAGCACTAATAACATTATTAAAAATTTACTTATTATTAACTAAGATAAGAGATTGTTCTTTATTAAGTGCAATCTTTGTATAGTATAATTTTACTATTTTTAACACTATTCTTATTATTTTTAACGACAACATGAAGCGGCAATAATAATACAACATTTTAGCAGTTCTCCTTTTACAGCCATTTCCTGTTTTATGTAGGATGGTTATTTCTAGTCAGGTTTTTTTAATTGCTTTATATATTAGCATATGTAGGTTATTTAGGCAATAGCAATAGGCTGTTTCATCTCAATGTATGGTTAAAACGTCTTTTATGTTAATATATTAGTATATATTTGATTCACTTAGATTATTCTGTTATACTTAAAATTTAGTTTGATGGTTATTTGTAAAAACATAGTTACCTAAATACTTCATGTAATTTTTAGCAATTTTATGCAACATGAAAATTATATACTGCATTAAAAAAAAGTCAGTTTTACAGGGATAATAAGAATAGTTGGCAAAATATAATTTTTGTGAACAGTACATATAAATATTTCCTTAAGGCAAACATATTCTAAAAGAAGAAAATGTTAAATAGTGGCCAATGAGAACAACATAAGAGAAATAAACACATTGCTAATAAAAACGTGGTAAGTGAAAATTTGAATATAAAATATAAGCGCATCCTAAGCTTCAGTTACGGATAGATGCAAAAATACTAACATATACAATAAAATTATACTTATCCTGAAACTATTATAATCGTAATTCTTTTACGTACGCATGAAATAGCCCAAAAACAAATTTAATTTAAAAAATATATTAAATATAAACAGTATGCAAAACATTAAAGCATACAAAATTATTCGTGAATTAATTTTGTGTTCAATAAACCTCCAATAAATGTTTTTATCTCTAAAGAAAACCAGTCCAAAATTGTACATATTAAAATACACAATACTTTAGCAAAATGAAACCTTCCATTCAATGGGATTAATCAAATAATAAATTCTTCTGGTTAAATAGACCTAAAATTAGTAATTTTTAAACAGAACCCAACTCGGAAATACTTACAAATAGTATCTAAATGCCCCAAAATTTTAACATTTTACCACTCACTATTTCACGTTTGTTGTTTAAGCATTTTAAAATGTTTAATTTATTTTAGGTATATAATAAAGTTCTGTTTAATTTCGATCGTTTTGTTTTCAGGTTACGGTTTTGGATTTATTTTTGTTATTTCGCGACAAATTTTTATGAGTGAACTACAATTTGTATTATTATCAAGTTTATTCTACGTTGGTGGATTTTTAGGAAGCCTACTTTGTACATGGTTTACATCCAATTTAAGCATATATCAAAGTTTGACACTCGGACATATAATTACTTGTTTCGGATGGTTATTCGGTTGTCTTATGGATTTCTACTTGTACGATTATGTGGTTTTTGAAATGCGTTTTCATCCTGCAAGATTTTTAGTTGGACTTGGTGCTGGTTTGATCATTCCTTCAAGTATTATTTATTTGGAGAATTTATTACCAGACAAATGGAAACGAATATCTGGTTGTTTAGCTCAAATATGTTTAATGATTGGTGCATGCTCAATGTTAAAACATAGACCAATACTAATTTGGAACAGTATTGTTGTTTCACATTTCTTATTTTTATGTTCTTTAATTGTATCTAAATATTTTTTATGTAAAATGAAACAGTCGGAAAGTGCCTTAAAAGAAAACGTGATACATTACGCATCAGTACCATTCAAGAATCCATTATTAGAGGTGCGTGTTTTAATTATATATATATATATAGTGAAAATTTATTCTTTTTCAAAGTTTTAGTTGTTTATTTAATGACAATATTTTAATTTAGTATCTAAACTTATAAACTTTGTTTTGTTTTTTCATCAAGCTCACATTTATAAAATTTTAACATGCCATTTTTGTTCCTTCACTGCTAATAGGATGGATGCAAAGATGAAAATATTTTACAACATAAATCAAACTTTTCAACTTTATTGTGGCCGCTGCCTTTTCAAATTACATTCAACAGTGATTCAAAACATAAATCAAAAAACTACATTTACAGTTTGATCATTATTAGAGAATTTACTGCATTGAATAGTGTTGATTACTTGATACCCAGATGGTTGGATATAGCTGTCGTTCCATATCATCATCTACTTCAAATGGATATAATTTCAATTATACTTTGTGTTTGCACTGGTTGTTATTGGATTAATTATATGATTAAAATAAAGAATCATAGCAATACACAAATTACAGTTTTTAAGCAAAAATTAAAATTTACTGCGATTGCCATGTGCATTGCTTATTTAGTATATGGAATATCAGTAGGCGTAAGTTTGGGTGTTTTTAATTTTTAAAAATTATTCAGCATTTATCTGTTTTCGAACAGTTATTTACAGTGCAGTGTTTCAAAAATTAGAGATTTGGTTTCTAAATAAAAGGGTGTAGGAATTAAATCAGTTTACTGTCTAGGCTAAAACAATTTAACAGTATGATAAATCCTATATATATATATATATATATACTAATAGTAAAAGTTGACGTGAGGAATTAGACGCAATGTGATACTTTGTATCATTCTGCTCTAGTTACTTATCTTAGACATAACTAACTTTTACAAATACAAACTTTAAATAATATTTTAGTGATAGACATCAAGTAACATTATTCGTAAAATTAATTTCTAATTACAATATACAAGAACAATTATTTTAGCAATAAAGCAAAATACTACAATTTATTAAAACTTAAAACAAACACATAATTTGTTAAAAAAAATTATTTTTATTTTATTATTTATCTATTTATTTATTTTTTGCTATTTTAAATGTTTTATGGGAAAACATCTTTTAGCAGTAGATATTTTAACAAAACCAAACGTGAGCCGCCATTTAGTGCCAGCGGTGGGATTCGAACCCATTATCTAAGAGTTTTGTAAGAGTTTTGACCGTAAGTATATAGACCAGTAAATCGCGGCCAGCCATCCTGGTGAGAAGACGAGCAATTTTTAAACCACTTTTTCTAGGTCCCTCTCCGGATGGAGCAAGCAGTGCTGTCCTTAAATAAGGCTGCTTGGTGATAATACTCAGGGTGACACCGATAATCATTGTTGCCTTCTTGTCAACGCGTTACCGACCTTAACGCTTGAGTATCCGTTTGGTCTACGGCTGTTTATTTGGCACAGCCTTATTCACAGCTAACCTTTATTGCTAAAAGTTATTCCACTATTCACCACTTGTGGACGCGCTAAGTAGGGGTCGGTCTCCCCCCATGTCTACCAGGTCCAAGTCGAGCGCTGTACCGCTTTTTTTTAAATTATAAAAGATAAATTTTATACTTTTAGGTAAACTCAAGTAATTAGAATCTTTGTGTACAGCTGGATAAAACATAAATTATCGCAAATTTTAAAAACAAATTTAGCAAATTTATGCATTTTTCAAAAATCCAATATTAAAAATTTTCTACATTTCTGTGTTTACTTCTTTCAAATTTATTATTTATTCTATTTAGTTTTGTAATAATTGTAGGTCCATTCAGTTCATTTGTAAATAATTTTAAAAATGTTTTATTCAACATTCTTAAAATTGCTTATACTGAATTGTTGTCAAAATTAAGTAATTATTAATTAATTAATTGTTTGGTGAAAAATTATATGTTTATTAGTAGGCACTTATTTTTAAATAGCATTTTTGTAAAATAATAATAAATATTTTTATTTTTTAATTAATTAGTTTTATAAATATGCTGAAACTTAAAGTAATTAAAATTTTTCAATTCCAAATAATTTAAATTTGAATATTGAAGGCAGCCATTGTTTTTTTATAGTAATTTTTTATATTGTTTTACAAAGTACGTTTTATAAAATTTTAAATTACTTGATTATTTTAAAAGTGAAAAATAATGTAGTTTAGACTTAAAAATATAAATTCTAAAATATTCACTGATCAACACTTACATATTCTCTGTACACACATATACACATACACGTACACATTTAAATAGTATTCTTGATTGAACGGTGGTCCTGTTTAAGGAACAATTATTAAAACAAAACTTGCTTTATATAAATACTTAAATATTATTGTTTATTGTTGAATCTTCATGTATTTTAGAGTCAATATGCATTTTCTATTCTACCCGAAGTTTGTTTACTGGTCATAATATTTGGAAATTTGTTGGCATGGCTACCCCTACCTTACGTAATGATACTTTATTTATTTGATTTTGATGAATGCATGCATGTAATGAGTTCTGCAGTGGCCATTAGCTGGATAGCACATATTGTATCAAGTATTGTTCATATAATATTAACTACATATTGTCAATATTCAACCTTAGGCTTTATATATTCTGGATGTTGCTTGTTAAATTTTTTATATGTACACTTCTCATTTTTGTAATAATATTAATTTATATGGATTTTTTAGTTTTTTCTTATTATTGTGCTTAAAAGCAAACAAAAAGGTTTTAGTAATAAAATATTTTTGCGTATTTTAAAATTTGTTGATGTGAAGTTAAAATGAGTTAACATTTTATTTATATGCCTATGAAAAAATTAATTTGTTAAATGAAGAATATTAGTAAAATATAAATACTGACATAAATTGGTTTGGTGTTTTGTATTATTTGTGCATGCAAATTAGTGCTGGAAGGTAATTAAAGAGATTCGATAAATTTAAAAATTAGACAAGTTATAAATTTGTATTTTTAAAAGAGATTGCTTAATGTACGCTTACAATCGTTTTGGAAATTTCAATTTTTGAGTATCAACCCAAAAATAAATATTTTATAAAAGCAACATATCTTTCTCAAACACAAAAATTTGATTAACTGTTAATTATACTTATGTACTTTTAAAACAAATTAATTTTATTACCTGCACAGTAAAAAATATTAAAGTATATACACATTTATAGTTTGTATTTAATTATTTTGTGTAAATAAAAACTAACATTAAAATTTTTAAGTCTTTTACAAAAACAATTTAATTAGTTTAATAAATATTATTAACGTAACATTTTTTTATTTAATAATTTTATACTTTATATGATAAAAGTACATTAATCTTCAAATTATATGAAAACCAATGTTATTGTTTTAAAAGTATAGATTAGAGCACTGTTTCTATTAACGCACGGTTTACAATTAAATATGTATTTATAAATTTGATTAACTTATGATTATATTTTTGCAATTAAAGTTGAGTAATTTTTTTACTCAGTTTATTTACTTTAATTTGTAACTATTATCATATTGTCATTTGAATATTATTTACTAAAAAAACCAAAAACTGGTTTAAATCATACCATAACAAAAGTATTTTAAAATTAATTAGACTCAAAATTCTATGAATTAAAAAAGTATAATTAGTATTGTATTGTTTACAGTGCATTTTAAATTGTACTTTAAAAGTTAGTAATATTAATAAAATGCATTTTAATTGCTACAATATGAAAGGTAAATTGCAGTCACAACACTCTTTGACTTTTTCGAATTTTTACAAATGCCTTTCGGTCTGCGCTACGCTGCGCGGACATTCCAACGTCTTATAAATAAGATTTTGAAAGGACTCAATTTTGTCTACGTTTACCTAAACAATGTATTAGTTACTTCCTCATTGTATAAAAAACACCAACAACATCTGCATAGCTTATTCCAACTATTAAACGAGCATAACATTATCATTAATCCGAATACTTATTCGGATACTTATTCCTAGGTATAAACCATTATAAATTTTTTGAACATTTGATCATACCTACTGGTATCCGTTCTACGTAAAACAAGGTACAAGCCATCTCAGCGTTTTTGGAACCCACTATTTTGAAGAATTTGCGTTTCTACCTAAGTCCTTAAACTTTTACAGCAGATTCATCCTTAAGTGTGCCGAACATCTTCACACATTTTCCAATATGCTGTGAGGGAATCCATGCAAAATAGAATTAACCGAGGAAACGAGGCAAGCTTTTGCCAATAGCAAACCGTTGTTGGTAGAATCAACAATGTTGGTTTATCCCGATAATTTACGTGAACTGGCTTTGACTACCGATGCGTCTGACTTTGCAACAGGAGCAATTTTTCAATTTTTTTGTAGATGGGGTTAAATAACTTTTGGGTTTCTTTTCTAGGCGTTTATCATTGGTAGAGTCTAGATACAGCACAGTTGTTAGTAAGCTTCTGACTACATATGCAGTTATTAAGCATTTTTGCACGCTGTAAAGACTTGTGACTTCAATGTTTTCACTGATCACAAACCGCTGACTTTTGCTATCCGCTATTTGCTCCAAAAAGCTAGACAATTAAACTAGATCTTGCAGTTTGCTACTAATCTCCGATTTCTTAAAAGAAAAACTAACGTAGTAGCTGACGCTCTGTCGCATGTCTTAAGTAACGTAATTACAACATTAACAGTAGATTTCAATGCAATAAATAAAGTGCAAAAATATGACGTATCTCTTAATGGCTGTGGATGTAACCTAGAAATTTAAGAGGTATCACTATTGATGTCGGCAAGTACTATATGCTGCAATATATCTACAGGAGTATAACATCCGTTAGTACCAACATCTTTTCGGCGTTATGTAGTTGATTCTGTATAATTTATCTTATTCAGGTGTTGCCGTAACACATAAGCTAGTGACTGCATGTTATGTCTAGCCCGGCATAAATAATGAAGTCAGGCAATAGACTCTTTAATGCAATCCTTGTCAGAAATCCAAAGTGTACCATCATGTAATGTCACCGTCGGGTTCTTTTTAACAAATGTGATCACGTTTTGAACACGTGCATATTAATTTAATAAATCCACTACTCTAGTTAAAAAGACACACGTATTTGCTTACGTGCATCGACCGTTTTACTAGATGTGATGGGGCGATACCCTTTAGTGATACTACTAAAGAATTGATATTGCAGGCTTTTATACATTATTTGGTAGCACACTTTGGTTGCCCCGCCACGGTAACTACTTACCGAGAAACTCAGTTTGAGGTACGCTCATTTATTTAGTTCCTTTGTTCAATAGGGACTACCATGATTAGAACTACAGCAAATCACACAGCTGCCAATGGTTTTGTCGAGCGATTACACAAACAAATCAAAACAGCGCTAAAAGTTTACAATGTTTTATCCTGGTTTGAGGCCCTGCCGTTCATACTGCCTGGAATTCATAGTTCAATTAAAGCAGATATAAAGCATCCAACAGTCTAGGTGGTCTATGGTACTGCATTGCGACTACTTAGAAAATTCTTTAATTTGTTTTTAAACGCCCCCGAGACAACTAAATGTACGCGACAATTATCAGTGCACATGCGTGTATTGCAGCCCACACCACTTCGTCTATAAATACAAACGTCGTATATCCCGCACTACTTTCAAAGCTCTAGTTATGTTTTTGTGCGTATTGACGCCGTACGCACGTTGCTCCAGCAGCTTCACAAAGGCCCATTCCGTGTTATGGGTAGGAATGATATGACCTTTGCCATTAAAAAATGACCAAAAGAGATCGTCAGTATAGATAAGTTAAAGGTTGCTTACTTGGAGGAGGAGTATCCTTGGACACTTATGGCGACATGCTGCGTTTGTCTCCACCGCAAATAAATACGTTTCCATTAGCAGACTTGTCTCCTCCACTTACTTTTTTTGGGCATTCTACCTTAAAAAAGTCAGCTTTTCACCCATTCCTGTAAGATTATAAAACCTCCACTGTTTTTTATAGACTACGTATCTGTGGTTAATTTTTTTTTTACAGAGTCTACCCTGACGGAAATTATGGTTTTCCGAGCATTACAGATACATAGCCGTCGGACATTTACGCAAATCTTCATTATTCCACGATTCCCATCAACAATGGCCGATCGGCCTACTATATTGGAAAGCTCCCCGTCTTTTGGAAAGCTGGTCTACCAAACCAAATCTACAGGACAGCCCACAACCACAAAACCAATTGGAATCCGACGTTTATCTAAAAATTATTTAGTTCGTTGCATTGTCGCATTTAACCACTACCCATCGTGTACAGAACAAAGTCCATCTAGAAGATTTAACACTCCGGATCTACCGTTATCCGCACTCCGACAAATCATCAACCCTCAATCCTTTCATGGCGGATATGTAGCAAAAAACATTGAAAACAAAAATAATAAATAATAGTATGATATTTTATTACAAAAATTGACATTTAATTTCTGAACCTAATATTCTTTGAATGTTAACATTTTTGTTTACAGGTTACAGGTTGGTTTATGAATTAAGTAGGAGTCGAACAACTTTTAATCCTCAGTTTAAATGTAATCTATTATATATATTATTGTATTATTAAATGTAAAAGAAAACAAAAAATAATACAAAATTCGAACTTAAAAAATAAATTATTATTGTTATTATTACAAGACGCTTTTTCTTTAAAAATAAACATGGAGCAAAAAAGTAACAATTACAGTAAAAAATAACAATAAAGTCCCATAATATAAAAAGAACATACAAGAACAAATTTTTTCTAAATATTTGAACATTTAGCTAAACTTTTTGTTTAATTCCATAAAACATTCATTTTAATTAAATTTTCTCGAACAGTTTTTGGTTAAGTTTTTTGTAGTCTACCAACTTTATTTTTACCATTTTCCATCTTCCATTCTTGGGCAATAAATATATAATTTGACCAAGTAATTTTCTTTGTCTAATTGTAATGATGTCATGTAGTAAACAAAAGTTAGTTCTTTTTATGATCTTATTATTTAAAACGTAATTGCGCCAGGTTATCTTTACAATACTTTTAAGACACTAGCAATAAAAAACATCTACCATCTTATCAAGCTTATCTGTTCGCTTTTACGTTTCATATATTGCCGTAGAAATGATTATTGATGCGTACAAACAAAGTTTGGTTTACCCAGCTTAAAATTATACTTTTTGAAAAAGTTGTGAGCTACGGTAAAGAAAAAATTTAGTATTTCTAAAGAGATGAATTAATGCACCAAGATGAGATCATGCAGGAGCAGTCTGTCAATTAGTAGAAACAACTTAAGAGAGTGCAGTCTATAATAATAAGGTATGTTTTTAAAAAATCTAAGTAATCTAAAAACAACCCTTTGTATTTTTGGTAATTTATTTATATCAAATGTAAAAAAGGTGAATTTGCCTGAACACAATATTCCAGGTGGGGCCTTATATAAAACATATAAATTAAACATACCCAGCTGGAAAAAATATTGCCTAGATTCCTTTAAAAAAATTTAATTACACGATAACATGTGTGGATTGCCTTAGTGTAGTGCCCCGTAAAATTAAGTGAGGAATCAACTATAACCCCTAAATCTTTTATTGACTTAACATTTTCAAATAGTAGATTATTATCGGGAAACATTACCTGATAGCTTTCCAAAGGTATTATGTTTACGCTTAGAGTGATTTGGAAGGAAATATCAAGTGCCCACTTATTAATATTTGATATATTTTTCTTCAGTAATTCCAGGTTATAACCACAGTTTTTAATATTGTCAGCAAAAAGCAGTATATAACTCCACCTAGTTTGGATCAAAAATAATTCAATTTAGCCAGTCCAAAGCCTGGATAAAAGAGAAGGGTTGGAGTGCAAGGTTAGCAACCTAATCTCTGTGAAAAATGTATACTGCTACAGAAAAAATAAAAGAACGCTATTTTGGCAAACAACGGCAAAAAAGTAATCGCACGTATCTGGATGGCAGAGTTACACAGATGACAAGGTTGAGTAAAAGCCGAAAAAAAGCTCAATCTTTGATTTACAGAATCTTTAATGTCAACGAGACTTTGTTGTTGTTGTTTTTGCTGTAATAGTTGTCTTATTGCCCCATGCTTATTTTTAGAACTAAAGGGTTTTGTATAATATATATATAAAGCAGTATATTAGATTGGACTACAAAAAGTAAATTATTGATAAAGACCTAACACCGAGCCTTAATAGACTTCAAAAATTATGTGACATGGAAAGGAGAGATTAGTCGCCAATCTAACCATAAAGGATATATTTTAAAAAAAATCAGAAATTTAAGAAACAATAAAACCAGAAATTCCGAAGAATTATATCTTAATTAAATGCGGATCATAAAGTACTTTGTCAAAGATTTTAGAAAAGTGTCAACTGATAGGCTAGATTTAAAAATGGAAGAAATACTATTATTGTAAACTATAAAGTTAATAAAACAGGACCTACAAGGAATAAATCCGTGCTGAGTGGAGTTAATGAAATTGGAATTAATGATGTAGTCGAGAATATGAGACCTAACTAACCTCTCCATTAATTTACTCAATGTGGATAATATGTTAATTGATTTAAAACTTTTGGCCTTAAATTTACAACCAGATTTATAAATGGGCCTAATAAATGCCAATTTTCAGATACTAGAAATGCGACCAAAAGAGGGGGAAAAGATGAATATTTGAGTTAAATAAAGGGCAAAAATTTTAGCACAATTTTTAAATACCCTAGAATAGACCTCATTAGATCTATATGAGGAATACCTAAAATTGGACAACCGTTTGAGAACTATATTAACGTTAGGGATAAATGGCTTTATGTTAGTTGCGGAGTCAGGGTGAATAGAGCAGTGAGTAGGAAATACCTGGAAAACTGGTTGAAAATAATTATTAAAGATATTACAAAATGAAATCCTAGATAATAAAATCGTTTTTAAAACAAGGAAGGAACAGTGCAGTTGTTTCTTTATCTTTAATAAATTTAAAAAAAACTTTTTATTTTTTGTTTCTTTTTTTAAAAGCTTGTAGAGCGTCTTATCTCTAAAACATTTAACTAGTTTTTTGCAGTTATTCCTAGCTGATATATACGCGTAATAATGGTTTTGTTCCGTTTTCAAACAAAACGGACAATGTATCTAAAAAATGTAGGTCTAGTATGAACTGGGATTCTAAAAGCAACAAACTGCTTAGAAAGGATATATTAAAAGTTTTGTAAAAGCATTTTATTTAAAGCCCTCGTGGGTAAAAAAAAAAGCAACAGAGTAGGGAGCATATGGTCTGAGACCCTAAGACTAATTTTACTAGGTTATACCCGTCTTAATAATTGAAATGAATAGAAGAAAATGCGGAATAGGTAATGTCTTCTCTGACACAGAAGATACAATTACTACAATTACTTTTCGTAAAACCTCTTTTAATTATATTGTACCCACTTACCGCTATTTTGCTGCTAAGTATATTTTCTGAAAGTCAGGTTTCAGTAATCCATATGATGTGAGGTAAAGAAAAGATAGTTAACTCTTGGATCTCTAACAATTTATTTCTAAAACTTAAAGCAATTGTATAGTAAATCTTTATCCAGAAGGGAATGGGAGTAATGAGGATAACTGCCAAAGACAATGGAGTATTGCAATAGAAGGGAGACTTCGGGGTGAAACCCAAACATTTGGTGCATTAATGAAGTCTTGCCTTAATGGGATCAGCTGAACAATAAAAACAGAGTTATCTAAGGGATTCCGTGTTTTTGAGTATTTAGTAGAGCGCCCAACCAAAGTAAAGTTTCTGGTTAAATAAACACTAGAAAATTTGGAGTTAACACAGTGTCAACTAGTCAATACATTGTCTTTGAATAAAGAGGAAGTAAACGTAACCAATAAAAAAAGAAATGTGTGGAGACACTGCATTTAAGTTTACAAATTTTTATGCCAAAGATAAACTAGAACACGTTTCATAAAACCATTTACGGGAACTTGCACAAAGGATGACAGTTTTTACAGTTTTCTTGCATTGTTCTAAACCACAAATTAAAGGATTTAAAACACTGATATCTAAATCTAAAAAGCAAGTTAATTATAAAAACAAACGAATAATAAATATATAGAATTGACAAAAACAAAAGCTATCACAATAGGAGACTAGCGATAATCGTTTAAAACAGTACAAAAGTGCTATGTGTTACGAGAAGATGCACAAGCGTAAACGCATAGTAAACGACTAGCACAAAAAAATTAATCCAAAACAAAAAAACAAATTATGCACGTATATAAAATTACACAAAAACACCAAAAAGCAAAAAACAACAATTAGTGAACGTAACAACGTGCAATACCAATAAGCAAGCAACTTTTAATTTGTAACGTTACGCAAGCGTATCTCACAGATTCAAAATCAGGATCAGGACGGTACACGAGGTGCGTAGGACTTTATCCTTTTAATCCTCGGTTTTCAAAATATCTAATAATTTTAAATCGGAGAGAATAAAGAGGGAGAAAGAAACTGAGACAAGAAAAATAAATAATGTGAGAGAAAAGTAATAAAAGTATGGTGGAGAAAAGTGAAAAAGTAAATTAGAAATTAAATGAAATTGGAGAGCATGTGTTGGTCATAATTTATTTTAAATGACCCCAAGGATTTAGAATTGACTACATGACTGGAAAGCTTATTCCATTCTGCAATGGATCTGTATGTGAAATGATTTAGTCTAACACTAGTGAGAGCTCTGGGTTTGTAAATCTTTAGACAATGTCCCCTAAGGATACCATTGTTAACATTTAAAAAATGAGTGATTCTATTGCTCGCGAATAACTGATATATTAAGATTAAGTCGCATTGGAGTCTCCTATCTCCTAAAGAGAATAATTTTAATTTTTGTAAACGTTCAAAATACGACTTGAAACAAAACTCATGAGGGAGTCTGGAGAGCATTCTTTGGATTTTTTCCAGTTGATATATATCACCTTTCAGAGATGGGACAGTTACCTGGATACAGTATTCTAAATGTGGTCTTATATATAACAAATAGTAGTCGAAGGCTGTCTATCGGAATTTTGCCTAAATTGCGTCTGAAAAACTTAATCAGGCTAAAACATTTTTGGGTCGCTAATTTGTGATGTAATGAGAAGACTAGGGATGACGTAAATGTAACACCCAGATCTTTAACCACTTTTACTGTTGCAATAAATTTATCCCAAATCGTAAATGTTACCCCCGAAGATCGTCTAAAAGTTATATGCTTACACTTTTCTAAATTTAAAGGAAGCTTATTTTTAACCGACCAAAGATGGATATTATTAATATCTTGTTGCAAAAGTTCCGGGTTTGTGCCCCAGATTTAACATTATCCGCATACAGCAGAATGTTTGATTAAACTTTCGCAGATAGATCATTGACAAACAAGATGAAAAATAGGGGACCTAGGACTGATCCTTGTGGCACACCTGGTGTTATTTTGCACTGGGTAGATAACGTGTTGCCGACCCTAACTCTGAAATATCGATCCTTTAGAAAATCACTAATCTAATTTAATAGAGGATTACCTGTCAAAAATCTTTAAGTTAGCTATTAGGAGAGAGTGTGGGACTTTATCAAAAGCTTTAAAGAAATCAAAGTAGACAGCTTCAACGCATGGGTGTTGCTCTAAATCACTAGTTAGACCATTAGTGAATTCTAATAGGTTAGTTAGACACAAACGAGAGGGGATGAATCCATGCTGAACAGGATTTATTAACTTCTTGTCCAGGAGATAGTCTACTAAATATTTTTTGATAAGTTTCTATTACTTTGCTAGGTGCAGGTAGAATGCTAATCGGCCTGTAACCATTAGGACTAAATCTGTTGCCTGTTTTATAAATTGGCCTGATGTAAGCTAATTTCCAGACCTCTAGTACTTGCCCACTAAGAAGGGATACATTAAATAAATGATGAAAAACTGGTGCCGATACATCGGCACACTCCCTAAGAATTCTAGGGTAAATACCATCAGACCCGTATGAGTTAGATTTTAGATGCTTAAATTGTTTACAAACCATATCCTTAGTGATTTTAAAATTACCTAAACAAGTAGAAGGATCGGTAGAACAGCTGGCTACTATCTCTCCAGTGCAAAAAACTAACTTAAAGTATTCCTTGAAAGCTTTGCACAAAGATTCAACTAATAGAGGTAAACCATTAGTCTTTAATACTAGGAAGAACATATTTCAAACATCGTTTTCTTTTAATAAAATTAAATAGGATTTTTTATCATTTTTGGCTTTATGTAACAATGTGTTAAGTTTTTTAGCTTTATACCTTTTAATGGCTGCCACGACTTGATTTCGAATATCGATATATTTGTAATGGAAACAAGGCAATTTCGTAGCGTTCCACTTAGTAGATGCAGAGTTTCTTTTCTGGATTAACCGCTTAATACGGCTGGGAAATATCTTTTTATATGAGGCTTGAGTCTTGAAAGGGACGAATAACCTAATGCCACGACTAATGATGTCTGTTATATGTGAGTATAGGCAATTTACATTATCAAAACCTAGTAGATTCAATTAGCATTAAGGAAAAACTCCCGTAAATTATTAAAGTTAGCCTTCCTAAAATCAGGAAAGGGTAATATGTTCCCTTTCTGCAATTTAGGGATAGGCATGGGAAAATAAACTGAGAAAGACAGGACTGAGTGATCGCTCCTTCCCAGGTCCAGACAAGATGGATGGCTTCCAGCTCTATATCTAGTAGAAGAACGGATATGCTGCTGGAAGGCGTGTTCGATACTAAAATTAAGCAGACTGTGTTCAAAAAATACTTGAGGCCCCTCAAGGGAATTCAAGGGAAACATTAAAACAATGTATTTATGAGGTAGGGAGGCGAGGAAGGAGAGTTCTTTTACAAGAGATTTATCTAAGGCCTTTGAGAGAAAAGGGGGTCTATACAAAATAGAAAAGAGAGCTAATTTTCCCAGTGTTTGTCAGTGTTTGTCAGAACTACACCAAATAATTATTGATAAGTGACTCATCGGACGAATCATAATAAAGTCCGATTGTGTGACAAACAGCCAGTAAAGTGGATAACAAACCCACTTCTATATATATGTTATGTGTAATTTGGAATATTTGATTCTGGTCTAAACCTTGTGTTTTGTTTTTATTTTAAACCCTGGGTTTAGTGGGCTAGCAGGTCAAAGTATTCAGATAATGAATAGCTCACTTAAACTCTAATCCGCTTAATACCTAAGTATAACAAATTGGCGAAGGGAAAATTACCCACATAACTCACATACCCATTCAAATCATTAAACATATTAATTTCTGCAAAAGAACTAATACTTATTTTTTAATAACGGCAAATCTAATTTGAGGGAGCTTAACTACGTTTGATAGAAACAATGACGTCAAATTTTGAGATTTCGTATTCAGAAAACGTAACTTTGCAAAATCAAACTATAGACAGCCTCGCGAGGTAAGGCGCGCGTCACGCTACACGTCCATTGGAGCGTTATTCATCCTTTTTTCTTTTTTTCTTTTTTGAAGATTGTAATACGTAACTTGTTTTATTATTTTTTTGTATATGTATAATTTTTGCTCGTTTTCTATAATTGTTAACTTTTACTATCTACCTTGATTTTATCTTGATTTTAAATATTTTTTCTGTAACTAATCTCCCTTTACCTTACCATCCATTTTATTTTTCTTCCTGAAAATTTGAGACAATTTGAGAACTGAGTACTAAAAGGCGTTTTGGCCTACTCAACTCGTAAAAAATCCTAAAAACAAAGCTATTAATAAATTTAATTTTGATCCAGTAAATGGCTCAACATTTGAAGCGTAGTTTAAACTATTTGACAATATATTCAGCAAGGATTTTAAAGATAGAAATGATAAATAGAAGATCAGAACCCTGTTAAAAAAACTGGGCGCAAATGAGCATAACAAGTTTATTTATTACATTCTCCCCCAGAAATTTACAGACTTGTAATTTAATGAAACAATAAAATACTTATTAGAAATATTCAGAAATCAATCGTCAGTGTTCAGTATACATCATCGGTGTTTTTAATTAAGAAAAATTAAATCAGACGATTTCGTCACTTTTACCAGACTAGTTAATAAGGAATGTAAGCGGTTTAAACTAAATCAAATGTCAGTTGATCAATTTAAATGTTTGATATTTATTTCCAGGTTGCAGTTGCAAGATGATGCTAATATTTGCACCCAATTATTATCAAAACTGAAAATCGATCCAAAATTAACGCTACAAACATTAACAGAGGAATATCAACGTTGATCAATTTGAAGCAGGACTCAAAACTTATCGAAGAGTCCAACTTAGCATTAACAGCAAAAGTCATCAACCATAGAGTAACTAATGTACCAACCAAACCACCTACAGCATGTTGGCAATGTAGCCAATGGTACTATGTCAAGTTCTGCAGATATGCAAACCACATGTGTATTTATAACAAAATTGGTCACAAACAAGGGTACTGAAAATATGGTTCCAACAGAAAAAATAAACAATTTTACAAGCCACATCAACGCAATTTTACAGTTCACACAGTTCCATCATTAAAAGTAAAAATAATCTATAACAAAAAATATCTCAATATTGGAGTAAATCCTGAAGTTTAAACTCCAATTTTCACATCCTTCTAAAAAATAATGGAAAGGTTAGTCAGGTCTCATATTCTTAACCATATCACTAATTCTAACATTATTAACTCTGCTCAGCATGGGTCCATGTGTGGCAGGTCCTGTCTTACAAACTTAATAGCATATGCCAATAGCATTTTTTCTATACTTAAATCTAGCCCATTAGTTGATGCCATTTACTTTGACTTTGCAAAAGCCTTTGATAAAGTTCCTCATGATCTGTTTTTAATTGAGCTAAAATCCCTTGGCATCTCTGAATCCCTGATTTTCTCTCTAACCGTTCTTTCAATGTCAGATTGGGAGCTGACCTCTTACCTTCATGCAGTATAACGTCTAGGGTTCCTCAAGGTTCGATTTTAGGTCATATACTGTTTATTCTCTTTATCAATAATTTACCTTCCGTCGTTAATTTCAATATTTTACTTTATGCTGATGATGTTAAGATCTGGGGCTCTAACTCAGAAGCATTGGATAATTACATCTCTAATAGTAATAAGTAGGCACTTGACAATTTACTTCCGCTAAATCACGCTAAGTTTAAGTACATCACTTTTGGAAAACCATTAGGTAAAGTTTTTAAAATATCTCCTGACGATGTTCTTCCAATCGAAACAGTGAAGTCAATAAGAGATTTAAGAGTTATAGTTGACTCCTCACTTAACTTTACGGGCTATCACTCCAAGACTACTCATGCTTGTTACCGATTAATTAAATTCTTTAATAGGAATTTGGGCGGTATGTCTCCTAGGTGCATTCGTTTAATTTATATGTTTTATATAAGGCCACACCTGGAATATTTTGTTCAGGTGACCGCACCCTTTCTTACATCCAACATTAATAATTTACAAACTTCCTTCAAGAATATGCTTTATTCTTCTAAATTGTTTCCACTAATTGATAGAGGGCTCCGGGTTGACCCCATCTTGGTGCATCAATTTATCTCTCCATAAATACTCAGTCCCTTCTTTACCTTAGCTCAAAATTCACTTAGAGAGCATAATTTTAAGCTAGGTAAACCCAGGCTATTACTAGGATAAGGTTACACAATTTTTCTCAAAGTTATAAGTTATTAGAATAGACTTCCCGCTAAAATAATCAATGCCCTATCGACACAGTCCTTTAAGCGTTACTATGACCAATGTGTTCTAACTACCTTATATTAACCTATTTGACTTTTTATTCATTTAGTGCAATCACATTTCTTATTACTTTATTTTTTAACCTATTCTCTAACTTAAAATTTTATATTATTTTTGTTTTTCTTAAAAGTGATAATGCTGATAACATTTGAACCGAGGATCAAAAGGAGTTCGGCTCTTACTCAACACGTGAAACAATTTTTTGCATTCAATACTTTTGTCCCAAAGTCCGATGCAACGACTTAAAATGTGATTTTTAATTTGCAGTAAAACCCTTCTAACTACAATTATTTAATAATTGTTTTAAATTAATTTTAAATTAAATTAATTAGTTTACAAATAGTTTCTTGTTAATTTGATATTTGCATTTTTTATTTTTTAAAATAAAATATACAATATATATATATAATAAAAATATTGTAAAAATAAAATATTTAATTATTATTATTTTTAATATTAAAAAATAATTACATGTAATATAAAATTAAATAATAATTGCGGCTGTTTAATTATCAAGGTTGCTGTTATATTCACGTGTTATGAAGCTAAATTTTAAGGTTTTTCGTAATTTAAAATATTTAGTCTTTATAGTTTACGAATTTATTTGGAACTGCTTATAAATGTGGTAATCTTGTTTTTACTGAAAATGGAAGTGGTTTGTTGAGTCCAGTTGGAAATCAAGTTACTGTGTATGATCTTAAGAGGTATTTTGTGTAAAATTTAACATTGTTTAGAGATGAAGTAATAACGATGCAGATAAATTCATGTTTTGACATAAGTCATATCGTTTTATCACCATGTCTTTCAATAATGGTTGCAATAAATTCAAGTACGTTATGTGTAGCTAATAATTATTTTCAAGTTGGCGAAGCTTCTATTTGCTCTTTGGTGTCAGGATCCATTGTTTCTGTTTACTCTTTTAGACATGTTGTTTTAGCTGCTGCTTTTAGTCCCAATGGCAGGTATTATAGTCTATGCTAATATTTGTTAGATATTTGGCAGTCGCTAAAGGTCATTATATAATAGTTTATTTCGCACCATCAATGAAGAGATTTTTGAATAATTTAGAACTTTATAGAGTTTTTTATGGGTTTTCAGATAACATATTGAACATTGACTGGTCAACAGATTCTAAGTAACTTTTCTTTTATATAATTTTGTAGTTACTTTCTTGCAGGAAGCGTGGACAACAGTTGTCGTGTTTTTTCGATTCACAGAAATCCAAAGTTGATTATTTATACTTTGTCTGGGCACAAGAATCCAGTCATAAGTTCATATTTTTTTGAAAACACTTTGGATTGCGTATCTGTTAGTTCTGATGGTAATTTGTGTCTGTGGGAAGCCGACACTTTGTTGCAAACATTAACCAATGATAATAATGGAAATGATAAAGTTTTATTTAAATTAATTAAACGGTAAGTTAATTTATTTATGTTTATATTGATCTTATCCTGGAGAAAAAATCAGTTTATTTATGAAGTTTTAATAAAGTTAATGAGGTGGCGATGGGTGGGTGGTTTTCCTTCTAAGGCTTGTAAACATTAAAATTTTCTGTTCAATTTAGAAAATCAGATTATAGCTATCTCAGGTCTTTTGAAAAGAGGTTTATGTATTATTTGTTTCCAAAAATTACTTACATGCAATCTATAATGTGTTTATGGGTTTGAAGTTTAATTGTTAAATTGTTTTATGACTGCTGCTATCAACACTTAGAAATGGGATTTGAAAATCTAACATGAGTAGTTAAATGTGTTGAAGTAGAACTTTATTTATTTGGCAGCTTCCTATAGTGTAGTTACTAAATTGCAATTTTGGTATACTAATGATCCTGAGGATTATAGTAATGCTTATAGTCTCGATTTGCAATGATGGTTATATCCCTCCACGTGGTATCCTGGACTAGGTGCAACAAAGCACCTAAACTAACATAGCAGGTACCTAGTGTACAGCGGCATAATTGGGCTTTCAATTTGGAAAATATGTGCAAGCTTAAACCAATGGTACTTGGATGGTATATTAAGGTATATGTATACCATATGTAGCCATTAGGCTAAGGGAGATCACCCTGACAAAAATTAAACGGCCTAGTTAATGTTTACGAACTGTGACGTTGTCACAATAATGCTGTTTATGAAATTATTGAAATTGTTCTTTTGATGTGGTGTACAAATATAAAAATAATGAAGAGGTAACTTTCTCACCAATCAAATGAATAAATTTAAATAAACACTTGTATATATTTCTTTAATTTTCAGGTTTCATTATTTTGATTCCTCTGATACAAAGATTCAGACACCTATAACGACAACAGCTTTCCATAAAAAGTTGAAGCTATTTGCAACTGGATTTGAAAATGGCTTAATGATGTTACATAAACTTCCAGATTTTACAATAATCAGCGAAGTTAAGTACGTTTGAGTGGTTATTTATTTATTCATTTTAAAAAACTGACCGAACATTAGTGATGTGACTATATTATTTTTCTTAAATTACAGTTTATTTGCTTATTCCATAAGCAGTTTGGCGATTTCTCCAAACGGTGATTGGATAGCTGCAGGTTCGGATGTTCATGGTCAGTTAACCGTTTGGGAGTGGCGATCCCAAACATGTTATCTGCGATTCGAATCTCACGCTAAGGAAATGACTAGTATGGCTTATTCACCAGATGGATTGCACATTGTAACTGGTGGATATGATTCCAAAGTTAAAGTTTGGAACGTTTCTGGCGGACGATCTGTTGTTACTTTTTCCGAACATACATCGGCTGTAACGGGAGTTGCTTTTCCATTAATAAATTCAAAAGTAATTGTATCAGCTAGTTTGGACGGAACTGTTAGAGCACATGACTTAAATAGGTAAGTTGGTTTATTTTAAAATATTTTTAAAATGATGGGTAGGTTCAATATTTTGCTTATGCTTTTGAGCACGGAACGTTTATGCTTGGGCAACTTAACATTTAAAATTATATATATATATATATATATATATATATATAATATATATATATATATATATATTCAGAGAAATATGGCTTATATCCCAGTATTAAAAAACAATAGTTTTAGCTAATGTCCTCTACGAATTTAATCACTGTAAAGGTAATCCGCTTACAGTGATTGATGAATTTACCTACCTAGGCTCTTTAAAGATTCGGCGTCGTATTCGCTTTTCTGTTTGAGGTTTTGGACGTTTATACAGACTTTTATGGAATAAAAATAGTATTTCTACTAAAACCAAGATTCAAATATTCAAGAGTTTAGTGAGTTCTATTCTACCTTATGTTTACGAAACTTGGACTATCACCCAAGTGGTTATACAAAAGCTTATTCAGTTTAAGCATATAGAAATATGTTTGAGCATGTCGACTGCAGTTAATAGAGATCATTGAAGGGTTTTGATTTGGGAAATAATTAACATTTAAAGTCAACGTACCTTAAGTGCACGTTATGAAAGTTGATGTTTTTATGCTTTTGGTAATTTGGACTATCTTGGGCAATAATTACCGGTGGGGGATGTTTACCCCCGATGATATTTGTTGATTTGATTATTTAGATATCGCAATTTTCGAACATTCACTGTTCCTACTCGACGTGTTCAATTTGCTTCTTTGGCTGTGGATGTTCAAGGATCACTGGTGGCTTCTGGATCTTTGGACACGTTTGAAGCCTATATTTGGTCAATGAAAACAGGCCAATTATTGTCGACCTTAACCGGTCATACGTCTCCAATTAGTTCATTGGCTTTTAATCCAGATATTAACAGTTTGGGCATTGAATTAGCGTCAGTCAGTTGGGATGCCAATTTGCGAATTTGGGACATTAGTGGTGATGGTTCAGATGACAACAATTTGTCAAGTATGGGGCTAACCAAAGAAGTGGTTAATTTTACTTCGGATGGTAAGTCAATTTTTTGGTTTTATTTAAACTTTGTTTTGGAAACATCTTTTAACAAGTGGGGCATTCGATGCATTCAAATAGAGCCTTGCATTTATTAACACTAATGGAATTCGTACTATAGATTATTAGTATCTCCAGTGATTTCTTCCCATTGTTTAAGGTTTTGGAGGTTTACAGAGATATGTCATTGTTTCTATGATAATGTTCCGGCCAAAATAACGTAAAGTGTTTTTCTAACGGGATCAATTTAAGTACGTTAATAATAACCTTTCCTTTAGGCAAGTCAAAATAACGTTTTTTTGTATTAATCTTTTTTTGGTCAAATAAAGTATTACTACAGTGAAGTAATTTTTTAATGGGGTTTAAAGTTCCATTACTCAGTGTTGATAATTGTACTGAAATGAAGTCACTAAAGCGAATTTACGGACAACTGAGCAATGCTCTGAAGACAGCACCGTGCTATTATAGTTCCTGTTTACAAGTAAGGAGGTCGGAAAATATATAATAACTACAAAGGCATCAGTTTACTTTGTATGGCTGCCAAAATTGTCACTGTGAAAGTCTCCGGTTATTATGGTCTGAACATCAACCCTCAAATATCTGTTATGTCATCTTAAGCTCCTGATGTGAGGGTTGTGTTAAATTATGTTGTGCTCTTCAATGTAAATGAATTTACGTATCTGGGATCTTCAGTTACTTCAGACGCTGGCTTATTTAATGAAGTAAATCGTTTTGTTTGACTGCTACTATGTTTGGAAAACTTTGGGGATCAATCCAAACATGAAGATGATTATTTTCTTTTCATTGGTTTACACAGCACCTCTACGCAGCTGAAATCTGGATTATTTTTGGGACAGAGATTATGAACATTAACTAATTTGTCACATACATTTTTTAAACAACCCCCGTTTCGCATACTCCTTATTAAGGGATTGGACGATGACCACTAATTTTACGATCTTCTATCATTGATATCGTGACAACGAAGATTGCGTTGTTTTGGACACCTTTATAGAAATCTTGATGCAGTTTCACTTATCGTTACCTTGGTATATCCAAATATCGATTGGAGGAAAAAAAGTGATCAAAAACTTATTTGGACGGATATTGTTTGGGTCCATCTTCACACCTTTTTGTCTGGGACTTTATATTAGAAATAATTGTTAATTCGTTGGACTGACATATTTCTACATGCTTACGAAAACCGTAAGCAATGGAAGGGGATTATTCGAGATGTTATGAGAACTTGGAACTAACCGTTGTTGTTGTTATCAGTTTTACATCCTAACAAGAGTTCGGAGAAACAGATTTTTATTAATTCTTTTGATTATTTTTTCAATTAACTAGTATTGTGACGTGTGATGCATAAGACATTACGGCTAACTACTGGTCAACATATTCTAAATGCCAATCATTATATTGAAATGTTTTGTGTAATGAATTATGGCTTAATTGTTTGATTGTACTGGATTATGTACTTTTTACTTAATGATTAACACGTTTTGTATTTTAATTTACAAGCTTTATGTGTTGCTTATCGTAGTGACGGTAAGCAACTGGCAATTTGTTTTATCAACGGAAATATTGTATTCTATGATCCAAACGAAGGGGTTGAAATGGGCACTATTGACGGACATCGTGATCTTGGTGTCACTCAAACGGAGAAAGATGATTTGGTTACTCCAGTCCGAGCTGCTCAAGGGAGGTGAGTTTGCTATTGTATTAATTTTGGTAGTATAAATACATACGTAATGGGAAATGTTTTTCTTTAGTATTTTTTAGTTGCTTTCAGAGAAATTTAAGCTGATTGTTCATGACATTACTCCTTCATTTTATTACTGTTTCTTCTGCTCATTACACGTGACAAATTACTGAACTGTTTTGAATAAAAGGTGGCAATATTGTGACTGCCACTTCATTATCAATGTTGTACTCCTTTAATCAGATTGATACATATGATCCAGTTTCACTCTTTGAGACCCCTTGAGACAAAATGATGAATGACGTTTTTAGATTGATTTTCAGACCATATTTACTGGAAACTTTTACAAAGAAATCTTTTATACGCTGCTGGTTCATCTGCAGCTAGAAGAACAGTTTTGTCACCATATTCTACGTCGGTGATGGACGTTGTATCAATTTGTACCTATTTGTGCAGAAATTTTGGCAAATAAAGAATCAATTGCATAGTTGAACAAAAGCGGAGCAGCCTCACAGCCTTGACGCACACCACTGCAAATTTTGAACGACTTTGTAGTATATTTGTTGTAAATGCGGATTGCAGTAGTTGAGTACTTGTACAGATCACGTAAGAGATTTACAAATTTTAGCGGGTTTTTGTTACGTAACAGTTATCTAGTTGTTTTCTGTTCAGTGAGTTGAAGGATAAAGAGTAGTCTGTGAACGCTACGTATGTAGGACGCTGAAAGTTTGCCCGAAACCCCAGAATAATTTGAAGCGCATGAATTTGATTAAAGCATCCCATAGCAGGATGAGAACTAGTTTGGTTAGAATGTGTGGTCTTCTGTCTCTCCGGATGAATCAGTTCAACTATAGTTGAAGTGACAATTTTAGCAACGATGCAAAGTAAACCAATACTCCTGTAGTTAGGAGGTATTTTCTGATCTCCTTACTTGTAAATAGGAGCAATTGTAGCACGGTACCATTCTTCAGAGCACTGCTCAGTTGTTCAGTTGTCGGTTATTATACCACAGGTCTTTAACAAGCCGCGAGGGATCATACTTGAAGACATGGGGGAATTCTGTTGAAATCAGCGGCTTTGTTAGCTTTGAGTTTTCTGTAAATGCGGACATTGGTTAGTTGCAGAATGAACTATGTCAAGCCTTGCCTGTTGTAATTCTAGAATGGTTTAAAGTTCGATTAAATTAAAGTAACCAGTTTGTATTTGAAATGCCGGACGATCTAAATTTAACCTCGTTGCTACGGCATAACTGATTTAATTTCTTGTGAACTTTTCCACTGTTATGGCTGGCAGAAACCTCTAGTTCATCTACTACAGAATAACATATTACACATAGCCTCGAATTCACCTAATCTTCTTCTGTTCTCGCATTTTTCACCCGATTTTGTCAAAGGGCCGATCCGGGGCCGGTTGATATCGTCCCTGCAAACTCTACCGTTAAAATATCAAATAAGGACGATTTGCGATGAGGTATTGAGCCGGTAGTATAAATATTCTAGTTGCTCATAAAGCTTATCTATTACCTTTTTGTTATAATTATTGGTTGAAGTGTAGACATTAATTACGGCCATTGCGGTCAGCGCGTATACACCAATCGTGGAGATATACTTTTTAAGTCAGTTAATGATGGGATAAACGAAATGCTACTCCATGGTGGACATGATGATGGGAGAAATAATGTAGTAGATTGGGAAACTGTAAGAAGACAAAACGATTTAGCTCTGGCAGTATACGCCTAGACGGAAACAGACGACTATGATCGTACGAGAGCTTGTGGGATGCGGATTCAACTGGAGTGGGCCAGTTAAAATTTCTTGGCTAGAAGACCAGTTCCTTTTTACGACGAGGCTATTTTCTTTGTAAGTTGATGGATTCACAAGATTACATAATAGCATAAGTGTTTGTCTAATTTTCAGGATTATTAGCGTTCTTTCTAGCAAGTATATCAATTTTACTTTTTTTCAAGAAAATTTCAAACAATCGCTTATTCAATAGATGGTGAGCATTTGTTGGCTGCCGGAGATTCCAAATATATTTGTCTTTATTCTGTCCCCGATTGTTTGTTACTCAAGCGATTCGAAGTTACGTGCAATTTGTCATTGGAAGGTGTTCAAGAAATTCACGATCGCCGTCATTATTTGGGTCAAATCAGCTTGGATGCTCGAGAAGCTAAAGCTGCTCAACGTCCAAGTTTACGCATTCCAACGAGTCGCAAAGGCGACGATCTCAGTCGTCGTCAATGGAGACCCGAAGTTCGCGTGTCTTCGTTGCAGTTTTCGCCTACCGGTGAGGAGGAAAGCATGTTTGTGCGGTGGTGTGGGACAAATTATTAAATTGTCGAATTTTTAACTTTTTAGACAAGCGTTTGAATTCCATTAGTAGGACAGCCCTCTTTTGGCATTGGTTGAAAAATGTTTTTCAGTATACGATTGAAACAGTTTTAGTTTGTTCGGTGACACGATTAATTTTTTACTATTTCCATATTCTTAGACGATTACTTTGCACTGTTATCTATACATGTGTGGAACAAAGGTATAAAAGTAGCAATATTTTATGGAGGATGAATGGCATTGATGTAACGCGTTTACTGTTCACAAAAGTTGTATTTTTTCTCAAGGTTGTTTTATTTAGCCAAATGGCCAGATATAGTTTAAGGATACTTTGTGCCAGGACGTGAACGCTGCCGCCATCACAAAGAAGATTTCTTGTTTTCCTTCTTTCGTTGTGCACACGATACTTTCTTTGAATAACAAGCGTTAGAAATAAATTATTTGAAAATGTTTTGCTGAACAGTTAATATCGAGGAAGCGATTTGTTAGCAACTTTTCAATCGATCTTTGGTTTAATTATAACATTTAGTGTGTCCATTTTAGCTAATTTCGAACAAACTTAAGCAGAAATGGTCGGCCGAAAAGAATTTAAAATCGAAACATCTTTACTTATTATTTTTTTCCTACATGTTAGGCGATTCTTTTGCTGCTACAAGTACTGAAGGTGTGCTTGTGTATTTGTTGGCATCTTCTGGATCGGGAGTTGGATTCGGTCTGTTGACGAACCAACAGCTGCAGCCGGCAGGTTGGTTGTTTGACACGATGGGCATTGACGAAGAAGTTACTCCGTCAAATGTTCGGTTGGCCATTGATGAAGGTCGTCAGTTTGTGGCTTTGGACATGGCAATACGATTGCAGTTGCATCATTTGGTCGAAGAAGTTCTTGAAAACATTCCCGTAGACCAAAGTAATTATATATATATATATATATATATTAGGAAGTAAATCTGTTTCTATAATAATTTATTGCATATTTTCAAAATAAAAAATATTTTTTACACAAATATTTGATTAATGCGCTACATTATTTTAACGAGATGTTTAGAGTAGTGAAAACATGTTCAAAATCATGCTTCAGGATGCATTGGTAATATATTTTTTAGTATAATTTACCATTTATTTAAATTGCGAAAACCTTGTTGAGCAAAATATCGACCTTTGTACATTCGATTTTTTACAGCCCTGATTTAAATGTTATTAATTTTGCTATGGGATTTTTTTAAATGGTGGGTTAACACATTGTAAAATAACGTATTACTTATAGAGAATATAATTTATGTTATGAAAAATTGAGTTTCAAAGGATTTTATTGGTACCTTGATAGTCTTACATTTAAAGCGGTTTCTATAAATCATAAATAAAAGTTAATGTCACTTGAATTGTTGACATTAATAAGTTCAACTTTTTCTTCATGCATTAAAGTATTTTGGTCAATACAATTCTTTTTTTAACAAATTTACATGTTTGTTTTTAAGTTTTAATAGACGGAGGTATTATGACTTATTGGTAGAACGGGTGTTGAATATTATAATTAGAATATTTTTTGCCAACATATATATATATATATATATATATATATATATATATATATATATATATATATATATATATATATGGGAGATGCTAATTATATTGAGGATTAGATTACTGTTTATAAAATTTAAATTTCTATTGATGGTGATATTTATGACTGCATTCTGGACTAGTTGTCTATGGGAACCTAGACTAATAACAGCAGGGACCGAATGCACAGTGGGTTTTCGCTTTGTGGAAGGGTGAAAACATACACCAAAGATACTTAAAAGATATCTTAAAGTTTACATATACCGTATGCAGGTGTTGGGATAAGGGGGATTACCGCGACAAAAACTAGGCGGCTTTGTCAATCTTTGTGAAGACTGGCGCCATCGAAGTCAATTGTTTAATATGTCATACAAATATAGAAATAATGAAGCGGTGATTCACTAACTATATATATACTCCGACAGCAAATACGATAAAATAATTTTTATTTTTATTTATCTTTTAATATTTAACCTGAATTGTATGGATTACTCGATTTACAGAAATGTTATTAAGAGACAATTCTAGTTTTTTCATCATATTTTAAGTACGAATATTTACATATCCAAACACATACGTGCCAGATAACGTTAATTAACATTATATATAGATAGGGGCTAAAATGGGTAGTATCAAAATTATCGCATTGAAATTGATTAATTTTCCTCATTATTTAAGCATATTAGGCATACCAACATTTACTAATAATTAAAACAAATTTTTTTTTTACAGATAGCATTACCAAATTCTCGTTTAGACAAAAACCCAGTATTTACACATTTGGACAAGATAAAAATACTAATACATTATTTGCTTCAAAATAAATTATATAAAATATGTACATATGTAGATAATAAACATTACCAAATTTAGTAATTCAAAGGATAACCATGGTTTTTTATAACTTCTTTTAAACGCTTTGGATAGGAATCAACCAAATTATTGATAAAATCTCGTCGAATTTGATTTTTTTACACAGTCAATTTTTTCTTTAAGCATACCTTGATTTTCTATCCTATTCACCTCTTGTTTAAGATAACTAGAAAGATTTTCAATTGCATTGAAATCCGGGCTGTTTGGATGCAATTAAATGAAGTTGAGTTTTTTTGCTATTTAAGGAATCTTTAAACTAAACTATAAAAAAATGCGTTAAATTATAAATTATGATAAAAAGCACGTCACCTTTTTCAACATATGCACTGGGGCATTATTTTAAACAACCGCTAAATACCCTGAAGCATTTTGTCAGTTTAGTCCTAAAAAATTATTTGAAAATGATTATAAATTTTAAGATGTTTAAGTGGCTACTTCTTTGACTCTATTTTGGCAGTTGTTCGAAATTAATTCTATAATATCTATGAAGACATGTTGGATGCGCAACGTTTTTAACAATGCAATGTGGAAAATCGGGATTATAAATAGCCGTGAATTCCACTGTCTGTGGTTCGTATTTTAACTCACTCATCAGTAAAAAATAGATCTCCAGACAAAACTGAATGGTTTTCATACGTTTTTGCAAATTCCACACGTCTATGTTGTGCTGTTAACAAAACTTTTTTTAACGTTTTCTTTAACTGCAAATTGACTGATTTCATCCGATTGCGGATACGTTTATGAAAAATTAGCTAATTCTTCGTTTTGTATTTGTTTAATAGGCTTCATTCTGTTTCTTTTCCATTTGATAATTATAAACAAGTCATTCCATTTACTCGTTGATGATGCAGATCCAGTTCCTGCTGTTCTTGGACGTGTATAATCCTTTAAAACTCTGTATACAATCCTTGTACTTTCCTCAAATAAATCTGCAAGTTGTTCAATAATTAAACCAAAATTATAACTTTTATTTATTTGTTCATAATTTTTAGCAGTTAGGATTAATCTTCCATTATTTAAACTCATTGTAAGTGTTCAAAATTGTGTCAAGGTCAAGGGGTGAAATTTAAAATTTGACAGGTCGATGAAACAAAAATGGGGGTCGTATAAAATTTTTTTAATCTTTTCACACCATGATTAATCTTAATTTTTATATACATACAAAATGTGAAAACTAATCAATTTTATTTAAATAAAATGTATGCAGTAAAGTGTGTTGGGTTATGTAAGCATTCGTAAAATTATGTAAAGAAATAATAATTTTTTTGAAATTATTGTTGCGTAATCATTTAATGTTATTAACTTAGTGTATATATATATATATATAGTTTTTAAGTGTAACTATTACCATTCACTCATTTGAATGCTACTTATTCAAAAATTCCAAAACACTTAAATATTTATAATTGTAAAAATCTTAAAAAATAATTAACTTTAAGTATTGATAGCCCATATTATTTTAGCATCAATACTTTGTTGAAATTAAAACAAAATAAATTGAAAAATAAGATTTCATTTACAAGTCCCATTTTTGACCCTGAATATATATATATATATATATATATATATATGTGATATATATATATATATATATATATATATATATGTGTGTATCTAGGGTGCTAGACTCGTATCTAATTGGATAGCTTTTAGTCCAACTAACACCGATAATGATTGCGGGCCTTTGTTTGATTCTTCTCACTGTCTATTTGCTGAACTCCTCTCTCTCTCTCTCTCTCTGTATATATATATACCCCTTAAAACGTGTCAGCTATGTAAACTAAATAAAATAAATAATTGCATATTTTCACAGTTGACTATTTGGTGCATCAACTTCCCATCAAATACATCATTCATTTTATGATCACGTTTTTGGCGCGCCAATTGGACGGTCGTTCTCGTCATGTCGAACTCTATTTGCATTGGACTGATGCCATACTTCGAACGCACGGCTTGGAGTTACGAAATTTTGCAGCTAATGCAGCTCTTAATCAGAAGAATGCGTTGAAGAAAATGGATAATGATGATGATGATACCGATGAGATGACTAAGAAGGCCTATACCGATTTGACCAGTCCAGGTTTTTTAACTATACGAGGTGAATGGGCCTTGTGTCAAGCCAACCTCGTTCGACTGCAGTCCAGTTTGGTTCGTGTCAAATCGCATTTGATTAACAGGTATGATTTCATTCACGTGTTGGTTGGCAATGATGTCATTTTGAAATTATTTACAAGTTTGTGAATATTTTTTGTGCAAAGAAAATTTTGTTTGTTCAACACGTGAGGAAATCATGAAAAGGTGTTTGGGTTTAAAGATATGGTTTTTTTAAATTTGTTATTAAGTGGAGGTTTATTGACAAACACACAAACAGATACAAAGTTTAACACCCGGTGTGATTTAGCAATCACCTATTAAACAATAAAAGTATTACTATAAGAAAGCAGATGTAACATAGTAGGGTTGCAAGTCATAAGTGTGAGTACTGGTAACTTTGGAATTGTTATATTTACACCAGTCTTATTTTGTCAATAAGATAACCATTTACTTTTTAATTTAGCAATTTGTATAAAAATAATATTTTTATAGATTGGTGTGTATTTTTGCATGAAAATATGTGCAATTTGAATGTCAGCGTGTACAGATGTTAGTTTTTGTTAGGTGTAGCGTATTTAAACCAATTATATATATATATATATATATATATATATATATATATATATATACATATATATAATGCGAATATTAAATTGTATTTATTGATTTAAATATCATTAATACGTATAATGTATTTGACCCAATGTGGAATCTATTATTTTAAGGTCATTGTAGGAATGTACAGAAACGGGGTTTGTTTTTTAAAGTACAGGTGGTTAATTGTTTAACTGCATTGGGATATAATAGCGTCGAGTTGATATTTGGAAAATACATATGCGAAAACAATTATTGGTGCCTAATTATCCAACTTTGTGATTTTCTTTAAGCGATCATCAACTCACTTTACAGACAAAAGTAGGTACAGTGGAATCATGTATACACAAACGTATACAATGTTGATTGTGTTTGTTATGAACAGTATGAATTGTTCGGAATCGTTTTGTCTTCCTACAGCTTTCCAATCTTGTTCACTGTTTCTCGTATCGTATTGTGAATCAAATCTAGCACACAGGGGCAAGATTTTGTGCGTTAATTGACTGGAAGATTATATATCCGTGATTAGCGTCTGTGCTTTTTAAATTTTTCAAGTATACAATGGCCGTAATCTATGTTTACTGCTCCAACCAACAGCAAAAAAGAAACCGGTCAGTTTTATAAGCAAGTGGAAAATTTGCACTCGCTGCTTAAATCTTAAACGTTTGATAATTTATCGTGCTCATGTAGTGAATAAATTGACCCTATGTATTAAAACTGTTTCAATAGTGTTGAAAATTAAAAAATAATTATTTGCTACTTAGGAGCAGAAAATATAATATATTATATCTTCTTTATTATAGGAAGCTTAGTTAATTTTTTATTACAAAATAAAAACACAAAAATTACTTTTAATAAAACACTGACTTAAAAGGATTAATATATTGGATAATTAAATAAGTTGCTGCATATAAACATTGTTGTACAAACAGTTAGAACAATACATATAAGCAACAAATATTAAATTGGTTTTATAAAAAGTATTAAACAACCCTTATGTAAAAAATATATTAACCAATATAAACAGTGATTTTTTTCTAGTAAAATATATCAATAATTTTTAAGCTAAAATGTATTTTACTTATGCCAGAGTTACAATTGTTTATAAAAATAATAATTTGTATTGTAATTTTACAAACTTAATGTAACCATAACACAGGCTAAAATAAAAATTATTATATTTTTGAACATCACTTTTTAATGTTATTTATTTTATTTTTGTATAATAAAACTTACTTGTATAAGCATATTTAAATTTTAAAAAATATTTTTCTAAATCAATTTTTTTTGTTAAAATTTAGATTACATAAAACTATATCAGCATTTTAGCTAAAAGGATACCAAAACACCTAAGCCAAGTGGTTAGAAACACGAACCATCTCATTTATTATTTAATATTTTAGAGTAAATTTTAAACAATTTATTAACCCTAAAAATTGGATATGTTTTGCATTTTTAAATATATTAGACGTTATATTTTATGTTGGTAATTTTACTTAATCTTACATTATGGGTCACTTAATGTTTTATATAATTTTTTATTAGTTAATATATATCTATAAAATTATACTTGTATTTTAATTATCAGATAATATTGTACGTTTTATAATTAAAGTGACGTCTCTGTTGTATGTTGTGGGATTACTACAAATGTTTTATATTAATAACTACGTTTTCAATACTAATTAGTTTAGGAGTTGTAACTAATAGTTCAGTTGTATCTTCTAGTTCAACAGAGCTAAGATTGGGCGGATTTGTTCAAGAATTTAATGAATTGGATTAATTTTGATTTCATTTAATGGGTTTTTTAATATGAATTTGAATTTTAGGTTCAATTCGGTTGACAATTTGTGGAATTATTTGGATGCGGTATCAAAAATAAATAATCCGAAATTTGAAGAAAAAGAGATTGTTGAAGTTGGGCAAAGTTAGATGGTGGATATACTGTTTTCTAAAAAAAATACTACAGACGATTTCTTTATTTATTTGTATATTTATATATATGTATATATATAATTAAAAAATATTGATTGCGCGTGAATAATTTTTGTTAGATACTTGAATAGAAAATGTCAATCTTGTCTTTAATTTCGGGCATAGTTTTATGTTTGCACATGCCTCAAATCGAGGAGCATGTCTTGGTTGAAATGCTTTCTATTGTTTTCATTGCTAATGATTTTGTAAATAGTTATATTTGCTATGTAGTTTCTAGTTCCCATGATAATGATAATTTTGGATTCCCTTGATACCATACGATAATTTGCACAGAATTGTTATTAACGAGTGCTATATTAAATGACGTATCAATGCTACTATATAATATTTTACAACTTAAAGAGTAAAGATAATAATAAGCAAATTAAAAAGGTTAATCAATAAATAATTAATTTTTATAAAACCCTTTTGCTTTAAAAAGAAGCAAGGGGCAATAAGATAACAATTAGAGCAAAAAACAACAATAAAATAAATAAATAACTGGTGAATATATATATATATATATATATATATATATATATAATATCACACTTGTGAATAATCCTGTTAGATTTCTCCTATAATTATAAATTCTAATACTGGAAGGTATAAACTGAGTTGAGTTTATTTTCTGTTTGTGTATTAAAAAAACTTACGTTATTGTGCTGTTTGTAACTAGATTTATGAAATGGATTTATTTCATAGTTTAATTCCTCTAACATTTGGGATAGCATCGGGTTGGAACACATGAAGTGTCGGATTTAATGAATAAGGAAAATATAATACAAAAATAAATTTTAAGTCTTTTCAATCAAAAATTGCTACATTGACTTCAAAAGCCATTTGTTATCCAGATGCCAAAGGATAAGTACACTTTCTGAAAAACTCTCTGTCTTTTGAAGTGATGAAATGCTCGAAGGCTGCGACCACAGCTTCACGGTTTGAAAACCTTAAATAACCTTAAAAATAACACTAAATGTCTGAGGAAACGATAATCTGTTGGAGACAGGTCTGGTGAGTACGGTGAATGTGGCAATATTTCTTATCCAAGATCTAATATTCTGACTGGTTTGGGAAACGAGGCTTTGTACTGTCATGAAGTAAAATGGTTTCACACATGTTGACGACTACTGGGTGTTTGGTTCCTAGCTTTTCATGATACATATGTATAACAGTAATTTTTCTTTAGGTTCATTATGGAGGCTTTTATCACCAAAACCGAGTTTCGTGAACCTCCGTCGTATTGTCTGCTGATTGTGATACATTATGACCCAATTTAAATTTATATAAGAATACTCGATTGTTTGTGAAGAGGAATAAAGCGACGCTCACGTGATGCAAAAATCTTGTAAATTATATCTGAAGTCTTCTAAGGTCAAACTTCAGTTTACATGGCCAAAAATGAAACACTTGTTTGCAGAAGTTCAATAAAAGTTCAATTTAAAAATTAACCAAAAGCGGACATTTTATGCTTGCCAGCCTAATAGTGTAGAGAATCCATGAATCAAAAAACATTTAAGGAATAATTTTTGGGATTCGAGTAATGTTTATAACGTCAATTTCCCATGATTGTGATTTTTCTGACTTACTACAACGTGAAGCATCTCAGACTAGGTGCATCTAAGCTAACATAGTAAGGACCGAGTGCATAGGGATATAACTGGGTTCCCGCTTCTGTAGATGGGTAGAAGCGTACACCAAGGGTAATTAAAATTGCCTTGTGATTGAGAAAATATAAGGCCATCAATCTTTGCGAACAGTGGATTCGTCACAAGGATGTCGTTTATTAACCAAGAACCTGGGTTATGCTTATCGGACCATTTTTGCAACGATTGTTTAATATGCAGTTCAAATATTGAATTAATGAAGGAGACATTACGAACCAAAATTAATAAAATTTTAATGATTAAACATTCACGTTACTATAAACAATTTTAACCCTTGTTTACCATTTTTACATTTCAATTTATTCAGATAAGGATCTGCTAGAGATAAGGTTGTGCAGATATTTTTCGACAGTAGGAAACTGGTGGATGCTCAATGTATGTTACGCAAACTTAGAAATGACATTGTCACTAGCTAGAAACTCCACCGTAGCCATCAATTCCCTGTAAAAAAACAATAAGAAAAATTACGGTCGATTTACTTACGTATGTTTAAGTAATGAAAAACAAACGCGGAACATTTATTTTATTGAAAACGATCTTGGTTAATTGATCTTAAAGTAGTTTTTTAATCACATGTCCATCTTTTTAAAATACGACAATCAGTCATAGTTTACAAATAATGCGTGAAAGTACCTTTAAACTTCGACATCACAACTAGCTAGTTTCCTTAACTCATGACAGAATATAAGTATGACAAAGTAACATTTCAATGAAGAAATCCCCTGTGTGTGGAGTAACTAACTAGACAAAAAAGGCTTGGCAATTATAAATCCTGATAATTTTCACTAATTAATTGATTATTTATTAATGGGTTTTCAAGGGTAAATTACGAGAATTGTCATTTACGTTACTACCGCCACCAATTGGTCTAAACCCCGATTGGAAGAAAGAACAAGATAATCGTAAATATCTTGGCCTAAACATTATTATGAATATGAAGTAATTCAATAAATTACATTTTCCATTTCACCCCTTTCCCAAAATCATGAAAAGTGGAATTGTATTGGTTGATCTGCTTTGGTAACTTAGATCCAATAAATAGTTCATCTTACTATCAATTGTTGATATCAGCAACAAGAAAAGTTGTTGACAAAGCCACGTCTTCATTAGTTCCTAATGTGCATATCATCCCGGATTTCTACACGAAAAGGTTATCAGATGTGAATTAAACTTGGGTGGGGTGATAGGATAAATGACATATTTTGGTTAGAAGACCGTTTCCTTATAATGACATCAGTGTTCACAGGAATTGATGGGACTATTTTTCAGGGGGATTGGGGATTGATAGATTTACAAGCCTAACCGGCAAAAAGTGATAAATGGATACCTTGAAATACTTTTTAAACCTCTTGGGTAGTCCAGTTATACGACTATGCTCTCAGACCCTTCCATTATAGATGTATGTTGGCACTTAGTCTAAATGCACCACGTGGAGGAAGAATGGTTAGGGGTATCGCTATCATTGGAATTTAAAACTATAATCATTACTCAAATTTTGAAGATTATTAGTATGCTAGCTATTATCGTTATCATTGAACAGAATAAAATGGATTGACTATAGATTTAAGAACCTATAGTATTTGTAATTTGGTATTTTGTATTTTTATGGTGTAATTTGTATATGATTACATGCATATATTTTACGACAAACAGTGCACATTGTGTAAGCAATTGTCTAAAATAGTATAAGCAAGAAGTTGTGTTTTTAAATTTGGTATGTTGTATTATTGCACATTTTACTATGCCATATGTTATTAGTACAAATTTATTTAAGGTATTTTTAATTGGATTAACAGTACAATCATACAGACACCAAATAACTGTATATTGTTCAAATAAAAACAAAAGCAATTGTATCATACTGTATTATATAAAAATAGAAAAGAAGTTACCGCTTATTTTATAAAATTAAATTACTAAAATGTGTTAAATGAACATATTCAATCGGGTTTGGAGACGCATTTGGTAAATTCTTTTACTATTCTACTATAGAAACATTTAGACAGTTGAATTGAAATCATGTGCATATGGACAAGAAGTTTTAATTGTACGTAAATAACTTTTGTAAATTAATAATCTAAAAATAAATAAAATTGGAATATTGTATCTGTGATACAGACTAATAAAATGAAGTTAATATTTTAAAATGTGACTTTGGTACAACATTCAGTACATTACTAAAGTTTTATAGAATGAATCAAAATAAAACGCTTCTTAAAAATAAAATATGTGTTAATAAAATAATTAACTCTGTGCTAATATATATATATATATATATATATTAGTTTGATATAATTTGAAACATCTAAACAAGCATTGATAATTAAATGTATACACTATTTTCGTTTAATTAAACCGTCAATAAAAATATACATTTATTATAATTCGTTCCCTCAGTTAAAAAAATTATGTTACAACTTTCTGCTTAACTATATATGCAACATAAATTACTTACACTAAAATATATATTTTTATTTAAATTACTACCCAAAATAGTCTATAAAAATATTTTAATTTAGCGATAAACAATTTTACAATATAATTTGATTTGTTTTTACTTTATTTCTTGGCACATTTATTGTTATTATTGAATAAAATAACAAAAAAATTAAAAATTATATTACAAAATGTGTAATTGTAACAAAAGTTATCAATTTTTTTAAAATAAAAAAACTAATTTTCTTTAATGAGAATTTTTGAAATTCAAGATTAGGAATAAAGATAGTTAGAAAAGATTTGTTTAAATGATTTTATTTGTAATTTAAAAATGTATATGTAATTTTTATAAATTGTTTATCAGTATTTATTTATTTATTATTGTTTGTAAAAACATTCTTTTTTGCAATTTACAAATAAAAATCTTGATAAAGTAGCAGAAGTGGTCAAGTGGTAGAACGTTCGAACCGAACCTAGAATAGCATGGCTTAGATCCGTACCACTGGAGGAATCTATTTAGTTGAGCTAAAATGTCCAAATATTAAAAAATGTTTTCCGTAAAATATTTAAAGCAGTAACAGTCAAAAAATAAATAAAACTTTAACCATACTGATGAGGTGTTGTTTTTGAACAGTTTTATACGAACCACTGGAAATCGTGTATTAAAAAATAATTAAGATAATGATATATATATATATATATATATATATATATAAACAAAGTAGGTTTGTTTGTACAATACTTAAATCGTATATATTTAACACAAATTTCAAATGTGTTAAGTCACTACATACGAATTCTTATTGAATCGAGTACAAGTGTTTTTTGTTGAAAAATGTTTCCAGTAGAAACATATAAGTGTATTCAATCCTGCCATGTTTCATAATAAAATATTCTAAAACTTAATTAAACATAAAGATTACTAGTTTGTGTAAAACCATAAGTTGGTTATTGCTTTGCAACTATAGTGTCTGAGTGATTAATTTGATCTAGATACTATGTCAATAGTTTTCTACAAAACCCACTTGTGATCCAATTTTAGCAGAATGATTAATATTTAGGTATTGGATTGACAATTCTATCATAAGAAACTTACTGTATTTGCATTATTATGTTAGTTGTCTCAAGTAAAATTGGAACAGGACATTCAAGCGCTAGAACGAAAATGACACATTTTGATTTTGTTTGACAATCGATTTTAGAATGAATATTAAATGTCAAAAAGATCTTGTAGCATACAATAAATCAAAACCGACATGTTCAATATAAGTAATTTTTGTATGTCAATAAAATGTCATGTTGCATTTAAACAAAAAAAAATTCAAATTTTAAATTAGTTTTCCATTAAACACCATTGTTGATATTTGGGTCATTGCATTTATTTGACTAGAAAGAAATTAATAATTTGGAAATAAAATTTCATAAATTTAAATTTAAAATATTTCAAATAGATAAAAATAATCTTTTAAATGTATACATATAAAAACTTTATATATATATAATATGTATATATAACGTTAAAATTGTAATAAGGGCACTAAAACTTTTTACATTATATTTTAATTTTTGACCTTAATATTTATTCATATTTGAGTTTGGTAAAATTTATTGCTAACAAGGATAAACATATATATATATATATATATATATATATATATATATATATATATTGCTGTTAAGCTATATAATCATGATAAATATTAGGGAAAATGTTTTTTCAGGTAGCAAATATAATAAATGTTCACATTTACTTAAGCATATAATATTATTTAATGTATTAAATAAAATTTTACTTGACTAAACAAAAGAATACAAAAATATTTTAAATTAATACATATATAACAAATAAAAAACCATACTGTATTTAACACACCTATAGATACAGATGGCTTATAAAATAGACCACAAATTGTTTCTCATCTATATACCCTATAATTTTAATAAATTTAACTTTATTTAAACTGGTAAATTACATAGAATACATATTAAGATTAAATGTATTTAGTTCTAGCCCTATATATATATATATATATATATATATATATATATATATATATATATATATATATATATATGCATACATGTGCCGCGGTGGTCTAGCGGTACAGCATTTGACTTGGATCTGGGTGGGCATAGGTCTAATTTCCACTACCGGCACTAAATGCGGGCTCACGTGTTACTTCGCTTAAATGTCTACTGCTGAAAGATATTTTTATGAAAACATTCAAAATAATAAAATAATAATGCCTATGTTGTTTATTAAGTTATTAAAAATATTTAACTACATTTGGTGTCTTAAAACTACAATCTAAAAGCACGTTTATCAATACTTTATTTTTCTAATGTATTGTTGGTGCTTTCTAACAAATGTATTGTAGTATGTGAACATTTTGGTTGAGTTAACCAAAACCCTGTATTTATTGGTGGTAATAGAACTCAAAATCATTGGTTCAAATACAAGTTTTGCGCTTTAGCTATGAGTGTCACTCCAGCGCATTAAACAAATAATAAACATTATAAATGTATTAGAAAAATAGTTTACAAGTTAGGGTAACGTTCGGTGTTTTTAATTCACAAATAAACTTCAATTTGTGAAGTAAGTTTTTATAAAATAATATTTGTATAATAAATTTATCTCTTAAATATTATATATATATATATATATATATATATTAACAGGAATAAAGTACATTAATTAATTTTATTTAAATCGTTGCTTTTCATCAATTTTGCATTGCCCAAAACGATATAAATTTAAAATTAAGTTGAATTATGTTTTCTTATAATTACAAATTAAATATTCAAAAAATTTTAACTTATTAAAAACACAATTATATTGCAGTTAATTTTAAATAAAATAATTATTTATGGTGCAGTTATTGAATAAAATTTAAAATTAATTTCATATTTAATAAAATCGAAATTACATAGCATCTGTTGTTTTTATACTAAAAATACCGTAAACTTTATAAATACTTTTTAAGATTGCATAAAGATGAAAACATATTATATAGTATATAAATTCTACAAGAACAATTTAAAAATATTATACTACTGTAAATTAATAATAAGAATAACTATTATGTGTTCAAAATTATGCTCCAAGATACACTTTAAAATTGATAGTGTGTCTTTTTAGTATAACTTACCACTTAATACAGATTTGATTTATTTAAACTGTAAAAACTTTGTTGAGCAAAAACCCGACCTTTGTACATTCGTTTATTCACAGTCCGAATTTAAACGTTATTAATTTTGTTTTGGTTTTTTTAAGGGCTAAGTTAGTAAACTGTGACATAACGTGTTACTTATAAAGAATATCATTTGTTATAAAAAATCGAGTTTTAAATGAATTTATTGGTACCTTGATAGTCTCAGATTTAAAACGGCCGACAGAAGTTATAAATAAAAGTGAATGTTATTTGAATTATTAACATTAAAAAGTTTGTAACTTTTTCTTTAAATATTGATGTATTTTGATCAATAATATTTTTTTTTCTTAACAAATTACATGTATTTGTTTTTACGTTTTAATAAGCAGAGGAATTATGATTTGCTGCTAAAACTAGTGTTGTATATGATAATTACAATGTTTTATTACAAATAATATTTTATATATATTTAAAAAAATTTTTGTTTATTAGTAACTAGTGCATATACCTAAGATAAGTAAAAAGTGCTAAATATTTTTAAATATCAAAGTAGGTTAATATAGGATTCAATTTTGTTACCGACTATATATAGTCTCTTGTTTGGCTTATTAGCATTTGAAAGATTTATAAAGTCTTTCGGTAAGCATTTGTGGTTAACTAACAGGTTTTTTTTTCTTTTTGTATTATTATTTTTGTAAACAACTATATATTTAATATTAGAAAACGTGCAATTGTTTTAGTTATGGTAGTAATTATTTATTTTATTTATTTTTGCTACGTTAAATGTTTTACTGAAAACATCTTTCAGCAGTGAAAAGTTTAGCAAAGCCGATCTTGGGATTCGAATCTATTTAATAATTATTTAGGTATTTCGACAATTTTACTTTTTACCCGGTTGTTAACTAACAATAATTATAATATATTTACAACTATTTCAATATTCTATAATAACAATTTTATTATGACATAGTTTATAAATAATCTGGAGCATAACTTTTATTGAAAAGATGGCAAGTTAACAAATTTAGGTATTGTAGTCTATATCAGTATACTAAACGAAACACCTGAAATAACCCAGAATATGACAATGCATAAGTGTTCTACATTTACCGTGTATATAATCGACAAAAAACAGTTTTAAAATATAAGATTAAACATGATATAACATTTTAAAACTATATAAAATAGTATAAAAAAATTCGATAAAATATAATTAAACTAACTGTTATGTTAGATAAAAAAATAGTATAAATAAAAAAACGATCTTGCATCGAAAAATCTGGTTAAACCATATTTTTTTGAAGAAACATGTACTGCATTAATAATAATTTAATAACATATCTAAAAGTTAACGCTTTTGTTTTAAATTGTCAGACTAGTACACGTTAGAAAAAAATGACAGACTTGAACTCTAGTAGAAGCAATAAGTCAATCCCATTATTGCCATCAAGTACGGTGTCTTGATTCGCTTGGCTACATTCACTTCTAGAAAATTAAAAAAAAAACATTTAAAATGTTTTTTTAGCATTTAGATTGATTAATTTTTATGTTTCATATTTTTGTCAAATAATCACCATGCACTTTAACAAACTATCATTAACAGATTCTAAAATGAATAAAATAATTAGTTTAATTTTTGTAAACCTCAAATAATTATTAATTTAAAAGCAAAAAACATAATAACAAAAGTTTAAAAGTTGGTTTACATTATAATAACAAATATTACCAGAACAAGATAAAATTAATTAAAAAAGTATTTTTTTAGTTATAAAAACTTTGTTTCTTTAGGTTATATATATAATGCAATAATTGATTTTCTAAATAAATTTCTTGCATAGTAAAAGTGAATTAAAACAATTACTATAATTTTATAAGAATAACCATTTTTGTTTTTTTGTGCATTCTGTATAAAAAACAAAAAAATGTTTAAAAATTATAAATAGTATATGTCTAATAAGTTTCAGTAAATGTAATAAAGTTCCATTATAAAAAATATATTGATTAAGTATAAGGAATATTTGGTCAACTTTTAGGTTTTACCAATAAGTATAAATTTAGAAGTAGACATTTATATATATAAAACAACAAAACAACAAAAGTTGGTGACAAAACCACCTCTTTATTAGTTCCAAGTTTTTAGAGCATCACGGATAATTTTTCTCCATTATTTACGGTTTTCGGAGGCCAGCACAGATATGTTAGTCCAGCGACTTTGCCTTTGTTTCCAAGATAAAGTCCCAGACAAAATAGGGTGAAGATCATCCCGAACAGCGTCCATTCAAGTACGTTTCTGACCACCTTTCTTTTTCTTCCAATTGGCATTTGGACAAACCAAAGTTACGGAACGTGAGATTGCATCAGGACTTTTATGAAGAACGTGACCAAACCAGCGCAATTTACGTTGTCGCGATACCAAGTAAGGAAGTTCATGGAATTGGAGGTCATCTCAAATTTGGCGGTTACTGATTTTTTTTGTCCAGTCCCTTGATATGGATGATGCAAAATAAGTGTTGTGCCAAATATATCTAAGACATCTTGCTTTAAATTTGTTAAGCTTCATAATCTCAAACTCTGTAAGAGTCCAGGTTTCAGCTGCGTACAGAAGCACTGTGCAAACCAATGAAGAGAAAATGTTCATCTTTGTCTTTGGATTAATGTTTTTTGTCTCCATAATGGATTAGCAAGTTTTCCAAACGCAGCAGCAGCCAAACAAATTTGTCGATTTACTTCGTTAGATGAACCTCCATCAGAAGTAATTAAAGAGCCCAGATACGTAAATTGTTTTACATTGGGAAGTATAACATCATTCAATATAATCCTCGCATCAGGAGCCTGTGATCTTTAGGCTATAGTTACCGAAAACATTCACAAAAAAATCCAATGATTGCTGCAGTTGATATTCATTTTTAGTTAGCAGAACAGCATCGTTAGCGTATTCTAAGTCGGTGATTGGCTTTGTACCAACAAAGACGCCTTCCATATGTCCAGAAACCTTGACAAATATAGCATCAGTTGCATAGTTGAACAAAAGCGGGGCATCCACACAACATTGACGGACACTACTGGAAATTTTGAACGGCTTTGTAGTAGATCTGTTGCAAATGCGGATTACAGGAGTTAAGTTCTTGTACAGAGCACGTAGGAGATTCACAAGTTTCATCGGAGTTTCATTACGTAACATAGCTATACAGAGTCGTTTTCTGTTCAGAGAGTCAAAGGCTAAAGAGTAGTCTATGAACGCTACGTACGTAGAGCGTTGAAACTTTGTCCAAAATTTCAGGATGCGCCGGAACGTGTAAATCTGATCAACGCATCCCAAACCAGGACGAAAACCAGTTTGTTTGGGACGTGTGATCTTCTCTTTCTCCGGGTGAATCCTATTAACTACCGCTAAAATGGCGATTTTTACACTTATGCCAAGTAAACTGATGTCCCTGTAGTTAGCAGGAATTTACCGATCTCCCTTGTGAACGGGAACAATAGTAGCACGATTCCAGTCTTCAGGGCACTATCATAGAAGTCTTTAGTAAACCGCAAGGGGCCGTATTTGAAGATATATGGAGGAATTCCGTCAAATCCGGCAGGTTTTCTAGCTTTGAGTTTACTGCATATGTGCATAATATTATCGAGAGTTGGAAGTTATACGGAGATTGGATAAATTGTCGGAGGAACTGTGTCAAGATTGGATTGATCTTGCAGCCAGCCTCTTGTGATTTTAAGATGGTTTAAAATCTAGTTAAAGTGAAGTAACCAGTCTTCGTTTGAAATACCAGACGATTTAACTTTAACTTTGTTACCACGGTAGAGTTGTTCCAATTTCTTTTATATTTTTTCACTGTCATTATGGCAAGCAGAAACCTGTACAAAATCCCAGTGCCTTTGTTCATCCTCCTCATAACGTTTTCAAAATTCTGCATGCAATGATCTTGCTTCGCTTTTTCTCGTAGATATCTTTGCTTGTGTATAAAAATATCGAGAATTGGCGGACAACCAGTTTGGTCTTTTAAAGTTGGTTAAACGGGGAGCATAAAACTAGCTAAATCGATCTTTTGTTTCAAAATGTTCCATAGTCGATTTATTCCCATACTTCAAATTGGAACAACAACTGGAGCTGATAAGTAGGTTTTGGAGAACTTGTCAGCATAGTCACTGTGTGTCAGTAGAGAATAATCCGGAGCAGGAATGTTAGGGCTAGCCGTTGTCACTCTGAGACGTAGATGAATGATCGGTGTCATTCTCGCTTCCTGTTCGGCAACTTCTGCATGCGCGGCAATTTTTAATTGCACTGAACCAGCGTTTGCTAACCAAAACGAAATCAATTTGGGAAGATTTTCTACCACAGCTTAAACGAAATGTTATCAGATGTTTCGCAGGGTGTTGGAAAAATATGTTCGTGAGAACCATATTGCACCTAGCAGCGAATTCACTCAACCTTCTTCCGTTCTCGCGATTTTGTCCAAGGGCCAATCCAGGGACGGTTGGCATCATTCCTGCAAACTCTGCCATTAAAATCTCCTCCAATAACGATAATTTGCAATGAGATTTTGAGCCGGGAGTATAAATCTTCTAGTTGCTCGTAAAACTTATCTATTTCTTTTTCACTATAATTACTGGTTGGAGCATAGGTGTTTGATGACGACCATTGAGTAATTGGATACCTTAAAGCGCGCAAACGCTAATCGTGTAGATATGCCCTTCCAGTCAATTAACGCACCGGAAGCTGCTGGGAATAGACAAAATGCAACCCCGTGGTGTGCTGGGTTTAATGCACAAGGTGATGGGAGAAATAATGCAACAGACTGGGAAGCTGTAGGAAGACGAAACGAATCTGAACAATTCAGTCTTGTTAACTGAAGACAAGCAATGTCAATCTTGTAACGACTTAGCTCTGCGGTAGTAAATGCTTGAGTCGAGTCAGACAACAGTGATCGTACGTTTCATGTTTCTATGCGGAGTGTATTTCGGATGCTAATTGAACTAGGAGAGGGTAAATAAAGTTTCTTGGCTAGAAGATTGCTTCCTTGCGACGGCGCCAGTGTTCACAGGAGTTGACAAGGCAATATTCTTTGGGAGACGGGAGGGATGACGCCCGTTGACAGATCCATGGGAGCCATATATATATATATATATATTGTTAAAACGTAGACCTGGTTAAAGATACATTTTATTCAAATTACTAGTACTACGTAGCAACTTTTCTTTAGCTTTACCAAAACCTTTAAATAATAGGAAGTATTGTTTTTTTAAACTTTAACCAATAAAAGAACAGAATAATTTATTATTATTATTACAAAACCTTTTTCTTTAAAAATAAGCATAAAATAAGATAACAATTACAGCAAAAAACAACAACATAGACCCATAATTTAAAAAAAACATGCAGCAACAAAATATTTCCGCGTATGTGAACATTCTACCAAACGTTTTGTCTAATCCCATGAAACATTCATTTTCATTAGATCTATCCAAATAGTTCTTAGCCAAGTTTCCTGTAGTTTACCAACCTTTCTTTTACCATTGTGGTAGAATACACAAATGCACTTTTGTTTTGCTTTAAAATAAATTAATACAAAATGCATGCACAATGAAAAAAAGTAAAAGGTTATGCAATAATTTAACAAAAAATGTTTACGTTTACATACGTTTTTTTGTAAATTGAGTGTTTGGCAATAGCAAAATAAAAAGATTATTAGTCAATTTTAAAATACCAAATTAAATTAGAACTATCATTCATGTTTTTGAAAAAACAAACCCAATCAAACAAAACATTTGTGGCAGATCAAATATTGAAAAAAGGTTTTTTAAAAACATTTAGCGATTAATTAAATTCGATTTATTTAAATTAAACAACCGTATAAAATAGTAAAAAACTATTTTAAAAATAAAATTAACAAAGCGTTTACTAAGATATAAAGAGTAAACTAAAAATTTGTATATTCTAATAACATTTTAAGTAACAGTATTATTAATTTTATTATTATTACAAGACCCTTATGCTTTAAAAAAATGAGCATGGGGCAATAAGACAATAATTACAGCAAAAATAACAACAACAACAACAAAGTCTCGTAATTCAAAAAGAACATGATACAACAAAATGTTTCCATGTATTTGAACATTCTGCCAAACGTTTTGCTTGATCCCATAAAACATTCATTTCAATTAAATCTACCCGAATAATTATTAGCCAAGTTTACTGTGGTTTGCCAACCCTTATTTTATCATTTAAAATTGTCCATTACAAAACCGTTCTTGCTGGTCTTACGGGTGGTAAACGTGAAATTCTTTGTCTAATTGTAGTAATGTCATGGAGTAAACGAGAGTTAGTTCTCCCCATGATCCCATCATTTAAAATGTAATCGCGTCAGGTAATTTTTAAAATACTTCTAAGACACCGGCGATGAAAAACATCCACCATTTTATCAATCTTGTCCGTTCGCTTCCACGTTTCACTTTTATATATTGCCGTAGGAATAATTATTGATGCGTACAAACAAAGTTTTGTTTTCAGGTGATTGGAAGAATATGATCATATTAATTTGAGTCTATTGAAGACTGACATTGCCTTTCCAAGTCTGGCTTTAACATCAATTTCAGTTTCTCCGGCTTTACCAATGATGCTTCCCAGATATGTAAAAGAATTAACAGTATCTATATTTTGTCCACTAATTTTGAAGGAAAAATTATTGTTTGACTTAATGCAAAAACTTCTGTTTTTGAACATTTAATCAGTAAGCCAATACGAGAACTGATATCACTGAGACGTGTTGTCATATTTTGCATCATTTCTGTAGTTTCACAAAATAGACCAATATGATGATCAAAATCCAAATCTGTTAATTTGTCATAGTTCCATTTGATACAATATGATAAATTATGTATGCACCGAGTCATAATGAAATCAATTACCAGAAGAAACAAAAACGGTGACAAAGTACATCCTTGACGTACTGCTGTAACAATTTCAAACATAGCAGTATGACTACTTTTTAATCAAACACGAAAACTTAAATTTTGGTATAATGAACGCATAATATTCACATATTTCAACGATATTCTATAAAATTCAACGATTTTCTACAAAGCTTCTTGATGAACACTGTCAAAAGCTTTCATAAAATCAATAAAATTGATTGTAAGTGATTGCTGAAATTCTTGACTTTGCTCATTAATGTTACGGAGGGTCAGTATATGCTCAATACAGCTTCTTCCTTTCCAAAAACCTGCTTGTTGTTCTCAAAAGTGTTTATCTATCCCATTACTTAAACGATTTAAAGTTACTTTGCAAAACACCTTACCAGGAACAGACAATAAGGTTATTCCGTGCCAATTATTGTAATCGTTCAGACTTCCTTTTTTGGGAAGAATAACAATTACTCTTTGTCGCCAATCATTTGGAACTTGATCATTATAAATAAATGAGCAAGCTCACTCGCTACAACATCACCTCCATGTTCGAGCATCTCTGCAGTTATATCGTCAAGTCCTCCTGCCTTATTGTTTTTCAACCTTTGAATTGTATAAATCACTTCAGTTACAAAAACGTCATCAATACATATTCCCGGATTTTGAGTCAAATTCTTATCATTATCATTATTAAAATCTATAATAGTATTTGGCATGGGCTGATATAGTACTTCTTTAAAATGCTCTACTCATCTAGATGATTACCTATTATGTGTTAGAAATTAACGACCATTTTTTCCTTTAATTGGAACATCGGTGTTCTTCCCGACAGTTGTTTCACAATTTTTAGAGTCTTGGAATCATTTTTTGCTGTTGCATTACCTGCTTCTTTGCATCTGTTTTCTAACCAATCATTCTTATCTTTGCAGCAGCTTTTTTAACCTGTTTATCTAAAGTTCTATATTTATCATCAAATATTTTTCAGATAACAAGATTGTTAAATTGATCTCTTTCTAATCTTGCATTCTTTCCGAGATCAATTAAATTCCAGGAGGCTGATGAATTCCATTGTTTCTTTCTAAAACGACATCTTCTACCCAGCACATTTGCTGCACAGTCTGTAATTGTTTTTTTAAACAATTTCCATTGATCATCAGACTTTTACATCCTTTTCAGATTTTCAAATGTATTTCTTTACGAATCGTAGAATTGGTTTGAGATATTTGGCTGCTTAAGTTTTTCACACAAATATGGATGTATATTTTTTGTGGATTCTATTGTCTTTATTTTTAAACGAAATTTTCCAACAACAAGATTGTGATCAGAATCAAGATCTGCACGTACATCTTGCAATGAAACACGCCATTTTGTGCTAATACAAATGTAGTCAATCTCATTTGCTGTTTTTCCGTCGAGAGAAACCCACGTTGGCTTGCGTATATTTTTGTGAGCGAAAAATGTGTTGCCAACGCACATTGCACAAAGACTGCTTAGCGTCAATAATCTATAACCATTATCATTTATGCTATCAGCATAGCCGTGTGGTCCAACATTTAAGAAGTACCATGATCTATCTTTGCTTAATTTTGCATTGAATTCACCAATCAATATTTTGATGTCTTTTTTGGCACATCATCCAACAAACTTTGTAATTGATCATAAAATATATTTTTTGGTTCTCCTCCGTAGCCTCAGTAGGGGCATAGACTTGCATAATTGTACTTTTAAAAATCTGGTGTTGAATCTTGCTGAAATGATGCGGTCGCTCACGATTTCCATCCAATTATAGCTTTAGCAGCATTTTTACTCAACATAATACCAACTTCATAAATATAATGTTCTTTATGTCCAGAATATAATATTGATATATCTCCACTCTTGAAATGACCTTGGCCTTTCCATTGTATCTTGCTAATACCCAAAATATCTGTTGTACTTTTTCATTTCTCGAATGATATGTTCTAACTGTCCAATACGAAAAAGTGTGCGCACATTCCATGTTCTAACACTGGTTAAGGTTTTGGCATTGGAGATTCTGTAAATCGAAGATTGAGTTTCCTTTCGGCCTTCACTTAACCCTGATGTCTGTGTAACTCTGTCGTTCAGACAGGTGCGATCACTTCTTTGTCGTTGTTTGCCAAAATGGCGTCCTTTTATTGTTTCCGTAGCAGTATAAATTTTTTACAGAGGCCAGGTTGCTAACCTTATGCTCGAACCCTCTTTCTTTATCGAGACTTGGAAGTGGATAGATTGAATTATTTTTGATCCAAACTAAGCGGAGTTATAATTTTAATATAAATTAATTACAATATTAGAAAAATGAAATTATTAATAAACATATTACACAGGATACTTCGCATAAAAATTATAACAAAAAACATTATTTTTATATTTTATTGTGTGAGTAGTTTGCTAAATTTGGTTTTGCAAAAACCTAAACGGGAGCTAAACGGGAGCTGAAAGTTAGTGCAGGTGGTAAAAGTTGAACTTCTGTTTACCAAGATACAAGTTTGGTGCTTTATCGGCTTATATTTATAAATTTTATGCAATTATTTGTCATAGACCAACTTTAGAGTTACTAAAAATGTATATTTATTTAGATGATTAAAACTAAAATATTATCATTTGTTTGTGTCAAAGTAAATAAGAAATAAATTTTAATTAATTAACGTTTAATATATTTTAATTAAAATCATTTTTAAGTTCAAATTTGAAATATTTTTTTTTGGTCAGAATGTTTTGACAATTATATTACAATGATTTGAATATTTTCAAGTAAAATATATAAAATATAATATTAATTAATTAATTTTTTGAACTTAAAATGTTGAAGTAATTATAATAATAATAGAACCGTGTCTAATTTTTCTATCTATAATTTCTTTATTTAATTTTCTCATTTTAAAAATTTTGTTAATGTGGTTTTATTATTCGAATGTTTTAAAAAAATAATATTTTAGTAAGTGGAGGTTTATTGCATTTTTATTAAAACATTTTTAAGGTTTAATTTGTTTTATTTTAATTGCATTTTAGTTTTTGACATTAAAAATGTATCATTGCAAATTAAATAATAAAAAAATCGGTTCAGACATATAATTCTTTCATTTAGATATGATTACGGTTGTGTTGTTTTATTATATTAAAAAAGTAATATAAATGTTACTATTATTAAATGTTAACTATTTTAATAAATAGATATAGTCAGTTTAGCCTGTATTATGTTTGAATTTAATCTTGAAAGTTGACAAAATGAATTTAGATCAATTTAAAATAACTTTTTAACACTTACATAATATTGCACTTAAAACAATTGCCATTTTCGCATAAGTGTAATTATAAATTAATTAAAAAAAATTTTATATAATAAAAGAAAAACTAATTGATTAAAGTATTTAATATTTTTTTATGTAACGACTAAATTATACCTTAAATTGGACCAAAGCAATGAGTGTTAAAGTCTTTTTCTAAATTTTATAAGCTAAATCCACGTTCGGCTTTGCTAAAATGTCTACTGCTGTAAATCTTTTTCCGTAAAACATTTAAAGTAGTTAAAAGAAATAAAAGAAATAAAGTAGAATAAATAACATATCATCATTATCATCATCATCATCCTCGGGGATAAATATCCCTCACCGGTTATTATCATCCAGAGTAGTCAAAATACCAAAAAACATCTGCAAAAACATCAACTTTTGCAATGTACACTTAATAAATGACAGTTGAGGTGTGCTGAAATTAAATGCTAATTACATCTCAAGTTAAACCCCTCCAATGATTTCGTTGGCTGCATAGGGTAAACAAACAGACGCCCAATTAAGTAATTTATTTGGACGAGGGGACTTAGCATAAATAAAAAGACTGAGTTCGTGTGCTACAATGTCCGTCCAAATTTCTCGTTGGCCACCTGGCCTTTTTTATATCCGGATAATGAATGGGTTTTTATCGCTATTTTGGCTAGATAAGTGGCCGATTTACGTAAAACATAGTCAATTTATTTTAATCGTCTTTTTTTTATTGTGCTAGAGATACATGGCCAATAAATGTTAAGAAACTTACAAATATTTGGGAATTATCGAAATCTTTTACTAGTTGTTAAACAAGTGCGTTTAATAGAGGACAACAACCGAAACCATATGGATCTTAAACAGCTTTGCTTAAAATGAACAAGCTTTTATATACCCACTTGGGTGAGGATCCAAGTTTCGCATGCATAAAGAAGAATGGAACGCTTTAAACTCTTATATACTCTAATTTTGGTTTTAATAAAAAAATTATTTTTGTTTCATAAAGGTTTACTTAAACGCCCAAAAGCTGCAGCAGAGAGGCGAATACGACGCCGAATCTCTGAAGAGCTGAGTTCTTTATTATCTATGACCAAACATAGGTACGTAAATTTATTACAGGGAGTGGGCTACCATTGACAGTGATTAGATTTTTAAAGAGGATGTTCACTAAAACGACTGTTTTTTAGTATTAAGATATAAACCGTATTTCTCTGAGGCTGTTTGAGTAAATTCAACCGCATTTTACAACTCTTCTTCGGTTTTTGCCACAAGAACCGCATTGTCTGCATATTGAAGATTCTCTTTCTTGCAACTATCATGAGTTATACAGCCCTTAAATGACCGGGACACTTCATCAAATATGTCATTAACTACAAAATTGAAGAGGGTGGGTGCTGAAACATATCCTTGGCAAACACCTGAATATATGTAAATTGCATCTGTTAAAGAATCACCATTACGTATTACTGCGTTTGACGACGTGTATAACGATTTAATAATGTTGACAATTTTGGCAGGAATTCCTTTGCCAATGAGAAGATTCCATAGTCGGTTGCGATCAACAGAATTAAAGGCGGCTGAATAATCTATAAATGCACAATATATAGACTGTTGATATCGCAATCAAAGTTCTAACATTTTACAAACAGTGTAGATTTGATCGATGCATTTCATCCCAGGACGAAATCTAGCCTGGTTTGCTCATGTTCGACACTCCCGTTTATCACGGATCCTGCGTAAGATAATATTTTTCAAAATTTTTGAAGCCCCACAAAGTAAGCTAATTACTCTATAATTAGCGGGGTCCGTTGTGTCTCCTTTTTTATGGATTGAGATTATAATAGCTTGTATCCATGCTTCTGGTATTTTCTCTCCTTTCCCAATGAAGTTTATCAAGGAGTATAAATCTTGTATAATATTTATCCCGCCATACTTAAAAACTTCTATTGATATGCCATTTACTCTTGTAACCTTCCCATCTTTTAATTGATAACATGCTAAGATAATTTCTTTGTGCAAGGGAGTCTTTGTCAAAATTAAGTATGGGGGATTGTGTATGGAGTTAACTGGAAACCTTCACCGCTTTGTGTTTAATGGAATTAAATAATTTTGCAAAGTGTGATGTCTATTGATTTTCAGAGATCGCCGATGAGCCCAATAAATAAAATAAAAATATAGTGTTAACAAAGTATATATATATATATATATATATATATATATATATATACAATTATATGTTTTACTGGTAAATAACTTTCTTCCTGCAAATTATATTGTAGAATTTGTGAAATAATTTATTTTAATTTATTTAAAATTGTATAATAATTTATTTTAATAAAAAAAAGTTTTAAATTTTTTTGACCTTTTAAAACTCCTAAATGTGACATTTTTGTACCAATTTCATTTTTTAAACAATTACAAAATAATACTAATTTTTAAGTTAGTTTAGAATAAAGAGTGTGTTTTTATACTGAAATACTTTACATACTCAATTTGTTTTAAGCTTGTTTCTAAACCGATATTGTAACTATAGCAAGGTAGCATTTAACTTAATAAATTTTTAGAAAATTATATATTTAAAAATTATTAAATTTAAACAATTATTATTGGAAAATTTGCATCAATTAGATTGACTAAAATTAATAAATTTACAGGGTTAATTTTAATCACCCGTAGCTCAGTGGTTAAGGCGCTGGCCATACACTAGATAGGATGTGGGTTCAAATTCGAGTGTTAGACTTGATAATTCCAAACAAGAATGAAACAGCTGTAAGATGCTCCTGGTTGACTAAAATCAGGTTAGTTAAATAAACCTGACAATACTAATAACTTACCCCTGAAAACCCATGAGTTAATAATCAATTAATTATTTTACAGTTATTAAAATTGTACTATGTTAATAATAGAAATGATATTCCCTTTAATTTACAAACAATTACTTATAAAAATTGAAAATTTAGGTTTATATAATGTTGACTTTAATGTACAACACCTTCAGTCTTTCTCTCTCTCTCTCTCTCTCTATATATATATATATATATATATATATATATATATATATAAACTAGCATTTAATGTCAGCAGTAAAAATTAAATCTTTGTTTACCCAAATATAAGTTAAGCTCTGTACTTATATACCACTTTGGTTAAAAAAATTTATTTTTAATTAAAAACATTTAAACGTTAGCACTTTTTTGATAAGAGCTCGTTTACATACTGTATATATAATATTTTATATTATTTATTATTATTTTCCATCAAAAAGTTACTTGGTCGAATTCTACGTTTACCGTTAAAAATTACCATCAATAACGGTTTTGGAATAGACGACTGAAAATGGGAAACAAAATGTTGGTATACCACAGAAAACTTTGCTGAGAATTATTTGGAAAGATCAAATTGAAATGAACGTTTTATGGGATGAAACAAAACGCTTGACAGAATGTTCAAATACTTGGAAAAGTTTGTTGTGTCATGTTCTTTTTGAATTATGAGACTTTAATGTTGTTTTTACTGTAATTGTTCTCTTATTGTCCCATGTTTATTTTAAAACAAAAGTGTTTTGCAATAATAATAATAATAATAATAATAATAATAATAATAATAATTTAAATTGCAGCGTATAGTAAATATTTAAAAACTTTAGAGGTATTATTATATTGTATTTAAATCGGTTTTTAGTGTTTAATCTTATTGTAAGAAAAAATTATAAAAATCTGATTTTTGTTTCTTAAAACCAAACACCTTTTAGCATTTAATCGCTACATTTAGCCAAACAAACAAACGTTGTGCATTAAGTGCCGCGGTGGTTGAGCAGTACAGCGCTTGAATTCGGACCTCGGTGGACGTGGGTTCGAATCCCATTGCTGGCACTAAAAAGTGGGCCCACGATTGGCTTCGCTAAAATGTCCACTACTGAAAGATGTTTCTCGTAAAACGTACAAAGTAGCAAACAAAAAAAAATGTAGCTAGTTAAATCAAGTTCAACTTTGTGCAACTGTAAATTTAGTTTTAAAATTTCATACCGGTTTTATGACAATTTAAACTTTATATTTATTATTTGTTTAAATTGAGTATAAAATAAATAAACTTGAACCATTACAATTTACTGTTTCTAAATAAAATAAGCCATTGTTTTTGAACTTGAATATTTAAGTCAACTGTATAAAAAATGTTTGTACTAATGTATATTATGTTCCTAATGCACATAAAAGTGTATTTTATATAGACAGTAAAGAAGTAATTGTCTTGACTTCATATTCCGGTTGAGTAGTTTGGTGTTAAAACGCTCAACTCAAACCTAGGTAGGCATGAGTTCGATCCACACTTTCGGCTTTGCTCAAATGTTTACTACTATAAGATACTTTTCTTAAAAATTACAAAAATTAATTATAAATTTAATTAAAATTTAATTAAAAATTAATTTAATTATTTAATTATAATACAATATATTCTAAAAATAAAAAAAAATTAATTTAATTGGTGTTATATATAAATACAAAAATATAATAAAGGCGAGTAAATTAAAAACAATTGATTTAAGTGCAAATTTATCTTTCATTTTGAATCAAATTAAAAATATTGTAATTGTAATATTTTGACAATTTTGTAACTTATATAATTATTTTTTATTTATATAGTAAACAGTTTACACTAAGTTCCTTTAATTCTAACGGAATATTGGGGAATAGGTAAACATTGTTAGTTATTGTAACTTTGATCATTACTTTTACATGAAAAAAATGTTTTTATAAATTATTTTGCTTTGTTGTTTTATAACAATAGTTTATATTTTTACTTTACTTAGGAAAAAAAATCTATATTGCTACAGAAATAATAAAAGGACGCCATTCTGGCAAACAACAGGAAAGAAGTGATTGCACATACCCAGATAACAGGCTTGACTGAAATCCGAAAAAGACCCAATCTGCGATTTACAGAATCTTTAATGCCAAAAACTTAACCAATGTTAAAACATGGAATGTGCGTACACATTTTTGTAGTAGACCGTTTGAACAAGTTTTACGAGAAATAGAAAGTACAACTTAGGCATTTTTGATATTAGCGAAATGCGATAGAAAGATTAAAAACAAAGTGGATATAAAGATTATCATATTTATGGAGTTGGTATTATATTGTGTTAAAACTGTAATTAAATAGATGCCCGTGGGTGTTCATATCATTTCGACCAGATTCAACACCGGATTTGCAAAAGTAACAATTGTATAAGTCTATGCAACAAATGTGCTGGTTAAAAGATGTGGTTTCAGCAAGAAACGATAGATTTCATTTGTCTCTGGAATCTAATAGATTTTAGAAAAAACAAAATTAAAAATAAATTAATCTAACAATCTTGTTGATAATAAGTAAAAAACTTTAGATAAACTGGTTAAAAAAACTGCCGCAAAAATAAGAATAGTTGACTAGAAAATGTATGCAAAGAAGTAGATACAACGGCAGTAAAAAATAATTTCAGATTGTAAAGCAACTGTCTGGAGTTAAAAAAATCACCAATAATTTAATCAAAAGAATAGACGGTCGTTTACTTCTAACACATGGGTAGAGCATTTTAAAGAGGTATTTAATCATCCCATTCCAGATACCCTCATAGTTTTTAATAACGATAAAAATATGAATGTGATTCAAAATCCGGAAATATGTATTAATGACATTTCTGTAACTTAAGTAATTCATGTAATTCAAAGGTTTAGCGAAATGTTTTCATATATGGAAAAATCATGTTGTCCGATGTTTGTTTTGATTTATTGTAATTTGTTGTCGTTTTTTCCTGTAACTGTTATTTTATTGCTTCATGCTTATTTTAAAACAAATTTGTAATTATAATTTTAAAAATAAATTTATTAGCTCTATTTGTATTTGGTTAAGTAAAGTTATTGGTAAGAATGAAACATAATAAATATTTGGATAAACTCCTGTTTTATTTAATTGTTATACTTTTTAATGCATATTTTGTTCTTTGTAAAATGTGCAACTGCACATATTTTAGACATTAATGTATATTAGTGTTACTATTAATGTATTTATGTACATGCTATTTGATTGACATTTAATTTAATTACCAAATTTTATTCAATTTTACTATATTTTTATTTGTATTCTAGTTAAAGATTCCTTTTCTGTGTCTAAAATTAATTAAATTCTGGATTTATTAAATCGACTACTTGACATTTAGTTAACTAATATGAAGCATTATGTAGTGCTAATCGGTTTAATAACATTAACATAAAAGTTTGTTTGTGGAGATGGACAAGTAGAGTTGGCATCTCGATATTTTAATACTTTTATTTTCTCAGCATGGGCTTAGGATTAGCCAATACAAAATTTTGTAATAATTAGTGTTTTATACATTGTAATGGTTAAAACATTTCTATTTATATTACTTTTTTATTTAAAATTTAATTATTTTGTAGGAGGCCTGATAAGTTTACTTTTCATCATTATGGATCTGCTTTATTCGTTATTTCTTCAACAGGGTTTATTTATAATAATAGTTATAAATAATGGGCAATGTTAGTGCTAAAATAAAAAACACATTTTTTAAAGTAATAGTTTTTATTTTGTAATTATTTTGTTCAATAATTAAATTTTAGCATTCATATGTCAATTAATAACTAAATTTTATATAATATAAAATGTTCTTAAATTTTGATGAACAATGCAGGTATTTGTAAAAGAGGAAAAAGAAAATACTAATTTATAAGCATTTTGTCAAAGAAATAATTTAGATACTTTTTTTGTAATAAAAAACTAACTTTTATTTAAAAATTTAAAATATAACTATTTTTTAAAATGTAATCATTGATCAATAAAAATGTACAGTAATATTTTTTTATCACAAAAGATGTGTTTACTTTTGTACATATAAACTTATGATTTTAATTTGTAACGTTTAAACAAATGTATTAAATAATAATAATAATTTAAATTTATTTAATAAAAAAACTTTTAAATTTAAAATAATTTAAGAGTTTGTTAAAACCATTTAATCAGTATGCATATGGTAAACATGTTTGTTTAAATGTTCAGTTATAATAGAGTAACACAATAGTTTATGTTCTTATTAATACTACATACTTTTAAAATGTATAAAAAAACAAAAAGACTAAGTATTGTTTAATATAATTTTACTTTTAGATTAGCTTTATAAGTATTATTAAATGTAATTAAGGGATTATATTAATGTTAATAGTAACTTGTAAAAAACATTAATTAATATAGCAAAATAAGGAAAAGTAAACAATAATAATATATGCAGAAATATATACTTTGAATAAATTTTATTTCAATTATAACAAAAACATATATATATATATATATATATATTGCTGTCACAACAATAACCACAAAAAAGTTATTATTTATCTAAAACATCTCTATTAAGTACATAGCGTACAAGAAAAACGTCACTTAAATTATAAAATATACAATAATATATAATAATAAAAAACTATAATTATATATAAATATATGTTGTAAGTAATAAAAAATTGTATAAAATATCAGCTACTGCAAAATCGAAAATGGAGTAAAATGATTAACATGATTTATAACGTAAAGTATTAAAAATAACAGATCACATGAAATATTTTAGTTACCACATAATTAAAAATATTACAAAGTTCAAAAAATTTAATAATCTATGTGATCGCCTTTTTTTTAAACAACCTGATCCAGGAGTTTTAAAATGCTGTTAATGAGAGTAATGATATATTCTTGTTTTATCTCATATTGAACAACTAACCGAATGCGTTTACATAAATCCTCAATTTTAGTATGCTTATTGATGTTGTGCTTTAGTATACAAAACATTTTTTAATAACATTGATGTCCAGGCTATTAGGGGGTAATTGAGTAAAAGAAAGCTTTTTCAATTTTAGCCCATCTACTGTCTAAATGAAAACATAAAAATAATAAAGTGAACCTAGATAAATAGAAAGTTTCTTTTTAGACGCATGACATGGAACATTGTCCTGAAAAACAGTAGTAACCGTCGTGTAAGTGTGCTGCATTTCGTAATGAAAAACATCCTTCATAACTGAAACAAAATCTTTATTATTTAAGGTATCAGATATAATTCTCTATTTAATACGTTTATTCTACTTAGTACCAAACCAACACATCACTTGTTGTAAGTGGGCTTTTATTCTAACAACTGGAAATAAATGATTTTGAAAACTGGACCACCATAACGCTTTGTTTTTGTAGCCAAATGGCTCGTCTCAAATCATTTATTTCATCAGCGAAGTATATGTAACGCAAATAACAAAGGTGTTGTTTATTCTATGGTTTACAAAAAACTAATTAATTATCTTTTTGTTTTTTAGTAATAAATGGCTTAACGTTTGGTGATTAAAGTGTTAAACCAAACTCTGTTGCCCTGTTTCTGATAGTAGAATAAGTACAATTGTTTAAATTATTTTTTTAGTTTCTGAAATAAGTTTATTATAATATTTTTAAATTCTGTAACGATTTTCTAACCATACGTTGAAGTTGTTCCACGTTTCTTCCAACATTATCATAATTTCGCGGTTTTTGATCATTAATAATCCGATACATTGTGTGAAGGTTAATTCTGTATAAATTTGCTTATTTTTTCTGTGAAAATCCTTTACTTTTAAATTTTTTGATGACACTATAATCATTTTCGGTAAGATGAAAACATTTTTATCACTACTAACCATTTCAAAAATAACGTAAACGGAAAGCAATATAAGCGAATGAGTAGAATCTCAAGGGTAAATGTAAAAAATAAATTATTCGATTTGTTTTAAAATGTTTATTTAAAATCTTTTGAATGATATTTTTGTTATTTTTATTTATATACATTAGAATAATTAAATGTTTATTTTAATAATTATTATGACATTACATTAGGACAGAGTTGAATGTGTATTTAACGTCAATTTTAACGATTACTTATTGTTCATTTTTAATAAAATTAAGCACACAAAGTAATAATAGGCTAATTACTACAAATATTATATAACTTCAACTTACTATCCACGTTCATATAAAAGTGGCTTTAGAAATATGCTATTTTGGCCAACTCAGCCTTTTAAGTAAATATATCTAAGTATATATAAAGGAACTATTAAGTATTTTACATGATTTTTACGAAAAAACAATTGGACATAGCAAATTAATTTAGGTTTGATACTCTTATAATTTTTGCATTAATTTTTGAAATGGACTACCATATATATATATATATATATAAGATGTATATATATATATATATATATATATAATTTAAACCTGGTTTACCCCAACAAATGTATGAACAATTAGATTGGTTTATCTTTTTGATAAACGGACATGTTAATATTATTACTAGTTTTTTTTATTTAAATTTTAATTATATTAATAGTGACAACAAAGTAGTATGATTATTTATAAACACGATGTTATTATGCAAAGTAGAAAAATAGTTCAAAATTGTATCCTTATTCGATAAAGTACAAAGGATTTTAAATTATGTAAATATTTGATGCACCAAAATGTGCAATTATATTGACCCAATGTCATTATTGTGTAATTATTAAATTATTTTTATAAACAGTGCTGCTTGTAATTAGTGCGTCAAACATTAAAATACACTTAACAATAATATTCGTGTAATTTGTAAGAGGATTTAATGTTAATACGATTATTTTTAACAATAATTATTGATACGTGGAATTAAGTTTTGTTATAACAAAATATTATTACGTATTATCAAATCATTATGCCTTTTGAATATGGAATACAACAGGAAGAAGGCGTTGAAGATCTTCTGGCTACTCCAGACAATGATGAAATGGAAAAGTAAGCCATCAATCTTTTTGGTATTTTTAAAAACGTTTATGTTTTTTATGTAACTTAATTTTTAATTGTTAATTTCTATTGTTATTGTATTATTTATTTAAACACAAATTCTTTAAAGCAAACAATTTTAGTAATAGTATATTAAACCCAATTAAAAGCTTCCAGGATTGTAACCTTAAAACAATAATTTCTAAGGCAAAACTCTGATATCTGGTTTAAACATCAATGTTTAAACTACAAATTTATTTTGCAATAATAAAAATAAAAACCATTATTTAATCTTCTAATGTGTTAAAGTAAATTTTAATTATTGTTTGTTTGTTGCAACATATAATTAATATATTAATTATATAAATATTATAGATTTTAAATTTTACATTAAATAAATTAACTGTACTAAAAATATATAAAATACTTGTTGGTACTTGAAATATTTGATTTCATTTATCTGTGTGTGCAAACGTTAACTAAACCATACATTTGCTTTTAATATATTAGAAAACAATATTATTTAAATTATTTAATCCAATTCTAAACAATTAAAATTTTATGCATTTTAATTTATCATTACAGTTACAATGTATAGAAATTTGTATACTTAGATAAGAAAATATTATGTGCATTGCTATTTTAAAAATATAAATAATTAAGATAAAAACAATGATTTATTTAAAAAATAGTTAAATTAAGAAAACTTTTTTTATAAAATGATAAATATTTGTAAAAATTAATAAGTTACATGTTCTAATGATTGGTTGCATAATTACTTTAAAACACTGAATAAAGAAGATTTTTATTAATATATACATTATATAATTAGGTCAGTTAATAAACATATATCTAAACAACAAAAATTATTTACAAATGTTTTGTTGTATTTAATGTAATGTGTTTTAATAATTACTAATTTTACGTATTGTTTATAAAATAATTACTTATTTTTGTTAGTATTTTTTGACATATTTTTAATTTTTAATAAAAACTTTACTAAATAACACTAAGGATTGATTAAAAATATAATTTTTAAAAGCAGCTATAGGTTGTAAATTTATTTTTGTTAAACAGAGTAAAACAGTTTTAATTAATGTTATATATGTAATTCGTAGTGTGCATTAAAGTAAACAGCGATATAATTTTTTTACCTTATATTAAAATAAACGTTCGGTAATTTAGATAAATGTTTTCTAAATATTACCAATAGAATAAATATTTGTACATGACTATTTTGTGTGCAAATAAAACTGACAAAAATAAAGGTTACATTTGTACAAAATTATGAAATTGCAAGTAAACGTACTATAATATTTTAATGTTATTTTTATTTAGTTTACAGTTTAAACGTTATACAAAAAACATTTTTTAGTTGTGCATATTCTTAATAGGTCATTGAAGAAATCTTGTTAATTAAGGGTTGTAGGGCTCGAACCTATGTTTACACTAAAAGCACAAATACATATTTACTTAAATTAGTTAACTCTATTTTGTAATCTAGAGTTCAATTTAAAAGTGATATTGTCGTTTTGGTTTGAGTTTTTAAATATTGATTTGTCGAAGAAAAAATGGCTAATTTTAAATATAAATCAAAAACCTATTTAACAGAAAAAAACTCAGTGTAAACAATGCTAAATATTTTGTTTATATAAATATTTTAAAAATGCTGCACAATATAGTAAACATTTAAGTTATAATCAGTACTACTTTCTAATTACAAAAGTATACAGTTAATAATAATAATAATAATGATAATAAATTTTAACAATGTACAAATTATATAATACATAATCCCTTTTAATACTACAACGTAAAAAAATAATGTATCTTACAGTGTTTAAAAAAACGTTAAATGCAGAATACCGTATTAATTTTATTTTTAAATTATAAAAGCATAAAATTAGTTTCCTTTTGATATTATTATATTATATTAGTAAACATTAATTCAATGCTTTTTTAGAAAAATCAACATTACATTAATTTTGTTGCTTATAAGCATTGTATTATGTATAATAAAACATTTAAAAAATTTGAATTATAAACTATACTACTCTTTTTCTGATATACACAATATACATATACATTACTAAACAAATGTTTTATAAAAGTTATTTTAAATTTATTTATGTATTTATTCATTTTTTTAATAAATATACAATTCTAAATGTCATTTGATTGTCCCAAAATAAAACCGCTATATAGATGTAACAATTTAGTATGCGTTTGCCTTAACAAATTTTATTTATCTTTGTCAGTAGATAAAAACAAAACTGGTTTGTTTACAATTTATTTTGCTTAGTGAAAACAACGGTTACCATAGTATTTAAATTAATAAATAGGATCAAATTGTAGTAATAAATTTATTATTAAAATTTTAATATGCATTTGTTTTTATAAAAAACAACAAATATATTGAAATAAAAAAAATAATTTAATTATAGTGATAAGTTAATTGTATTTAAAAAATACAAAAAGTAGGCTATTATTGATTACATTTTTATGTAGAAAATTACTTGTTTTCTTTAAAACAAAATATAATAAAAATGGTTTGTATATTGGTTATTACATTTATTATTATTATTATTATTGCTATTATCATTATTATTACTGTTATTATGATTATGATTATATTTATTTTTATTATATTGTTAAACGAATTTAATTTTAGAATAATAAAAACGGTATTTCATTGTAATCTATTTACGAAGAGTTTATTAGTATACAAAAATATAGAGATTTGATACAATCTAATTGTGTTTGTTCTTTGCGTTTTTAATAAAATTTTAGTTAATTTGTACAATGTTTAAAAATTAAATATATATATATTGGCGTTATATTATTACTATTTAATTGCCATAAACACATGGTTTAGTTTTAAACGTTTTGAAAGTGCTATTATTAATGCTTATGTTTGTATGAGTTGGTATTTCTAGGTTATATATATATATATATATATATATATATATATATATATATATATATATATATATATATATAGTTATATATATATATATATATATATATATATATATATATATATATATATACATATTATTTAAAGTCAAATTTACATTTATTTAACACAAGATTAATGTTGTAATGCTAATCACAACTAAAATCTAAACAATTTTGTAAGTGTAATATAATAAGTTCATAATTTATTTAATTATATATTAATTATATAATTTTTTATATTATAAGTTATAATGTTACCCTATTTTAAAAAAATAATAATCTTTTCTTAAATAAACGTTTTGGAATATTTTTACCGAAAAAAACTCTTTAACTAGTAATAAATCAGAAATAAATACTGTTTTTTGTACAGTTTATATTACATTTGTTAAAGCCGTTTATATTTTAAGGCGTTATCAAAAAGAAACAATATAAATTTGTTAAAAATACAAAATAAATCTTTTAGTGAAAAACTCATAACAAAAATTGAAAAAAATTGAAATAACTGTTTTTTGTACTGTGAAATATGTTTTACAAACATCCGTTTATTTAATAGTAAAACATACTGTAAATATATATTCATTTTTTTACTTCAATCACTAAAAGCACAATCATTATATAGTTGTTATAAAATTTAGATACAATATAGGTAGATGGTTTTTTAATTTACAACAAAATACACTTATAGAAGAGTTAGATTAATTTTTTAAATGAAAGATTGTTTTACGCTAAATTTGTAAAAAAACTAACGATTTTTAATATTATGATATAAATATTTTAGTTTAAACAAATATATATATATATATAAATACTTAATCAGCCTATGCCAACACACTCTCATTGATTTTAATAATGATAATTATATGAATGTAACTCAAAATCTGGAAATATGCATTGATGACATTTCTGTAACTAAAGTTGAAAAACAATAAAGCAGAAGGACTTAACGAGATAACTGCAGAGATGCTCAAACATGGAGGTGATGTTGTAGCATGCGAGCTTGCTTATTTATGTCATATAGCATAATGAACAGGTTTCAAATGTTTGGCGGCAAGCAGTTAATGTTTTTCATCGCCGGTGTCTTAAAAGTATTTTAAAGATTACCTGGCAAGATCACATTTTAAATGATTAGATCATAAAAAGAACTGACTCTCGTTCACTATATAACATCATTAAAATTAGAAAAAGAAAAATTTTTTGGTCAAATTCTACGTTTACCACCTGAAAGACCAGCAAGAACCGTTTTTATATAGACAATTATAAATGGAAAAAGAAAGGATGGTAGGCTACGGAAAACTTGGCTAAGAACTATTCGGGAAAATGTAATTAAAATGAAGGTTTTATGGGATTAAGCAAAAAATTTGGCAGAATGTTCAAATACATGGAAACATTTTATTGTCTTATGTTCTCTTTGAATTACGAGACTTCGTTGTTGTTGTCATGTTTTGCTGTAATTGTTGTTTTATTGCCCCATGCTCATTTTTTTAAACAAAAGGGTTTTGTGATAATATATATGTATATATATATATATTGCGTTCTAATAGTATTAAATTAATTCTATTCAATTTTTAATATTATAAAGCAAAATGTTTTAAACATACAAGTAAAGCAACATTTATATAAATCTATATTTTCTTAATACACACTTAGATAAAACTGTATTAACATTCTAACTAAATAAATAGAGAATCATTTAATTGAAGTAGTCACAAAAGTGTTTATATTTATTATTATAATATTACATAATTCCTGTTAGTCACTTTGAACATCCGTTCATTTACTTACCGATATATTTATTTGAAAATCTTATTTTCATAACATAAATAATGCTTTCTATAAATAATACGTTATTTTACAAACTGTTAACCTATCATTTAAACAAACCCAAAACATAATTAATAATGTTTAAATATGGGCTGTAGGGAATTAAATGTATAAATATCCGTTTTTTGGTTAGTAAGTTTTTTTAGGTTAAATAAATTAAACCTATAGTAAATGGTAATATATAGCGAAAAACGCATTACCAATTTAGAAACATACTTTGAAGCATTAATTTAAACATGTTTTCGGTGCAGTTTGTTAAAGCAACAAATGAATTAATTTGTTAAGAATTTCTATAAATGTTCTATCATTTAAATTGTGCCTAGTTTGAATCTACTATTACAACCTTAGATGCTTGTTAAAATAATAACTATTTACACAAGGTAACGTATTTTGCAAAATGTGTGCAATTGTTAGCAGAATGCACACTATAAATAACTCTGAAATATAAAAACCAAAATGTGCAAATAACATTACATATATTTTAAAATTTATATTTTTCTAATATTACGGAAGATAAATTTTATGAATTTACAGCATTCCAGTAATTTTAATTTTAGTTTATAGCTAAATAGAACATGTATTACAGTGAACTTTAAAACTCAATTTAACAATTTTATGTATATTGCAAAAGTCCAACATTACAATTTTTTACATATTTTGTTTAATTTCTTTATTCAATATTTACTTAATTATGTATAAATAAAATAGCTAAACATTTTGTTTATAGATCTAAACAGTTTACATTAAGATAATTTGGGAAATGTTTTATTTACCATGCATATATAAAATTCTTTATTTTTGTATCAAGAAAAAGATTAATTAAAGACGTTAATGTTTTTGACCGTAAAATGTGAGTTGACCAAAATATACCATCTTTTATACAAATCGAAAGCTTTTAAACACAAAATACAAATTAACTTTTTTTAAGTTAATTAACACTTTTTAATAATTTTCAGAAAAAAAATATTGTTTTAAAATTTTTTATATACAATTATTTTTAAAATACACCAATAATTAATTATTTAAAAACATAATTTTAAATTATATGTGCTTATTTAAACATTTGTTTTCTTTAAAGATTATTTTTATTAATAAAAATGTAATTATATATATATATATATATATATATATATATATATATATATATATATATATATATATATATATATATTGTTTTAAGGTTTAATTAATTCAAGTAATAATAATTAAGGTTTGGTTATCGTGTTACTCAGTTTTTTTTAAAAGTTTTTATATAGTAAATATTTATAATGTTTAACATGTTTTTGTTATATTCATTAACTATTGTATGTTAATAATTTTACTTTATTTTAATTATTGACTATTTAATTGTTATTATACTAAAATGTTGTTTATTAAAAGAAAATAATTATATTTAACATATAACCCTGTATTACATATAGTAAAATTAAACTGTTTTTATTTCAAATTATAAATATTTAACTTACACATTTATTTTGTCTGTTTTGAAAGGTTTATATGAGTTTTAACATGTTTTTTAATTAACAAAGTAAATTAAAATACATAATTATTTGGTGTTAAATAATGTACTTCCAGTACTGTACAATTTATAATTAAATATTGTAAATGTTAAATATATAAAAAATATATTTTACAAAAATTAATAAAATTAGTATTAACTTAATACAGATTATATTAGTGTTATATTAATATAAATAAATATTATAAATTAAAAAAAAACGTTTTAAATACAAAAATAAATTTCTAATTTAACTTTAATTATATTATTTTAGCCAATTTTAAAGTTGTAAAAAGATTATAAATAGATTGCAACGTACGTTTAGGTTAAAGTTTTTAAATTAAGCATATTAATGCATATATATATATATATATATATATATATATATATATATATATATATATATATATAATGTTTTTTATGGAATTTTTTAATGTAAATATGTAAAATTTATGTTTTACCATTAAAAATATTGCAATTAGATATTTATGTTATATTATATTATTGTCTTATTTTTCCTTGTTATATAGAGTAATCATTATTTATGCTATGTTTGACGGTATTTTCGATATATAAAGCACTCTCTATTTTAAACTTTTACATAATTTGCATTTAATAAACAATTATGAATTAAAACAATATTATTGTGTTTATAAATTATTTATACTGGCTCTTAAACATTAAAAATGCTTAACTACTTTAATTAATAACATATGGTATTAAAATAAAGTGTCAAAATTTAATGTTGTAACCAATAAACATTCTATTTCTCGAGTTAAATTATACACCTTAGGTAAATATTTTTAAACAATAAAGGTTATTGTTTAAAAATTATTAAAAGCTTTATTATAATTATTCTTTTATATACAACAACTTAAATATAATACATAATAAATAATAAATAATAAAATACAACGCTAACTAAAGTAGATAAAGGTTAAAGCTCCTAGTGTTTAATTTAAAAAAAACGTTCTTTTACAGTTTTTCCTTTTTTTTAAAACAATAACTGGTTTTAATAACCTAAAGTCAAATAAATCGAAAAATTACTTAAAACTAATATTAAAATTTTAAAAAGTATAAAAAACAGATTTAAATATAGTGATTTTGTGTTTTTTGAAATTGTGAAATTTATACAAAAATTTTTAAAAATTGTTAAACACGTTATACATCCAAAAACAATTGTTAATTTGTAAATATAAAACAGCTGCTTTAAACTTAACGCTTAGCAAAAATAAAAAAGAGAATATGTTTTTTGTTTTATTGGTTTAATATGTTACCAAAGGACTTTTTTAAACAAGTAAACACAACAAACAATTACGGTAAACATGTCATTTAATATTTATTTTGTTCAGTAGGATACCTGTTAAACTTGGACGAAATTGTTAATATTCGTAAATAAAATGCATTTGTTTATAACAAAATATTGCAAAAAAAAATACAGGTTACAATTTAATGCAAAAGAAAAAAAATAATGTTTTATAATTGCCCATCAATTACACAACATAAATTTAATTATTTAATTTTTAAGTTGTCAAAAATAAATTAATGTGTGTTTTATTAAACTGACAATTTATTGAATATGTAATAATTAATACACTCCATTTTTATCGTAACACCGAATAATATCGGAAAATGCAAATCATTATTTATCGAATTTTTTTAAAACAAAAATTGAAATAAATTTGTGATTAATTAAATAAATATTTAACTTATTTAAAACACATTAATTGCATATAAATTGCAAAAATGTTTACATTACAAATTAATTTTGTATTATTTCAATTTAGATTTAATTTGTAAAATACTAAGGAAGATGTACTGAAGGCTGTCAGAATTAATGCAATATAAATAATTAACTTTTATAATAGTGAGAAATTACATAAAACATATTTCATTTCTACTTAAAATATATTTAAAATATTTTGTCAGCAATTACATAAAAAATACATAAATAGAAAAACATTATCCACTATTATTATTATTAAATAATTTTAAGTTAGATAAATAAAAACATAATTTAAACATTAAAAATAAAATATAATAAATCGTTTTTAAAATAATAAATTATATTATACATATATTATATTATACATAAGAAAATAAGTTATTCCAATAATTTTTTAAATTAGTTTTAATAATGCTTATTAATATCCATATTTTATTAAAGCACTGCGTTAAGCAACATTACATAAAATTCAGTTTAGTGTTAGACAAACAATATTCTTGTAAAATAAATTTATTTCTTAGCCGTTTTACATTATTATTCAAAATAATTTTAAAAAATCTGTATTTTATTAAAAGTTTGTGCACCAAAAGTGATAAAAAACACATTAACGTTTAAATTATTATAAAAATAATGTCATTTTTTAAGCAAATAGATTAAAACTATGTCAACCTATTAAAAGCTTTAAAAGATTACGTTGTTATTTAGGAATAGATAGTTAAATATACAACTACAAATATACTGCTACTTAAATAAATAATATTTGTATTATAATTTAATTACTTTTTTCACCAAGTCGTATAATATTTGCCGAAAAAAACATTATAAACTTAAATATTTTACATTATAAAGAATTTATAAATACACAATTAAAAACTTTTATTTTACACCACACACATTTATTAATAAAAATCGTTTCATGGAATGCTAGAGTTTTTATACAGTAAAAAAATTACATAATATTTTCTATTTTATGATGTAGGTAAACCTCAATAAATCTTGTTTCTTACTTAAAATTGACAAATTTCATTGTTTTTCTAGATATACATAAAACGTTTCTCAATATTTAAAGTAGTTTATATTTTACTTAATTAATAAAATTGTAATATGTAAAAATGCATTTTACAATGCAAATAATCTGTTAGAAATGTTTTCAAATTTGTATAGATCATTAAAGTTTTTTTAATTTTTAATTACGTACAAAACATTTTAATTAATTAAATTAAATTTATAACATGTTTTATTCGTTTTTATTTTCAATTTAATAATGAAAAGATTGTTACGTGTTGGGATAATTAAGTAAAGTAACCAAAAAATATAATAAAATATTTGCTAAAAAAGTTGACAATAATAATAAATTTATAAAACAGACTTTTAATTAAAATTTACGAAACACTTTTGTTCAATTTTTTACATAATTAACTATTTAATTTAAAAATATATTTTAGACAAGCATTTTTTTTTGTAAAAACGTATATTTCAATCAAGAAATAATTATTTTGTTCATGATTAATGTAGCTTATTTATTTTACGCAGTTTATTAAAATTTTATAAAACAATTAACCGTAACTATTGTCAAATGGACATTAAAAACTATTTATTTAAATCTCTGAAAAAATAATTGTTTACTTTTATAAAACAATTAAATGGTCCCAATTAATAAAGCTTTAAAGTATTGTAATAAGTTTATTGCGTTAAAAAACAATTAGATTTTAATAAAACAAACATACAAACATTAAGGTTTTGGTGATAGCGATCTAAGTATTCTACTAACCAAATACTTAAATTAAAATGTCTAATTATTGCATTTGTTCTCTATTGTTACAAATAAATTTTACAAAATGCACACATATATGTTTGCGGTAGAAAATTTAGATTAAAGCTTTCATTCAATTTAAAAAGAATTACAATTAATACTACTTTTAATCTATTTAAAATTCGCCAAAAAATAAATAAGCAAAAATGATTAAATTCATTAGATTGGACAAACAATAACCATATTTTATTATAAAACAATGGATTACACAGCTATATATTTTATGCAGATTATCATTTAAAAAATTTAATTTTAATATAAATTTACAATTGTTAAAATATTTGTTTAAAAGCCTTTAAAAAAGTATAAAATGTATTTTGCAATTTTTACTAAATTATGATTTTTATATATTTGCAACTAAATACGGTAAGTGTTATATATGCCAAAGATAAATAAAGAATTTTAACTAATTTGTTTCTTGGGTAAACAGATTTGACTTAATTTATGTACATCAAACACGGATTTTGTTGGGCTTTACTGAAGTATTTACATGCTAAACCATTTTTTTGTAAAATATTTATGCAAAAAATTTACAAAAGATGTTAATAATACAAAATGTATTTAACAATTAATTTAACCTGGTATTAAAAGGTTTTTAAAACATAATATATTTGCATAAGTACGTAATTTATGTAGTATAATAGTTGTTATAATGTTTTAACAAATAACACAAACCTAATTTTATTAAGATATACTTTTGTATTAATTTTACAGTACAATTTAATAATTTAATACAAAATGAATATTTTATTATTTCTATTAAAAGTAAATATTTAATTGATTAAACTATGAAAAATTGCAAAAATTAATGGTTTATACATTCTTATTAAATGTAAAATGTTTTTAGTCTGTCTGCTTAAAATGCTATTTATATTAGTTTTGAGTATTTATATTTGGTTGATTAGACATTAACACAAAATTATTTAACGTTATAAACATTTAAATTAAAATGTTTTCAACTATTTAATTTTGTTTTGGGTTATACTACTTTAAAATTTTACAAAAAACGTTTATTAAAATATAAACATTTAAGCGAAACAAATTAACTAAGTGCTAGTGATACTAATAATTATATATTTAACAATATATCTATTTATTCCCACTTAATCAAAACGTTTATATTATTTATTTACTATAAAATAAAAAGATAATTATTTTAATTTTTATTTAAATTATGTTTGTTAAACTCAAAAATTAATAAAATTAATGCAAAACATATTTTTGTTATAAATTGAAAAAATAATAAAATTTATATTAAATACATGTGTTAAATTATTTAACTATAAAATTATTTTTGTTGTGAAAAAATAATAATAATTAAAAAATTTTTATAACCTTCTTTGTTTCGGTTATTTTGGCAAATATGTTTTGAAAACAACATTTTGCTTGTTAGTTTATTATAAAAATTGTTATTTTTTTAAATTGTAAATAGCTTAAAGCTAAGTTTGTTATTATTATTTTATTATTAATTATAAAATTTGTTAGTTGAAACAGTTTGTGCGTAGTTGTTTAGTATATTTAAAAAATTATTATAATTCAAATTATAAAGTAGTTGTACGCATTTATTGTTATAATTGTTTATTTGAAAATTACTAAAACAATTATATAGAAATGAATATATTAAATATAATTAAATAAGTTTAGTTTCTTAAAATTCAATTATATTTTTTAAATAAATACTTTGTTTAAAAATTAAAATGTTGTATCATTAATAGTATTATAAACACAATCAATACGTATTTAATCAATGTAACTCAATTTTTAAAATATTCAAAATAAAAGTTTAAAAATAATAAGCAAAACAATTTACAATTGTAATTTAAATAAACCTTTACATATTTTGTTTGTATTTAATGAAAATGTGTATGGATAAGGTAGTTGTTTATCGGTTTTTCCGTCTATACAAATAAAACTTTACATACATGTAAAGGAATCAACATTATCAATATTTAGTCAACTAATTTTGATGAACAAATAACTGTTTAACTTAGAGCACAACACTTTTGTTTATGATCAATTAATCCGTAAGCTAATACGCAAAACAATATCATTGAGATGTGTTGTCATATTTTGCATCATTTCTGGAGTTTCACTGAGTAGACCAATAACATCTGCAAAATCGAAATCTGTTTATCTGTCATGGTTCTATTTGATACAATATGATAAATGATGTATGCACCGAGTCATAATAAAATCAAGTACCAGAGCATACAAAAACGGTGACAAAATACATCCTTGACGTACTCCTGTAACAATTTCAAACATAGCAGTATAATCACTTTTTGATCAAATACGACAACTTACAACTTGGTATAATGAACGTATAACATTTACATATTTTAACGGTACTCCGCAAAATTTAACGATTTTCTACAAAGATTCTCGATAAACACTGTCAAAAGCTTTTATAAAATCAATAAAATTGATTGTAAGTAATTGTTGAAATTGTTAACTTTGTTCAATAATATTACGGAGGGTCAGTATTTGTTCGATACAACTTCTTCCTTTCCGAAAAGCTGCTTGTTGTTTTTGAAAGTGGTTATCTACCTCATTATTTAAACGATTTTAAATTACTTTGCAAAACACTTTGCTAGAAACAAACAATAAGGTTATTTTGCGCCAATTATTGCAATTGTTCAGACTTGGTTTTTTGGGAGGAGTAACAATTACTTTTTGCCGCCAATCATTTGGAACTTGTTTATTATGCAATATAACATTAATTAAATGTGCAAGCTCACGTGCTACAACACCAACTTTGTGTTTGAGCATCTTTGCAGTTATCTCGTCAAGTTCTTCCGCTTTATTGTTTTTTAAACTTTCAATTGCATAAATTACTTCAGTTACAGATATGTCATCAGTACATATTTCCGGATATTGAATCGCATTCATATATTTATCACTATCAAAATTTATGAGAGTATTTGGCATGGACTGATTAAATAATTTTTTTAAATGTTCTAACTATTTGGATTATTGCTTTACAATTACCAAAGGTTAAGCCATTTGTTACCAAAAAACAAGAAGATGATTTATTAGCCCTTTGTAAACTATTGAGTAAACGACACCTTTGCTATTGGCGTTCCGTATACTTTGCCCATAAAATAATGATTTGGGACAAACCATTTGGGTTTAAAAACAGAGTGTTGTGTGGGTCGAGTTTTCAAATACATTCACTCCCGGTTGTTAAAAAGAAAGTCTCCCATTGACAAGTAATGTGTTGGTTTGGTATTATGTATAATCAACCTATCAAATGGAGAATTATATCAGGTGTCCTAAATAGTGAAAATTTTGTTTCAATTATGAAAGATGTTTTTCATTACGAAATGCAACATACTTACACGGGAGTTACTACTGTTTTTCAGGATAATGTTCCAAGTAACTTTATATTCATCTAAGTTCACTATATTTGCTTTATATTTACATTTAGACAGTAGAGGGGCTAAAATTGAAAAAGCTATCTTTCACTCAATTGACACCTAACAGCTCGGATATCAATGTTATTAAAAATGTTTTCAGTATGCTAAATTTCAATAAGCTTACTGAAATTGAAGATTTATGTGAACGTATTCGGTTTGTTGTTTGATATGAGATGAAACAAAAATATATCATCACTCTCATCGACAGCATTCCAAAACGCCTAGATCGGGTTGTTCAAAAGAAAAGCGATCACATAAATTATTAAATTTTTTGAACTTTCTAATGTCTTTAATCATTTAGTAACTAAAAAAATTGCATGTATTCCGTATTTTTGTTATTAGTCGTTTTATAAATTATGTTAATCATTTTTGTCTATTTTCGATTTTGTACCAGTTAATATTTTATGCAATTTTTTTTACTTATAATGTATATGTATATGTAATTATAGTTTATTTCAATTATTATATAGTATTGTATATTTTATAATCAAAGTGACGTTTTTCTTATATGCTATGTAGTTGCTAGAGAAGTCTTAGTTAATTAATCACTTTTTTGCAGTAATTGTTGTGAGAGTTGTATATATATATAAACCTATTATTTTTATTTGTTATCACATTTTTAAAGTTATTTGCAATTAAATGACTAAATTATCGCAATATATAATTTTATTGTCAAAAATAAGAAATCTAGAAAATAATTCCATTTGCATTATTTAATGTAGGTTTATATGCAATTTAACCCAACTTAAATAATTGGCGTGAACTTTTTAAGGTTTATGCAGATTGTATAATATTTGTATTAATATATTCACCATATAATTTAGTGAATAAACTAGTAGTTCAGTAAAAAAAAATTAATTAATAGTTTAAATAAACATTAATTAAAAATATTAATTAATTTTGAGTTATGAAAACGGTTTACGTAGTCTTTACTATCAAATAAAATAGACAGAACTATGTAATTTTTTAAATGTATAACAACAGTTTAACACAATATAAAATTTTAGTTTTATTAGTAAGTTTGTGTTGTATAAGATATAAAAATTTAACTGCATAATTGTTTCTTCTTTCTGGTGTACAATATTTAAGTTGATAATTTTATAAATAATTGAAACGCATTTTTATTAACAAATATAAGGCGAGTAAAACAGGTCATTACCATATAGTGCTGCCAGCAATTATTTTGGTACCACTAACAGTATTATAAATTTTTCATAAATTTTCGAACTTTGAGTTACAACAAAAATTAATGTAAGTATTTTTCTAGTTTATATACTTAATAGGATAACATTGTTTTTGCATTGCTGATAATGCCAAACAAGGATGAAATAGTTGTACAGTCCTGTTAAATTTAAATTAAGTGTATTTATTATTCAGTAAATTGGATCATTTTAATATAATAACTTTTAAAAAACAAGACAAATAATTTTAATATTAACATGTTTTTTCAATAACATGAAGTACAACAGTTTTTATTAGCAAAATCGTTGCATATTTTTACAATTACCTACTAAAAATTTAAATTTCAATAAAAATGTATTTCTTAAAATAATTTTAAACTATAATGTTGACGACTTGAAATATAAAAATATTTAAAAAAAATTTAATTATTGTAATAAAATATAAAAAAATTATAACATTATGTTGATGAAGGAAATTAAGCTTAAATTTAGGGCAATTTAAAAAAATATATATAAATAAGCAATTACATTACATTATAACTTCATAAATATACATATTTTATATCATTTTTTATGTATTTTTGTGCTGAATGTACTTTTAGTGACATATTAAACCATAATACAATAAAAATAATAAATAAATGACTTTTAATTCTTATATATGTTTTAAACTGTTTTTTGTCAAAAATAATGGTAAAAAGTGTTTTTTTAATGTTTTATTTTAATACTGCTAAAATATTATTTAAGAAATATTTTTACAAATTCGTCTAATTTAATTAAATAAAGTTATAGAAAGTAATTATTTTTATTTCATTGATTTTGATAGTCGCTGTATTGAAGTTGATGACATTTAATTATTTATAATATTTTCTCCACTATTTTTCTAAACCAATTAAATTAAAGTATTTGTAGTTGTAGTCGTTATTTATTATCTTAAATTTAACACAATTAAATTAAAAATAATAATACATATCATTGTCGTCTTTGTTTTTGCTAATATCGAGTTTATTATTATTTAGTTCATAATAATTTAACACGTAGTATTAAGTAGATTAATAGATTTGGACTATAGAGACAATATCGGTTTAATTAATAATAGAACTAGAAAAAATGCAAAAGATATATATATATATATATATATATATATATATATATATATATATATATATATATATATATATATATACGATTGAATTACCATTGTGGTTTATTTGAAAAACAGAAATTATTTTTAAAAGTGTATTATGCTCTAAACAAAATTAGGTAAACCGAACACACTTATTATTTTCCTATTGTTCCTAGCACAATTATAAATGTTTTTTTTTGTTTATTGCTTAAATGTTTTAAAAAAGCAGTTTAAAATTAATTAAACAAAACTCGTATAACGTTAATTGTTAATTTGCTCATGTATGTCCACTGAGATACTCATTTTAATATATTGCCCAATACAACTCATCCAGTTTAAAGTATCAATATGTTAATTAATGTAACCTAATTGATAAATGGTTGTTTACTTACATTTTTACGTATAAAAGGAATATATTTTGTAAAATTTTTTTAAACAAATTATAAAAAAACACGTAAATTACGGCTGCAACAACTAAAAATTAAAACATAGCATGTTTTGTGTGTTTTGTGTTTAGTACAAAAATTTAGAAATTAATCAATTAAGAAATATTAGTAAATGTTTATTTATTATTGTTAATTGTTTTTATTGTATTTAATTTAAATCATATATGTGTAGTCATAAAACACTGTATTGTTAACGTTTTTTAATACTTTTATTTAAAATTATAAGAGAAACCCAGTGTTTGCTTTCAGAAAGCAAAATTAGCGGACGAGCGGAATCTGAAAGTTAAACGTAAATAATAAATTATTCGATATGTTTTTAAATTTTTACTTAAAATTAAAAAAAATATATTTTTATCATTTTTATTTATATAAATTAGAATAATTAAATATTTATTTTGATAATTACTATAACATCACAATCAGGAAAGATTTAAATGTTCGTTTAACATCAATTTTAAGGATTAGTTATTGTTCATTTATAATAAAATTTAGCACACAAGATAATAATAGGCTAATTATTATAAAAATGATGTTTTATCAGTTTTTCATTGTATAAATGCTAAAAAGTATTACATGTAGGTAATTTTCAAATTTTTAATTATTATTTAATGTTTACTTTATATATATATATATATATATATATATATATATATATATATATATATAAAACAACAACAACCACTGATCAAAAATATATTTATGTTAAACGGCCGTGACACAATGTTTTGATATAAATACTTTTTTATAATTTATATAACAAAGATAAATAATTTATGGCATTTATGTATCATATCATTTATGTATCATATATATATATATATATATATATATATGTATATGTATATATATATATATATACATTAGTTTTTTTTTGTTTAAAAGGTACTGACATACAGCAATCTAAAAAAACATATGTTTATTTTCCAATTAGTATTTAACACAAAATATGTTAATTATTTATAGGATAAAAGTTTTCCTTAAAAATATGAATAATTTAATTTATGCAAATTTATATAATCTTACTAAATTTATTTATCATATTAATTAAGATACGAGTTGAACAAAAATTGATAAAGTAATTCAAATATTACAATAATGTTAAAAGATAATTACAAAAATATAAAAAATGAAATGATTTATAAAATTGTGCTAATTATATAGATTTATGTTTACTGAAAATGTCTATTATTTGGAATTACTTAATTGTTTGCATATAAACAAAAGCTGTATCGTAGACCGAGTTAAAACAAAAAATTAATAGCTTCATCATTTAAAAAACAACAATGTAAACAAACAACGGGGATATGTTATGTAATTAAACTGGTATAAAAAATTAATAGCAACAAAATATTTAACGCTGAAAATTTAAAATATACTAAAATAAAACAATTTTGTTGCTTTATGCTACAGAGAACAAAATTGAAAACAATGTACATTTAAAAATAATTAAAAGATAATTTAAGTAAAATATTTAAGTTATAAACCAAAAAAATATAATTGGAATATATATAAAAAACGTTTTGTAACGACTGCTAAATTTATCATTATTTACTACATTTTAATATTAAAAAAATATTTTAAAATATTTTAACTTAAAAATTAAATTTACAGCAAAATTGAATTGTTTTTCTAATTTTCAAAACATTAGACAAATCCAATATTAATTAAAATTGTAAAAATGTTAAGTTGTTTTTGTAAATAGTTAATTATTTTTATCGTCAAATGTTGTGTACATTAAATTATAATTTTACACAAAAATAATTTATAAATAATTTATATATTTGTATAATTTATTTTGTTGTACTAAATGGAATTAAAGTACATTGTAGGGAATTGAAAATTTTGATTTAGATTAAATGTCATATATTAAAGTCAGATTTAGCTTTTATATTAGAGAATACACAAAATTTATTTTTAATTACAAAGTAATAGTTGTTTTTTTACTGAATAGTATTTTACATTAAAATGTAATAAAAGTTACCTTAAATATATGATACAACTGTTGTAAAACGTCACTATTTTCTATATGAGATAAATCATAAAAATAATACTTTTTAACAAAATAATACATTTAAATAAATACAAAATTGGAATATAACATTTTTATTTTTGTTCAAACAAAAACACTTCTATTTTTAAAATCTTGTAATAATTTACAGTAGTTTTAATTTTTTTAATTTTAATTATATTTAAATAATACTCCATATTTAATTTTTTTAAATATACTTTTATTGTTTGTGCATATATTATGTTTTTGTAAATTTGTGCAAATATTGTGCATTTTCAAAGTTTTTGTTTCAGAAAAATGCGGTAATTATTTTTAAATAATTTAAGTAAAAAGTTATTAATAAACAAAAACAGTCAAATATTTATTTCAGTAACTGCCTATAAAATATTTTTTTAGTTTTAGCTACTGTTAAATACTTTATAAACCAAAGTAAATAATAGGTTTAGTAGATCATTTGTATAAAAGCATATTGATTTAAAAATTATCAAAAACTAAGTTTTACCTGGGAATACAAAACGCTTAGTAAAATTTATTAATTTTTAAATGTATACAATTTTTAATTTATTTCTAAATGCAGAAAAAATAAAGGCAACTAAAATAATCAACAGAAAATAATAAATGTTAATCAACTTAATTAAAAAACAATTTTATATAAATTATTTTGTATTCTTAAAATCACAATTTTTTACACATTATTAAAATTCATTTTAAACCAAAGAATAGATAAAAATTGGATAACGTTTAGCACACTCTCGTGATGCGAGAAACAATCTATAAGTATTTATTACTAGACCTTTTAAATTTTTAAATATTTGATTTATCTACAAAACATATTATTGAAAAAAGTTATTTTATTGTATTTTTTTTATATTTGAAAAAAATAATAATAAATGTATACATAAATGCATACAATTTTACATTATATTTTTAAATAGTTAATAAATTATTATATTTTAAAATTAATTAAATGTAAAAACTTTTAAAACAGGTTTTTCCAAATGTCATAAAAAATATTTGGTAAGTTTTACACAAGGTTAATTCTTACTTTCTGATTTCAAGTTTATGTTTCTGATAAAAAACTGTTAATTTCCGTCCATTTAATACTTACAATTAAAAAGATTAATAACTAATTTTAATAATTGTCTAACACAAAAAAATTAAAGAAAGTTTGAATACTTACTATTTAAAAGTTTATAGAATAGCAGAAAAATTATAAAATTGCCTTGTTTAGTAAGCAAAAAAATGTAAATAATCATTCGGCAACTTATCTAATGGTGGACCAACTAAATCAACAATTTTTTTTTAATTGAACAAAAATAAAAAGATAAATTTAAAGATTATAAACAAACAAAATGTATTTCTTTATTTATTTTAACTACTTTGAATATTTTATTAAAAAATCCCCGTTTGCTAGCAGTAGCAAAACAGAACGTTTGCCCGTTCTTAGTGCTGGTAGTGGGATTCAAACCCATGCCCACCCAGATTTAAATCGAGCGATGTATAGCTAAGTTATCCCGGAATATGCATAAAATTAATAAATTTGTTTTTATAGTCTGCTGTAATACATGTTCCTTTTAGCTGCAAACAAAAATTGAAATTGCTGAAGTGTTGTAAAATTTAGAAAATGTTATTCCCAATGATTTTAAAAGTAGATAAAGTTAAAAATGTGCGTAATGTTATTCATGAAAATTAATTTTAAAATTACGAATAATGATTTGGCAAAAATCCCATGTTTTTTGCAAAATACGTTGTTTACGTTTATTGTATAAATAACTAATAAGCTAATAAGCGTATAAAGTTACAAAATTAGATTTATTTTAAGCACAATGTAAAAAGTAAAAGATTTATTAAGCTATTTTGCAAAGTATGTTAATTGTTACTGGGACAAATTGCTACACAGCATTAAAAACATGTTTAAAATAATGCTCCAGAATAAATTTTGAAATTAATCAGGTGAGTTTGTAAAACTTACATATTTACTAAAAATTTGACTTATTTAGACTAATAAATTTGTTTACCAAAAAATAGACTTATAGTTATTTAATATTTATAAGACGGATTTAAGCATTATTAATTTTGTTTAGTATTTGTTTAAACAATAAGTTAACAGTTTGTAAAATATCGTATTATTTATGAAAAATATAAGTTGTGCTATAGAAAAGCAAGTTTTAAATAATTTTATCGGCACGTAGATAAAGGGATGTTTAAAGTGGCTGGCAAAAAATACAAAAAAGAGTAAATAATACTTAAATTATTGACATTATCAAATTTTTCACATTATATATATGTATGGATGTATTTTAGACCAACGTAAGTGTTTATTTTTAACTTTTAATATGTTTATTGCTAGGATAAATAATTAAACATACTATTATTAAAAAATATATTTTTTAATATTTTGTTACAAATATTCGAGAAGTATTATCTAACGCTTGTATTAATAAGTGTTAGATATATATAAGGTGCAAACAAATGCTAATTATCACAAATTATAACAACGGGTCAAATGTTTATTTGGTTTTGTTTATATCTACAATAATAATATTTTATCTATAAGTAGTAGTAATGTTTTTAAATTGCATTATTTAATCTAAAAACTTTAATTTTTTGCACGTTTACTAATATATTATAAATAGTATTAAACCGAAAATTATTAGTTTATATATTTCCAAAAATCAATTTAAACGTTTTATTTAAATTTAAGAATTATCTTTTACAAAATTTAATTATTTATTAGATAATTTAATAAATTTTTTTAAAGATAATAACAAAATGTAAAACATTAAAATGTAACTAATAATTATAAATTACTTTATTAATATTTTTTGATATAGTTTTTTTTAGTTGTTATGTTAAAAAAATGTACAATAAATGCAGTGCTATTTCGTCTTTATTGTATTTAAAAAATTTAACATTTACAAAATTACATTTAACTTCTTTATTTTGTACAACAAACCTAATTTTATTACTTTATAAAGTGGTTTTTTAATATTTATTATTAGTAGTTTTAGAGTATTAAAAGCAGTAGTAGTAGTAGTAGTAGTAGTAGTAGTAGCAGAAGAAATAGTGGTAGTACAAGTATTGCTTGAATGTATTACAGAAATCCTTTTCTTGAATTAAATAAATAAATTTAGCGTTTATAAAGGTATTATTACTATTTAAATTTAAAAATATTTATAGAAATAAACATTTTATTATTTAATAACATTCACATGTAATAATAAGCAATTTTTAGTATGTTTACTGTTTACTTATTGTGTTTAAATAAAATAAAATAAAAATAAAATGCAAAAACGTTACAAGTATTAATAATAAATTTAGTAACTTGGATAATATGGAACACATTTATAGGTTAACCAATGTTCTTTTGAAACAAAGGAATGTAATCTAATATATACAGATTAAATGTTTTGCATACATTGATATTGCAATTTGATAAGATAAATTTCTTTCACCTAAAACAGTACCATTTGTGACATGAAATTTATACAGTTTTGAAAAAGTTAATTATTGTACTTTTTTAAACTTTATTTAAAAAATTATATATTTGTTTTATTATTCTTGTATAATAATTTAGGAATTGACATTTTATTAAGTGTGACGTACCTTTTTTCTTAAATGTTATGTTATTTCTTTTAAAAGTAAATATGTCTACTAGTTTTTATTCAACAAATTGTTTTTATTTTTAGAACAAGAAATTACCTCTTAATTTGTAATATTAATAAATATGTTACTAACACACTAACAACATTTTAAAGTTTAACTTATATTTAAGTGTTAAATTTATTTTAAATATTATATTCAATTAAGGCTCTCACTGTAATAATGTGCCCATAATTTAAAATAAAAGATTCTTAACTCGGTTGTCAGTTTATTTAATTGAAATTAAAATTTATTAAGATTTCTCTAAAGTAAATTATTAAAAATAAAATAATAATAATAATAATAATAATAATAATAATAATAATAATAATAATAATAATAAAACTAATAAGATTAACGATATATTAGTAATAATATTTATTATAATTATTGTAAAACTTAAGAAAATAGATGACGTTATTTTCTAACAATATTCTGATAAAAAAAAATTGATCTTTCTTATTTAACATATTATTTAGATTATACATGTTTATTTAAATAATAATTTGCATTATCGTCATATATTTTTATACATTAATTTATTTATAATACTTTTTAAATATTGTTAAAGTATTATATCCTCATTTCTACATAATAAAAAATAATAAGTTTTAAAACTAAAGAGTTTTAGAAAATTAATTGTATATTGATCTTAAAATGTTTAAGAAATAATAGATATATCTAACGGTTTATTGCATTTAATGTGCATTGTAGTGTATAAATCGTTTGTTTATATATATATATATATATATATATATATATATATATATATATATATATAATTGTTTTAACTTATAAACAAATAGCGAATACTGCACTGTAACTATGTAAAATACATTTTATTTAACAAATGTAACTCGCGTTTGAAAAGATTAGCAAACTATGTTGTATTTTTAGCCTACAAAACAGTTTTTTAAATATTATACTTTTATAAAAAGTTAAAATTCTTTTTACTGTTTCAAATATTTAATTATATACTTTCTCAAAATGTTAAATATTGAAATTAATGTATTTGAAATTTGATGTTTTATGTTTAATGTAACATTGTGACATTTTAAAAATTTAATAAAAAAATAATGAAATATTTTATTTTATTTTAAGTTTTTTGCTATTTGGTTTAATTTAAAACAAACATTTAATTCTAAATTTTAAATTAATGAACATAACATATAATATAATATGTATAAAGCATATAAATTTTGTATTAAACATTACGGTGTCAGTATATTACTAACTATATTAAATTATGTAAATATAATTAAGTATGTGATACACAACGTTTTTATGTTAAAATTATAATTCATTTTTGGTAACATAGTTTATTAAATTTTACGTAATTAAAATAATTAATATAGTATTTTTAAGTTACTTAAAATCACCACTGTTTGATTGTTTATACCCAATTTTTATTGTGAAATATTGGAAAATTAAAGTTGTAATAAACTCAAACATTTTATTATGCAATGTTAACTGTATCTACTAAATAATTATAAATGTACAATATATTTTATTATTGTATTGATTATTTTGTTTTTAACCTTAAATTTAGTTATGCAACTAAATTATAGTTAAATTTAACAATTTAAAATTTCTAAAACTAAGCTAAATTCTGTTTCAAATAATGCATTATTATATTAAGATATTGCTATTTGTTAACTAATATTATTACTATTAAGTATTTAATTCAAGTTATATTATTTTCTTTAATTTTTTATAAAATCATTATATATATATATATATATATATAAACTAAATACAAGTATTGAAAAAAGTTATTTATGCTAAGATATTAGTATAAAGTGCCTAAATGTAGTATTTTTAATTAGAATATTAACATAGCACAATTTTGGTTAACTAAGTATAAACATTTATATTGTAAATATAAATATTCGTTTTATATTTCTTAAGTTTTACTATTGATATAATTAATAACTTATTAGCTTTAATATAAAAATAAGCAATAATTTTTTGCTTTATTATTATTTTTTTAAGCATAGGCTTTTTCTTAATAAATGATTGACTACACATTGTACTTATTTTTGTTTCCAAAATGCAAATTTAAAAAAAATTTTTTTTTTATATGACAAAATTTTAAAAAAACCAAAAAATTTAAATTTAATTTTTGTATAACATAATACATGTTTTTCAACTTCATAATAAAAAACGTTTTCATTATCAGTAATTACATTCACATAACCAATTTTGTTTTTCTTTTTACTTGCAAATAACTGGATTCATTTAAATTATATTTTACATCTTGAAAACACGATTTTAGTTCAAAATACAATTAACTAAAAACAATAAAAATTAATAAATTATTTAATGTATAATCTCAATTGCTATCAATTAACTTCCGTTAACTGTTAATATCACAATTTGTTTTTATATTTCTAACTAAATACATATTAAAACATTAAAATGTTTCTATTATCTTTTATTATTTATTATTTTTAATATTTTATTTTAAAATACCCAGAATTATAAACAAATTTAGATATAATTGTAATTCCTTGTAGTATCAGAGTATATATAATGTAAAACAATAATAATAATATTAATAAAAATTTTGTAAATGTAACTTTAACAGATTTGGCTATACAGTGAATTTGTCAAAAAATCGCAAATTTTTAAAACAACTTGCTAAAGACAATATTGATGAAGCGTTAGTGGAATTAGAATTATTGCGTCACAAGAAGGCATCAAGAACCATATCGTAAGTTATGTTTATTTGTATACATGTATATCAATAATATATTTATATTTTAAATATAATATTTTATATTTTTAAAATTGTTTTTTATATAAACTTTTAACAAAGTGTAAATATCAGTATGCCGTTGCAAACACGTACCATTGTACTTGATACCAAGAAAATACAATAATGCGTTAAATATGTGCATTCTGGGTGCACAAATATTTCAATTTATTACATGTTAATAAACAAAACATATCTAAATAACATTGAACATACGGTAGATAAATATGCTGCTGTCAAAATCAATACTATATAATTTATTCGTTTATGTGAAACTATTTAATTATATGAAGCACATTGTACTAAAACATTTGTTAAACATTATAAGTAAAACAGATAAAAAATAGTGTTTTATACCAATATTATTATAAAATTCTAATTTAGGTTAAAAAAAAATAATATTAACATTTTTTTAAAATTGATAAACAAGCAAATTAGCTGCTTAAAATAATTATATTATAAAATATAGGCACATATATAAATATACATAATAAAAACTACACATTTTTAATATTTTAATTAATATTCATTAATTTTTAGAATTTTTTAAAAGCGTCTAATGTAGAGGTTTCTAGGTATTTTAAACTAATATAATGGAATTTGATTTTGCATTACATGATTATTTTTTTTACTTGAACAATTTTATTTCACAAACCATTTACATTATATTTTTCAATTATTAAAATAATTAATCATATTAAGATTTTTATTATCTGGAGGTAATTGTATAAATATAAAGTTTATTTTAATTAGGGATTTTGTAATTTATATAACTAAAAATACACAAATTTTAAAAGTATAATAAAAGTTATGTTATTTTCTTTAAGTTATAGACTAGTGCATTGTTTTTATCAATTGTTCAATAAACTAGATCATTTTGTTGAAGTCCAGTATTACATATAATATTAAATAATTTACCAATTTCGGTGCTACTTTAACAAACGACTATTTCAATCCTATTTTAATAATTTTTTAAAATATTATTACAACCAAAAATATTTTAAACTTATTATTTAATAAAAAATATTATAAAATTAAATACAAAAATTTATTAAACTAAAGGAAACCTGTAATTGTTTGAGGTACAACTAAAATTGATAAAATCTTCTATTTTATATTTAATGCTATTCTATTTTTTAAAAGAAGATAACATAACTTTTAAAATTAATGTATTTTTAATTCTATAAATTATAAAAACCTTGACTAAAATAAACGTTGCTTTTGTACAATTGCTTCCAGACAAGAAAAATCTTAATTTTTTAAATAATTTTAAAATATATTGTAAATGGCTTAAAAATGAAACTGTTCAATTAAGAAAATTATTAGTGTAGTGCAAAATCGGATATTTTATAAATTATAAAAAATTATGATTGGCCAATATAAGTACTACTGCTGGAAATTAAAAACTAAAAAAGAAATTTTTATATTTTTAACTTGAATTTAGTGAACCAAAATGGTACCATATTAATATCATAATTAAAAATGCTAAATTTGGCACTTTTTACTAATATTTTTGCATTTAGTTTACATGTATATATATATATATATATATATACATAATTGTATTAATACAATTTAACAAAATGGTATATTTAAATTAAATTTTTATTGGTAACCACATTCTTTAACAATTAACGATGTTTTTAAATGTTTCTGCATTATCTAAAACAGAACTTAATTAAGTTTCGGTAATTTAAAACTATTAAATTTTACTATAAATGTTATAATCATAATAAAGAATAAAATACATCATAAATTATTTAGCAACTGCAGTTAATATTTAATAAAAATTGTTTTGTTTACTAAAACTAAAACTAAAAATACAATTGTTTTAACTAAACTTTTTTAATTTTTTAATTTATATCGAAAAGCAATTTTGCAAAGTATTATGGTGTTGTTTGTAAAACCAGCAATTACTATTTTTTACAAAACAAAGTTAACTAACACTAAAGTTTAACTTTTCTCCGTTATTAACGTGGGATTTAGATAGGATAAATAGAAGTTCCACCAATTTAAAATGAATATATGTTTTGTTTATCATAATAATTAATATTTTACCTTTATATAATGAATTAATTTTGTTAATATAGATAATTTTGCCGCATTACATTTAACTTATTTTTTAGACTATAGCATTTTTAAACCGTTTAATATTTTTGTCTTTTATACTACAACCTTAGCTACTAATGTAAGTTATTTAAACAAATTTTGCATATAATTTATGCCCTGTATATAAATAAACTAAAACAAAAATAACAAATATAATTTTTATATTAAATAAACAAAAATGATTGTAGATTTTTAAAACAAAATAAAATAATGGTAAAATGACGTAAAATATGTACAATTTTTATACTCGTTTATTACAATTATTATTATTATTATTATTATTATTATTATTACTTTTTAAAAATCAGGATGGAGCAACAAAATAATACTAACAACATAAACAACAACAAAGTCCCATCATATTAGAAAAACATGGAGCAATAAAATGATTCCATGTGTTGGAACATTTTTTCTAAATTCTTTTTTTTTATACCATTAGACATCCAATTACAATTACAATGATTAATTAAACACAACGTTATACGTTAATTTATTAAAACAAACTTATTTGAGTATAATTTATTTAATTTTTTAAAAACATCAAGATAATTGATCAGACAATTTGTTTTGTTTTTATTAATCAATATTTAACCAACATTGTTTTTTAATATTATTATATATTTTTTGTACATTACACGAAATATTTAAACACATAATATAAAAATGTAAACAATTACTATATACTATTTAGTAAAAAATACAATTAAAATATGAAATGCACAAACTTTTTTGTTGTTTTATGCATAAAATACTTATCCGTTCCAAATAGATTAAGTTGAAAACGTGCAAAAATTAACATTTCTGTATTTATTAAAAATGTCAGTGTTGGAAACCATTTAGAAAAAAAATTACAGATGTGCATTCTGATGTAATGGAAAGAAATAGAGAATTAAAATGCAAAATAGCCAACACTCATTTGGCTATCAAAATTTTACTTGAGACAACAGTATCAAAGTTAATCTAACCTAAACTTTAATTATCAATATTAAAAAAATTATAATTTAATGTGTACGATATTCCTTGTTCAAGCAACCAAACATATTTCGATTTACGTAAAAAAATATTGCAATCAGAACAATTATTTAAATGTTAATGTGGTTTATAAACGAAAGTAATATTATAAGATTAACATTTTCATGTTTTTAATTATAATAGTAGATAAAACACATTTTGTATCATATGCTTTATTATACTTACATAATATAAAATACACTTAATGTTGTGCTGACGCCATTATGTAACATTTGTTTAATTTATAAAAATTATATTATATTATGGGTTATTTAATCTAATGTATAAATTTAATAATTTTGTTTTAAATTAAAAATAAATTAAAAAATAAAATTAAATAAAACATTGCACAATTTTTATTTACTTTTAAAACTGTGACAATAAATCAATGTTAAACAATATAAAACGTTTACTTTTAAATAGAATTTTATAGTTTGCATATATTAAAAATACATAATTACACTTTTAATAAGCTCTAATTTAAAAATTTTTTAATTTTATATCTAAAAAAACGATTTCTAGACGATTAAACGGCAACATTATATAATAAAAATTACAACTAAAAATACAATGTAAATTGCTTATATTTTGAAATGTAGCTACAATTAAAAAAAACATTGTTAATAAAGTATTTACAATGTAACATTCGTTATTTGAACCAGCAAGTATTCAATCTAGCCAGTCCCAAGCGTGGATAAAAGAAGAGGGTTTGAGCGCAAGATTAGCAACCTGGCCTCTGTAAGAAATTTATACTGCTACGAAAACAATCAAGAGGATGCTATTTCGGCAAACAACGACAAAGAAGTGATCGCACGTACTCAGATGGCACGGTTAAATAAAATCCAATAAAAAGCTCAATCTTCGATTTACAGATTTTTCAATGCCAATTATGCAGATCTATGCTCCTACTGAGGCTACGAGCAGAACCAAAAATATACCTTCTATGATGATGTTCCATAGAAAGATAATAAAATATTGATCGGTGATTTCAATGCAAAATTAAACAAACACAAATCTTCTCAAATGTTGGACCACATGGCTGTGCTAATAGTATAAATAATAATGGTTTTAGGTTATTGACGCTAAACAATCATTGTGAAATAAGTGTTGGCAACACATTTTTGCTCATAAAATTATATACAAGCAACATGCCTTTCTTCCAATGGAAAAACAGCAAACGAAATTGACCACATTTGTATTAGCACAAAATAGCAAATTTTTTAAAAAAGTTGTACGCGTATATGGCTGTGCAGATATTGATTTTGATCACAATCTTGTTGTTAGAAAATTTTGTTTAAAACTAAGAAGAATAGAAATTACAAAAAAATTACTTTCATTTTCGTGTACGAAACTTAAGCTGCCAAATATGTTAAATCAATTCTATGATTCGTTAAAAAGTACATTACAAAATCTGAAAAAGGGTAGAAAAATCTAATGATCAAATTGTTTCAAAAAACAATTACAGACTGTGCAACAAATGTACTGGGTAGAAAATGTGGCTTTATAAAGAAACAATGGATTACATCAGTTTCTTGGAATTTAATTAATCTCAGAAAAAGAAACAAAATTAAAACGAGATTAATTTAATAATTCTGTTATCTGGAAAATATTTAATGATAAGTATAGAACTTTAGATAAACAGGCTAATAAAAGCTGTTGCAAAGATAAAAATAATTAGTTATAAAGCACAAGCAAAAAATGCAGATAAGGCAGCAGCAAAAAAAGTTTCCAAGACTATGTATGAAATCGTGAAACAACTGTCTAGAGACGGAAAAAACTCAGATATTCCAATCAAGAGAATAGATAGTTTTTTACTTTTACCAAATAATGAACAATCATCTAGATCGTTGGAGCATTTTAAAGAATTATTTAATTAGCTTGTGCCAAATACCTTTATAGATTTTTATAATGATAAAGATATAAATGTGATTCAATATCCGGAAATGTGTACTAATGACATTTCTGGAACTAAAGTGACCAATGCAATTCAAAGTTTAAAAATCAATAAAGCGGAAGAACTTGACAAGATAACTGCAGAGAACAACAAGCAAGTTTTCGGAATAAAGAAGCTGTATTAAACAAATACTGACCCTGCGTAACATCATTGAACAAAGTCAATAATTTTAGCAATAATGTTTAATTAATTTTATTAATTTTATGGAAGCTTTTGACAGTATTCATCAAGAATCTTTGTGGAAAATCGTTGAGTTTAACAGAATATCGTTGAAATATGTAAATATTATAGGTTTATTATAACAGGATTTATGTTTTTGTGTTTGAAAAAAAGTGATCTTACTGCTATGTCAAGGATGTACTTTGTCACCGTTTTTGTTTCCTCTGGTAATTGATTTTATTATAACTCGATGCATACATAATTTATCATATTGTATCAAATGGAACCATGACATATTAACAGATTTGGATTTTGATCATTATATTTTTCTGTTTTGTGAATCCCCAGAAATTATGCAAAATATGACAACACGTCTCAGTGATATCAGTTCTCGTATTGGATTACTGATTAATTGTTTAAAAACAGAAGTGTTTGCATTAAGTCAAACAATGATTTTCTCATCAAAATTAGTGGACAAAATATAGATACTGTTAATTCTTTTACATATGTGGGAAGGCGGAAAAACAAAAATTGATGTAAAAGCCAGTCTTGCAAAGGCAATGTCAATCTTCCATAGTCTCAAATCAATATGGTCATGTTTTTCTATTTGCCTGAAGATAAAACTTCGTTTGTACGCATCACTAATTATTCCTACATAAATATATGAAAGTAAAACGTGGAAGCGAGCAGACAAAATTGATAAGATGGTAGATTATTTTTTTATCATCGGTGTCTTAGAATTATTTTAAGGATTGCTTGGCACGATCACATTTAAAATAATGAAATCATGAAAAGAACTACGTTTTGTTTGCTACATGACATTATTAAAATTAGACAAAAAATTTATTTGGTTAAATTCTACGTTTACCGCTCGAACTATCAGCAAGAACGGTTTTGGAATGGAAAATCAAGAATAGTAGAAAGGTTGGTAAACTACAAAAACCTTGGCTAAGAAGTATTTTGGAACATCTAATTGAATTGAATATTTCATACTATCAAGCAAAAGGTTTGGCAGAATGTTCAAATACGTGAAAATACTTTGTTATCTCAAGTTCTTTTTGAATTATGGAACTTTATTTTTTGTTATCTGCTGTAATTGTTTTTTTTAGTGCCCCATTCTTATTTTTAAAACAAAAAGGAATTTATAATTAATAATTATTATTATTTCTTACAAATTAAAAAAAATTATACAATCAATATTCTAAAACGATTATATATGAAAATTTATCATTAAACATTCTTATTGAAAATTATTAAAAAATGGTGATATGTTCGTTTAACATTAACTAAAGATAATTTAAATTAATTAATTGATAAGAATATATGGCAACAATGTATCGGTAACATTGTATTTAAATAAACATGTGTAAGTTAAATAATTTGTTAAACAAAATGTCGATATTATTTTACCAGAATATTGTTATAAAATAGATTATATAGGTATATTAAAATTTATAATTGTTTAAGCAATTATTAATACTATTATTTACTTATTTACTTATTTATTTTGCAAAAAATATAAGAATAATATTTTAATTACTTATTTCAGTTAAATAAATGTATAACTAAAACAAAAATATTTAATTTTAAATTAAGGACACATTATTATATTTCACCGGTAAGAGCTTTAATTTTATAAAATATTTAAAATTATATTGAACACCAAAATATAAGTAAAACTTTAAAATGATATTTTCACAATTGAACTTTTCTTGTTAGTGTGTCTGTAGCATATTTTATAATATTGCAAATTAAAAGGTAATTTCTTTTTCTAAAGAAAAAAACAATTGGTTAAATGAAATAATTAGTAGATATATTTACTTCAAAAAAAAACAATTACATAACATTTAGAAAAAACGATACATCACAGTTAATAAAATGTCAATTCCCAGATTATTATACAAAAATAATAAAACAAATATATATATATATATATATATTAATAAAGTTAAAAAAAGTACAATAATTAATTTTTTTAAACTGTATAAATTTTATGTCACAAATGGTACTGTTTTATGAGGAAAAAGGTTTACCTAATCGAATTGCAAAACTAATGTGTGCAAAAATTTAATTTGTATATTTTAGATTACATTTCTTTCTTTCTAAAGTAAGATTGGTTAACAAATAAATGTTTCCCAGATTTTATATAATATCGAATAAAATATGTTGTTTTGTTACAAACGCTATACGTTTGCTAGTACTATACAAGCTTCAACACAATGTTAATATTAATTAAATCGTTTTAATATGCATCTTTTAAATTCATATTAAGGATTATTGTGTATATTTATATATTTGTTTTTAGATAAAATAAATAATGAAAACGCTTGTTTTTAATTTGCTAATAAAAAACATTGCTATTATTATTATTTAGCATAATTTACATTAAATTATCTTAGTAAATTAATCTGGTCCAATTAAACTTTTATACAATGGTATGTATAAAAAGATTACAAAATTTATTTTATTTACACATTTTATTTATATACAAATTTGTATACACAAATGTATATTGTTTTTTATACTTTATTTAATGTATAGCAATTGTTATTTAAAAATGAAGAACTTTTTAAATTTAAATAGTTTATTTTGTTTATGGTAACTTTTTAAAGTGCTTTTTTAATAATGTTTACAAGTGGATACTACAAATTAAGATAATTGCATATTTTATATAATAGTTTAGAATATTAAACAAACATACAATAGAAATTTAGTTTAAAATTACTTTTATTTATTAATGTAAAAGAAATATTTAATAAAATTATCCAATTAATCAACACTATTGATAACATTTTTACACTTTGTTTTCATTTTTTTATAAATCATTATTTTAATTCAACACGGTAAATAGACAATATGCACATTTAAAAATTTGTATGTTAACAATAATTGTTTATTAAATAATTAAATGTCTAATTTTTCAAATTTTTACAAAATATTAAATTATTTAACATTTTAGTAAGTGCTAAATTTCACTTACTTTAATTATATTTACAACTTATTATATAGAAAACCCTGTATTCCCAGTAGGCTATTGGTATATATACTTGGCAAGTCTAACTGTACCTAACTTGAGAATAATAAAGAACAAAATAGTTTAAATGTTATATTTGATTTCTAATTTATTTTTAAGAAAAAGTCAGTGTTATAAAATATGACTAATTTATAAATCCTTTATTGTGCTTAGAATCAAATCATGATATATAAACTGTATAACATTAGAGTTTATAATAAATTCATCCAATTTGAAAATATTACTTATTATTATTCCACAAAACACATAAGCAATAAAAACCATTTTTATTATATAATAATTAAGCAATTATATTTTTTAAATGTTGTTAAACAACTGTAATAATGCTAACTATTAAATTTATATCTGTAAATAAGTGTTGTAATATTATTATATATTAATGCAACACTAATTTAAAAATAACCATCTTTTAACTTTCCATTCTATTTTACAAACTGCAAAAATGTATTTATATTGTATTTTATATATTTTTTTTAATTGTAACAAAATAGAAATCTTTAAAAAGAATAAACTATACATTTTGCAATAAAAAACAATTGAATAATGTTTACAATTAACTAGTTATTTAGGTCTACATTAGATTTTAGTATTTATTTATTATACTGGCACGTGAAAATGTGTTTGAGTTTAACATAATAAAACTGAAAATTTTTAACAAAATAGTGTTGTCTACATGGAAATAAAGTTCATATATACACTTTAACTAATCAGAACTATTTTGTGTTTGAGATTTGGGTAATTATTATTGGCTTAGAGACTTCAGTAAAAGTAGCTTCCAACACATAAAAGTAAGTAAAATTATAAAAATATGATACAATTAGCAGTAATTAACATCAGTCAGAAAATAAAATAAGATTAAATTACATAGTCAACTACATTCAAAATTAATGAATTTTTAAAAGTGCATTATAAAATACATGAATGTGGCAGTTAAGTTATAACACATACAGTAATGTCTGGTAAATAAGTTTAAATTTATTACAGAGAAATATTGACTTAATAAATAACATATAGTAATTTTTATTTTTTAAGTATGGTTTTAATAAATAATTAAAATGCTAAAATTTTAAACGTGTTCTAACCTAAGCAGCAGATGTTACTTTAAACGCAAATAGTTTCTTTTGATTAAAATGGGTCCCATTTAAGTAAATTGCAATTTATTTTTGGATTTTTCTATAAAATTAATGTGTATTAAAACGTTTCTTATGCAAAATATCAAATAATTAAGCCGAAACATATATGTTTAAATGCTTATAGAATTAATAGTACTTTTTATTTAGTACTAACGCCAGTTATCTAATAAAGCGTATAAAATAATTTTTTGTTTTATAAATTACTTATTCAAAAACACTATAAATTTATTTTATCTCATTAAAGCAAATTTATAAAAACAACTTGTAATTAATAAAATATGCATAAACAATTAGCAAAAAACTCAACATTTAGCATTTTAGGTTAATAAAACATTTTACACATTCTGTTTCCATTGTTTTCTATATAAAAATTATATGTATACCCAACAATAATGACAAAATAAGGCAGTTATGTTGATTATAACATGGAATTTTTTGACATCGCAAATATTTATCAACTTTCATTCGTCTTTATTTTGTTTCTTATAGTTTTTCTTATGGTATTGGAAGGCTTTGGGTGTATGCTTACATTAGTATACCAATGCATAAACACAAATATTCCGCTAAATAGTCAATCTTCACTCCAAGTTATTCTATTTTAAAAATGTGCTACAGGAAATTTCACTATTATGTAAATGTTAGATAGATATAGATAATAGATAAAACTTTAAGCATTTAAAAAAAACTAAAGTCATAAAAGTACAAGTGAAAATTACATGTAAAATCTATATTTTTTCTTGTAAGCTTAAAATAATATTTTTTAACAATTTGAATTAGCATTATTTATTTTATTTTAAAAAATACTTATTTACATTTTAGATGGAAGCAAATTATACTTCACATTTTACAAAGTCATGTGTTTCAAATAATTATGTCAGTTTTGGTGTTGCTCGATGCTGGAATTGTAACAAGCGAAATTATTTTGGAAATTCAATCATTGCAAAGTAAGGTTACATATTGCATTACTGGTTATTAACTAATATTAATAAGTAGGTTTATAAATTTGCAAGTAAATAAATAATAATTTTAAAAATGCAAATTAAAAAATGTATTATTTTGTTTTTATATTAATTATTTGTTAATAATAACAGTATTTATAAGTATGTATAAATATTGTAAAATTAATTAAATTATTATTATTATATTAAAAACAATAATATTTAACATTTAAAAGCGAATGATCTACTTCACGTTCATAGGAACTTATTAATAAAAAGTTTTAATTATTTTTAAGTATTTATTTAAACTTAAAATATTAATTAAATAAACAAAAAAAACAAAAAAAAATCATTTAAATTATGTAATTTATTATCATAATAAAATTATATATATATATATATATATATATATATATATATATATATTAATTAATTAATTAATAATAATAATAATAATAATAATAATAATAAATTTTATTTTTCAACAGCATACAAAAACAATTTTCGTTTTCAACTAAAAGAGTTTCAAAATGTATTTTGCAAATTTATGTACCAAACTGTACCCGAAATAGATTTGCCTGCAGAATGTTTGGCTACTTATGAAGAATATAGTCATATGTCTATATTAATTCAAACCACTTTAGACAGCCATTCTCAAGTACTTCCAAAACACAATTATACAACTCGTGCACACAATTTAAATACCAGTTTCAATCACTTACACGTTGCATCTAAGTTAAGCAAGGAAGATGAATTACTTATTAGTATGTGCACAATTCTCAATCATTGGCACAAGTATTACAATAATTATCACAACAAAAATGATGTTGTATTGTTCAATAATGGAATTAGTCAAGATACATTTGGATTGACCAATCGCTTTGTTGAAACACGTAAGTTATGATTTAACATTTATACTTTGGTACTTATTACTATTATCGTGCTTAAGTAGTTTAGCGATTAATAAGAACTAGAAATCGTAGCACTAAATAAGTCCCTATGATTGATTGTGCTAAATATTTATCTGCCAAAAAACGTTCTACTTAAAACTTTTATACAGCAAACTATTTAATATTTGGTGCATTATATTTTTACAAAAAATTCTGTAAGAAAACAAATTATTATTTTTTGTTAAACCTTAAATGGTTTACACTTGTTAGTTAAGTTATTATGCAACTTATTTTTTAATAAGTAAAATTAATCTATATAAATGTATTCCCATTATTGCAAGATTTGTAAGCATAAAAAATGTTTAATTAATAGATTATTTAAAACATTGTCTATATAAAATATATGCTAATTTTTTAGTTTATAAAATATTACAACAAAAACAGTTTTACAATAATTAATATAATTTAATTTTTGTTTACTCAAGTACATCATGTTTAAATATCTTAAGCGGTTCCATATAATTCATACACGTAGTTTAAAATAACTCCACTTTACTTCTAACTTTTTATTTCTTTTAAAAAAGATCTAGCTGCAATAGAACGTTTTTCGTTTGGCTTTGCTATAATGTCTATTTGATAAAAAACGATTTGTTTGTAAAGTATTTAGGGAATAATAATAATAATAATAATAATATAATTTAATGTTTATAAATTGTTTTTTTGTTAATTCCTTTTTTGTACAAAATTGACCATTGGGCTTTACATTTAGTTTATTTTATGACGCGGGAGAGGAACCGACTAAAACAGAGATTCGCTAAATATGGTAGTAGCATAAAATATTTACCAATTATAACAGTGCTTCCTATTTTTGTATAATTTTATATTTAATTTTATGCTGATAGAAAATGTAAAATATTTAAAAATCTATATTTCATTAAAGTAACTAATCTAATGTTGGTATTTAATTTGTTTTCATAAATAGAAACAATTAGTATTGTTTAAAATTGTTTTACTGACGAACTATAAAATGTCCGTTTTTTGTTTTAATAACCGATAAGTTGCGTTTGAAATTGGTATTATTTTTACAATTAATATTTTTAAAATGCAATAAACATTAAAACTAATTTATTAAGTAACGCATCATAATGTTTTATTAACTTGTAATTATAGTTTGCTGTATTTTCAAAATTCAATTAAAGAACTATTGTTATATGTTATTTTACAAAAATGCTTTTTTAGTAAATTCCATACAGAATGTACTATTAACGTATGAGTCCAAATTTTTATTAATGAATAATTCCGTAACAAATCCAGATGACGTTACCCTGAGAAGTGTTCGATTAAATCAAATAGAACCTTTATTGGACAACCTAATAAACAAGCTGAACAATTTCCGTTTTGTACAATATGGCAAATACAAACAAAATGCATCTTATGTAAATTTGTCAAACAATTCCAATAAAAACAATAAATTCTATACAAAAGTAAATAACAAAAATCACTTGCCACTTTTAGATAAACTAAATGTGGGTATTTATTATTCTAGCAAATATGGATTTTGTGCCAATGTAGATATTGAAACACATCACTTGGGAGCGCGGATTATGCACGAAGCTTCGGAAATTTTGCATTTACTTAGCATTTCTATTTCTTGTCTTTTTCTTATTTGTGTTGTCGTAAAAATGGTTTGTTTGGGAAAAAAGTTTTTTAAAGACAAAAACGAGGTAAGTATAAAGCACTGATATTATAAATTAAATATATAATTATGATTTGTAAATTAGTCCATTTTGTTAAATGTTTAAAGTTAATTTTTAAATTTTAATTTAAAATGTATTATTTAGGCTACTGTAAAAACAAACAAAGGCGAATTATCTCAAATTGTATCTATTCATTTTAAATACATATGTAAATTTTAAACTGCATTTATTTTAATTTTGTATAAAACAATTTAAACATTTTTTGAAATTATGCACGAATTAACATTTTTGAAGTTATGTTGTTGACATATTAATTACAGTTAAATGTTAAAATTTAATTTATCTCGATAACTTACATTTTGCATAATTATTTTTCTGTTAAGTAAATAATTTTGTACGTAATTTACTTAAAACAAATTATTTTAAGTAAACATGAACATGTATAAAATAATTTTGAAAGCATAAAAAATACATAATCTACCGTTTGTGTATTTTTATACAAAAATAACATTATTTTGCAATACGTAGTATTTGATTTGTTTTGTTTTGTTTATTAAATCCGCGTTTACTAAATTAGGTATCTAATAGAAAGTTAGAAACTATTATGCTTCTAGATCCAATTTTTATAAAAGAAAATAAAATCTTTTTGTACTTTATAAATATTACTTTTGTTTATATTTGTGTATATAAAAGATTTGTTAACTAGAAAGTATATAGTGTTTACTTAAAATTATATATATACATATATATATATATATATATATATATATATATAATATATATATATATATATATATATATATATATATATATATATATATATATATATATATATATATATATAATTGTTTTTAGTATACAGATGCAGGAATTATTATAGTGTCCTTAGTTTCAGATGTTTTGTACGTAAGATATGTTACAGAAACCATTGCTGCTATGGTTGTTTTACTTCTATTGAGAATTATTCGAATCATAAACGGTTAGTAAACATTGATTAAATTGTACCTGTTTTTCTAGTTTTTTTTAGGTAGTTTAATATAAACATAGACATTCAACATAACCAGTTGTACCAACATATACACTAAATAGGGTGCAATTTTAGTAACTTAATTACTATATTCTTCCAAAACAATGGAATATTATTTATAAAACAACATAATTGTTCCACATGATTGTACATTAAATTTTTGGCGTTAAAAATTGTGTATATTAAAAATTAATATTTAATTCGGATTTTGACAAACCCCGTTATTGGAATCCTGCTGTTTCTACTTTGTTTGCTGTAGTTTAATAAAAATAGCGTTTTTTGTTGTTTCTTTAACAATAATATTTTTACAGAAACCAGGTTTCTAATTTTCCGTTTAAACCCTCGTCTTCCTCAACCAAACCTGGGATCGGCTACACTGGACCTAAACAATACAACAATAATTTTTTTAAATAATAAAATAAAAATATACTTTTAATCTGCAAAAACATATAATTTTATACAATGGTAATAAAAAGCAGCAGTAGTCTTTAATATTAAAATCTATCACAATTATATTTTAGTTTAAATATTTACGCACTGATTTTGTTCAGGAATTATTTAAACAAAATAATTAACTAAAGCATTCTTGCTACGCTAAATACAAAAACATATTATTAAATGCTTTAGAAAAGTGACACATTGTTTATTTCCAATATTGGCTAACAACAGAAATTGAAGTAAACAGTTTTTAGTAAATTTGATGTAGATGTGTTTTCTTTTACTTCAGTTTAATACAATTTATCTTTTAATTTCCCCAAGCAGCGGGCAATTATTATTTAGTAACTTTTAGATTAATAAACAACAATTTAAAAACGTTTTGCTATTGCTTAATGGGTATACAATTTAATTTATTATAAAAATACTATTTTCTACACTGTTATTTACAATTAATTAATTAAATATATTTTGTACAGATGAGTAGTTTCACACAAACAAACAAAACTCATGCATTTAGTGCTAGACATGAAATTGAAATTTTATTCTACTAGAACACAAATTTAACAACTTAGTCAATGTGCTAGGTGTATTGTTAAACAGTTTTGCAACTTGAATTATTATTAAAAATCACAAATTTTACAAATTTATTTATATTTACTTACATATACTTTTCTGTGCAATAATAATAATAACAATAATAATAATAATTTACTTGTTTTCATTTATTTTTATAATATCTTGTATATGTGTATGTATGTTGATTAAAAATTAGCCTTAATGATGCACGAAAAACAACAATATGAATTTAGAATTGCTATGCAAAAACGGTCGAGAAGAATGATGAGCAAAAAAATAGATCTACTTCAAACTGAAAAAGAAATGCAAAATGTATGTTGATTATTTAAATTAAACATATGCCAATTGTGTACAAAAGTTTCAATATGTTAAATTTGTATTAATTCTCTAATTTCTCCAAGTTTTAGGCTTAAAACATGTTTACCATGTGAACGTTATAGCAAAGCCTAATATTTTTGTTTCAGTATGCATAATAGGACCGAAAATTATATGTACAAAGATACCAATCTACAACCTTATTTATTTGTATTACACGAACATCAATTAATATTAAATATATAATTAGTTTTAAATGATTGTAAATTGTTTTTTATTTTTGTAACTTTTTATTAATTTTATTAAATTTAAGTACCTTTATTAACGTATATCTACCAAGGTAATTGTTAAACAATTTTAAATTAGCTAAGCGATTTTTAACATTAAATATAATCTATTTAAGTATATAAAGTACACTCTTATTGTGTCACATTTTAGAAAATCGTTTTTCTAGCAGACGATATAAAATATTTATCCCAATGTAATATATATATAAATTAAATTAAAATGATATTTAAAAAAGTAAAACAATTAAAAATCATTTTTGTTACTTTTTGTACTATTTGTTTAAAATGTTGTTCTGTAAATTATTATATGTATATATATTTAAATTAAACAGTAAGCAATTATTGGGTGATTTAAATATATAAAATTCTAATTAGAAAATAATGCAACCTACGTTTAATAATAACTTGTCGTAATTAGTTTCAAATACACAATAATAATAAGCACATGTTCAATAGTAGAGTTTACAGTTTTTACTTTAAAAAAATGATTATTTATAAAGTAACGTAAAAAAATATTTAAAATAAACCCAAGTATAAAATTTATTTCTCAACATCTGAGCTGGTGTAACACTATGTGGATGGTATAGATTGGGGTTTCACTACTGGTACTAAAATACTGGTATTAAAAATAGATCAAACGATTTCGCTAAATATCTAATTGCTAATTTCCCATAAACCGCTCAAACAATAACAACCGAATAAGAAAAATACAAATTACTTATTTTTAATTAATTCGATCTCCAGAATTAAAAGCATTCACCTTAAGTTATACGACAAGGTTTAATTTGATTATGCGCATTTATATTTTATAAATTAATACAAAAATAATACAATTAATACAAAATATTAAATTAAATTAAATACTACATTAAATTATTATAAAAAACTAAAAAATTAGCATTTATGTTTTTATAAAGTTAAAAACCAAATTAAATGTAATATAACATATTAAGGATCGTCGAAAAATAAAATAACTAAAAGCTAGTAATAGTTACAAACGTTTTGCAATTAAACGTTTTTAGCCGCAATTGTCGAACAAATTAAATGTTCTTAGTAAATAGACATTAAAAACACTAAATAAAAGTTTTTATTAACACCTGTAGTGTGAGATTTTACCAACAACATACTACAGTATAAGTTTATCCATGTTTGTAAAAAGATATTAGAAGTTATTTTTTTTCTTGCAAAAATACGTGCATTTGATAAAATTATTACTTTAAAAATATTTTATATTTTATAATTTATTTATAAAAATATTTCACAATATTAAAAAAATGTTTTACAAGTTGGTTTTGATGCATTTCATTTATATATATTTTTAAATATTTTAATAATAAAAAAATTAAGAACAAAGTTTCTTGTTATAAAAATAATGATTTATTATTTTAACAAGTTTAAAACATTATTAGTGTATAGTTTAACTATTTTAATGTCATGCAAATATAGTAACTAAAAAAATAACATAAGCCTACACTTGCATTAAATTTTCTGTTTATATGAAACGGATAATATTTGATTCAATAATGATATTAAATCCCATAATAAACATATGATTTTAATAAAGAATATATAGCATTATTGTAGTTTGTAATAAAATAAGAAAAAAATGTAATAAACAGTTGTTTGCAAAATTTTAAAATGTTTGTTGTATAGAAAATATTTTAAAAATAATATTATTATTATTAAAACAATAACTAGACGTTTTAAATTAAAATTAAAATTTATTTTAAGGTCACATATTATATAAAGATTAATAAAAATATGAACTAAAATTTATTACAAGATAAAATTAAAAATGATGTTTTAATTTATGTAACATTTATTTACTCATTTCTAGTTAGTTTAATTTATTTTAAACATTTTAATTTTAAAACTATTTCAAAATAAATTTTACATTGTGTTAACTTGTAATTTTTGTAAAACAAATCACAAAATTTTGAGATTTTAATTATTTTAAACAATATTTCTATATTTGTATGTATACAGTTACCATAAGTTTGTTATTTTTAAAAGTTTTAACAATGTTAAATTTATTATTAAAATTTATGTACATTAAAAATTACATAATTATTTGTTTATGATAACAATATTTTATTTATTTACATAAAATAATGCAAAACAGTAATAGGTTTGGAAATTCACTACTAATAATAAATTTTGTAAATATATTTCAAAAATTCTTAAATTGTGTTTTTTTTTTAAAGAAACATATATTTGCATTGGAAAATTTGCTAAAAGAACATGGTGCTTCTAATGACGTTATTCAAAAGTGTAAGCCATTGTGTAAGTTATTTTGCATTAATTTATTATTATTAAACTTTGGTTGAGTAAATAGGTATATTATAATGTTTAACTATAAATACATTTTAGAAGGTGGAAATTAATTATAATAAAACGAGGTTCCTAAATTAACAATACTTTTAATATTTAAATTACTGTTTAATACTTTAGCAATTTAACATTTACGCAACCAGTAAAAATTAATTTAATTTAAATATTATTTTATTATAATATATTTTTATAATTATTAATGCTATTATTGTTATTTTATAGCTAATTTAATTACTTTTATAGAAATACAATGAACATTATTATGAACATACTTTGCACTGTTGGTGCAAACAAACCAAAATTAAAAAAAAAATTCGCAAATAACTATAAAATCAAAAAAAGTTTAAATTTAATAATTACTTCTTTAACATGTCTAATTTAAAAGCAATAAACAAACATTATTATTTAGTAATAACGTTTGACAAAATATATGGAAAATTACTTTATAAAATCAATTATAATATTTTAAATATAGCAAAAGAATGCAAACATTTTTTAAAAGATTAATGTAACATTTATATTTACCGTTTTGTCAAATGATTAACAATTTTGCTTTACATAAAATACATGTATTATATCAGTTTCAGAATATACAAATGAGTGCTTTTCTAGTTTTGCTTAATACAGCCGCTTTAAGAAGAATGATAGAAAATAATTTTAATTTTTGTAATTGATAAATAAAATATTTTGAAACACCCGTAAATAAATGTATTAAAAATTTTAAAATAATAAATAAATACTCTTGTACCCCCGCATTTTTAAATGATCTAAAATGTTTATAAAAAGTCCAAAAACAGGTGGGAAATAAATACATTTTTGAAAAAATGTTGAATTAAATAAAAACAAAAAATTATTGTTCTCATGAATTTGTTTAAAATATTTTAATATAATAAATGTAAAATTTTTAAAACCTTATATAAAAGTTTAAATCAGATTAATTAATTAAATTAACGATTTAAAACATTAAATATAAACATTGAATTTAAGAGAAATTACTAATAGTAATTATTGTATTGTTAATTTAACTAAAAAAATTATTCTGCAACATACATTAGTATAAATTAATTAATTCGACTTTACGTTAAATAAAAATAAGCTTAGTTTTAATACTAAATAATATTAATTTTCATTTAAGTAACATTTTCATTAAAAAAATGAATACTAATATTTTTTTAAACCAATAAATTAGATACATTTTAGTAAAACATTTTCAGTAAAATTAATTTAATTGCTAATGAGTATTTTTAAATATATATATATATATATATATTACATAGTAATCTACAGATACATTTATGTCCTTTTAAAAACATTTAAACATTGACATTTGTGAGTTGCAACTTTTACATATTTCTAACTCATGTGTGTAAGAACCAATAAATAAAAAAATTGCATTAAAATACAATTATACAAGAATAGATATCACAAAAGCAAAAAAAGCATTGTTAACGCTTTGTTACATAAATTCACATTTAAAAAAATTTAAATTAGCACATTGGTTTCTGTTTTATATACAAAATATAAATTAATAAAGTTTTATGTACTTGAAAAACGGGTTTCTATTTAACAAATTATGACGTTGTATAGTAATGTATTAAAATGAATATAATAATGCAGTTTAACCAATGCTTTATAATTTTCTAGTTTACAAAATATATGGTTTTATATTTTGAAACTTGATTATTATTGTAAAATTACATAAACGTAACATATTGCAATGCATTAGCTATTTCGTTCTGTTAAAGAATGAGCAAATTAAGTTGTGTATACCCTTCCCATTAAATTTTAATTAAAATGTATCAAATTTGAATTGTTTTGTTTATTATTGCACTACATGTTTAGTATAAAACCTTGCAAGTTAATTAAAAAGTAATTATAATTAATAAAATTTATTTTTATTATATAACATATTTTTAATTAAAAATGTTTTAATAAACCGTATTAATCAAACTGTTTTTTAGAACACTATTAGCATTTCTAAATTTTCTTGTTTTTTTTATTCGGTATATCTTATTCTTTTTAATGGTTAATCATTTTTTGTTATTGTTGATTCATATTTTTAATAAATGTACTACGAAATTCGATACCAAAGAAAATGGGTAATTTAAGATTAATTGATTATTTATTGATTGGAATTTTTAATGTTAAATAATGAACAGAAAATAATGCAAATGCACATGTGTGCATAAGATTTTATTTCATTTTATTTTTTATTCATAAGCAACATTTCAATAGCATTTGATGCATAGAAATCTATTTTATGCTTTTAAAGTACTAAAGGTAATACGTTCTTAATGCCATGTTACTTAAATATCGTTTTTATAAAACACTAATGTAGGTATAAACAACAGAAATTTGTTTATCCTCATATACAAATTGTTGTGCCGCGATGGTCTGGCGATAGGGCGCTCGATTTGAACCTCGATGGGCATCGGTTCGAATCCTACCACTGGCACTAAAATACATGTCCACGTTCAGCTTTGATAGAAGATATTTCTCGTAAAACATTTATAGTAATAAACACAAAATAAAAAAAACATTTTTAATTAAAATTTTTATAAATATGCTACTATAGCATAAATTACTAGGATAGTAAAATTGACTTTTGTTAAACAGGCGTTTTTTGTAAATATTCACTTATTGAAATATATATTTATTTCTTTTGTTAACACTATAGTAATAACGTTACAAAATTACATAATAAAAGTAAAAAAACTTATTTGTTAAAAAAACATTTACAAGATATAAATGGTTTATAATACCGACGAAGTCTAGTGGTACAACGGTAGACTCCAAGTTTAGTAAACATGGATTTAAATAGCTCTATTGGGACTAATTAAAATCCCCTTTTTATTTTTATTTTATTTTATATCTGCTACTTTGAATGTTTTACAAGTAGATATGTTAGCGAAACCAAACGTAGGCCCGCATTTTAGTGACGTTGATAAGATTAGAACCTTTGCCCACCGAGGTCCGAATTTGAGCGCTGTATCGCTAGACTACCCCGGCTTTACTTTATACGTCTACTTGTTAAAAAATAACTTTTATAAAACATTTAAGTCGCAACAACAAAATAAAATAAACAATGTAATAGCATATTGTTTAAATTTAAATAATTTAAATTGGTATACATTTTGATACATACTTTGCTACAGCGTCAACTTTAATTTATATTATGCTTTTGCACAGATAAAAAATGCACCAAGGTACAAACAAATAACGCATTAAAGTCATTGTCAGCTTTGACCACTGGTTTTATGGGTGGATTAGTTGGTGCTCCCTCCCATGTACAAGATGTTTTGTCAAAGTATAACAAAACTGGCAGTAGTTGTGCTTCCCAAGCTAACTTGCTTCAAGTAAAACCATTAATATTTTTAAAATGCTTATATATATATATATATATCATGCATATAAAAATATTTTGTTTTGTGCAAATTATTTATGTCAATTAATTTATATTTTTTGTTAACATTTAACATAAAATTATATTTTAGAAACATTTAATCATATTGTTTACAAAGTTATTGTATTAATTAAATGAATTTAAATTATGCATTAAAAATAATATGAATGCTATTTTCAAATTTTTTATATATCTTTTAAAATATTTTGTTGCTTCTGTTGTTTTATTAAATTGGTTTCCTAAAAATATTTTAAGTGAAACATTTTAACTGGTAGACATTTAGCTTAGTCAAATTATAACTTGCACTAATTAACAATATCTTCACCGCAGCCGGCTCCATATTTAGTTGAGAAAAGGAGAAGATTTGTGTGCATTATTAGAAACTGGACATGAGTAAAACATATGGCTAAGAAAACAACAAGAAGGCACAGTTTTATTTAAATTTAGCCATAAAGTAAAAATATGATTTCAATAACGAGGTTTGGCAAAAATTTGAATATAATTTCAATTTTCGATATGCATGATTTTCAAAGGCGAAAATGTAATGTACAATTATATGGAAAAATATTATTGTCCCACATTCCTCAAAACAAAAGGGTCTTTAAATAAATAACTCATAAATTACCAATAACGCAATTTAAATCATTGTTCACGCAATTGAAAGCGAATAACCTTGGCTTTTAATGCCACTCCAATAGTGTACTGTGATAAACATAAATTATGCGGTTCCTCGAATGGCTGCACTACTATATTTTACCATGACCATATATATATATATATATATATAAACCATATATATATATATATATATATAAGGGTCGTTTTTATTTGTTATTAACTTAAAATTCAACAATTTATATTTAGAAATTATATAAGCATATAATGATATTTATATTTATATATTTTCCTTCTTTTTCTTCATGCAGTAAATAATTATCACTAATATCTAATAGTAGAATTAATTTTTCTTTTGTATCTAACATCCATTTTTTTGAAAATATATCCAAAAATTATTTTGAACCTAAATAAAATATAATTATAGTTAATTTCATTGTGCTTCAAAATCAACTTTACATAAAAATAGGACACTGTCACTAATACTAACTTTCAATGCATTTCTATTATTGATGAAATTAATAATTTGCGTTTATACTATCAATGCGAAAAATATAGGTCAACAATTATTTTATATTAATTTAAGAATCCTGAATAATTGAATGCATTGATTATAACCTATTTATATATATTATTAATTATTTACTTATATTAATAAAGTATTATATTATTTTATTATATTATTTTATTATATTAAAAAAATAAAAATTATAAAATTATATATATATATATATATAATTTTATAATTTTTATTTTAAAAAATGTCCTTATGTACAGTCATATTACTGTTAGTGCAATTTATTTTTTTAGCCTGAAAAAGAAAATTTATATTTGAATGTTTTTTAATATAATAAATAAAGTATGACCCTATTTACTTTATTAATATAAGTAAATAATTAATAATTCTATATTGTAAAAATATAACTACACAAACTATATATATATATATATAATTACATAAATTAGTTAATTTCTCTATTATTTTACATTGTACTTCTATTTTGTATTTTGAAATTTTTTTATTTGGTGGCTCTAAGTACATCTTAATGTATGTATGTATTTGTTGACTGTACATTTATTAATTTAATTAAAGCTTATATAAATAAATAATTAAAAATTATTATTAGCAAAACATTGTATATTTTTGTTAAACTCACATGTACCTGTTTCATATTAATTTGTTGTTATTAAATTTAATATAATAAAACTTTATATACTTTCAAATTTATTATTCTTATGCCAAATTTAAAAAATACATATATTTGATAAATAGTATCTTTTAAATACAACAGGAAATATTTGCATATTTGATTAGATTTCAAAAAATTTGCAAAAAATACATTTTGTATTTTTTGTTACATTATAATTTTAAATAATCTGTTTCTAATTTTATTATTTTTATGTTTCAGTAAAATATTTTCTAATGAGTAGATATTTAATGCGGCCAAACAAATATCTGCAGTTACACTTCCGCTAAACGTTTAACTGCTGCAATTTAACGTCCGGTAGATTAAACTATTTCTTAGTTGAATTGTACTGTCTTTTTAATTATTTTAATAAAGTTGGCATTTACAAATATACAGTTTTTTCTAAATGCTTAGATTGAATCACAACCCGCCGGTTTGAAAACAATGCGAGTACAATCATTTAGCAAGCACAACCCTATTCTATTGTCCGGATTGAACATATCCAAACACCAATCGAATACCAGTTTGCCAGCCAACAAAAAATGCAATCACACGTTTGCAATAGAACAGGATGCAGACTTGACTATGTTTGAGGCGTTTGGCAATGCCAACACCAGTATTGGAATAAAAATGGGCAACAAAAGTTTGCCTCAAAAATTGTACAATTATGCATTTGCAAACAAGCATACGACAAATCGATCGTCTGAAATGATGCTTATGGGATTCAAAAAGCCAAGGGCTATGAGCGTCATTTCTCAAGACATGTGGAACTCTACATTAAGTTCAAATGCAAGTTCAAATCAATTGACATCTTTTGACAATCAACACAAAGTGAAAAAACATCCCTCGTTGGTTAACACCTTGCAAAGTACAACTGAGGAAGAAGAAGATGATTTAAAAGATAAAAATAATCAATTACTTTACGACAATTCGTATAATTCGGTTTTTTGTCAAAATGTGAATGAAAAAAGTAGTGAAGATAACAAAAAGGATGCGTTTTATGTAAAACGTAAAAAGTAAACATTCTTAAAATTATCAAAATTTAAATAGTAATTGCACACATGTAACAAACATAGAAAGCTTAAAATAATTAAGTTTCTCTTGTCATCTAATGCATAAATATTTGCATTAAAAACGTTTTTTTAGAATAACGTAAGAAAATTTTTAATTTATTGTCAATAGTGTCACAAACTTTTTGCCTACCGTAATAAGCGAACATAGATGTTGTTTTTACAATTTGTTCTTAAATTACAATTGATATGTAATAGAAACGTTGTGTTTTGTTAATTTTTATTTTAAAAAATGTCCTTATGTACAGTCATATTACTGTTAGTGCAATTTATTTTTTTAGCCTGAAAAGGAAATTTATATTTGAATTTTTTTAATATAATAAATAAAGTATAACCCTATTTACTTTATTAATATAAATAAATAATTAATAATTCTATATTGTAAAAATATAACTACACAAATTATACATATATATATATATATATATATATATATATATATATATAACTCAATTTTTATGCAATTTACGTGTTTGATAATGCAAGTGTTATTATAGTTATATAATACAACCATTGTTGTGCGCATTTTATAAAAATCTGTATGCATATGCATAATGTAATGTACCGGAAGATATGTTAGAAAATCATAATTAATGTTTATTACAGTTTTAAAAATGTATAATTAATTATTTAATTTACTTGTAAATAATTCATTTTTGTAGTTAATTTTTTATTTACCGACCATTAAGTTATATTTTACTAAACAACAACTGCTTTTATATATAACCGACAAACGTACAATACTGTCAACTTCAAATTTTAATTTTAAAAATTAAGTAAGCGAGACAAACATTTGGAGGCTAAAATACTTTCCTTGTAACACAATAAGCAAAAGTGGAAATTGACTAGCTGTTGAATTAAAATTAATTTGTTTTACTTAAGCCAACATGACGATTATAATTACAAAAAATCCTTTAAAAAGAATTGTACTATTGTACTAAATATTTAACATTTATTATCATTGTTACGATTAGTAGTAGTAGTAGTAGTAGTAGTAGTAGCAATATTATTATTATTATTATTATTATTATTACACAATACCAAATATAGTAATTTTAATATTTTTTAATTAAAGGTTTACTGTATCAATTACATTTCAATATACTATCTATCATATGATGTTATCTAAATCATTTCGTTCCCAATTTTTGTACTGTTTTTGTATTTTGTTTTAATAGCTAGTGATAAAAAGGTTTTTACGTGCTAAGGGTATTTTTAATGATCTATTAATTATTAATGCAATAATAATAATAATAATAATAATAATAATAATTCTATTACTATTGATATGCCTTAGATTTTCTAGTAAAAGTAGCCTTTACCACACAAATATAAGTACAATTACAGTATATAATTAACTAAAAAATTAGCAATATACAAATATAATAAAAATGTAGATGTTTTTGTAGTAGGGATAATGCAAAATTGATACATATTTGAGATTAACAATAATGACAATTACATAAAAATTAATTTTAAAATATTACACATGTTACATTTACTACAAATGCAGTTGTAAATGAGAAATACAAGTAGTTTTATACGAAATATTTAATTGACAAGCAATTAGTACAATAAATAAGGTGTACTGAACTATATATATATATGATGCATTATAGGAAAAGAAAGCTGCAAGATAATTATATACGGCCATCAACCTATATTAGATATTATATAAATACTATTTAATTAGTTTATATATTTGAATAAACCTTCATTAAGTAGATTAATAAAGCAATTTAATAATATTTTATAATAAGAAAAAATGCTTATGCTAGTATTTGTTTTTATAATGTAACAATTTGGCAAGAAAATTCCAAGTTTCAATTAAGTTTGAAAAATGTTAGCTAGTTTTCTCAACTAGTTGCGTAAGAAATTACATTTCTCTAACTCTTTCTTTCTCTCTCTTTCCATCTTTGTCTCTCTCTCTCTCTCTCTATATATATATATATATATGTATATATATATATATATATATATAATGTAAACTAAAAAATTAATTAATTTTTAATCAGAAAGTGCTTTGCTGTTAGCGCTAGTCAATACTGTGGAAAATAATACATTTATAAAGCATAAATAACTTTACAACTAATTGATATAATATTTTTTAGTACTATTAAATTATTAGTAACTTAAAATGCAATTGCAATAAAATATTTACATAATTAAGTATTCACGGATACATTTTTAATAGTACAATAATGTCAGTTTACTAATTACAAGAACATATCGATTGTGCTTACTAATTGTGTTTCAATTTTTAAAAGTGTTATTATTTTCGTTAGATAAAATAAAATAAATTAATTAGTGAAACTTGTTAAAATATATAAATTCATTAAAAAATGTACATTTATAATTTATTTAACGTTAAATATTATTTATAAATTATTTTTTAGCATTTTAAATATTATCATACAGTTATATCCTAAAAGTTATTATTTTTACTTTTCAGAAATTCATATTGTAATTACATTTTACATCTTTGTCATATTGAATAAATATTTTTTATTTTTTATTGAGTAACGTAAATATGTAGACTAGTACCATAGTACAAAAGCATGTTGCCAATAATCAACACTAATTATGTGTCAGAATTTGGCATTTAGTTATATAAAATCGAGAGTATCACTATTATTAGTAATTGAAACTACAATTTCTCAAATATTTACAATTAGTTGCATTCCAATTATTGGATTTCAGTAAAATTAATAATAATAATAATAATAATAATAATAATAATAATAATAATAATAATAATAATAATAATAATAATAATAATAATAATAATAATAATAATAATAATAATAATAATAATAATAATAATAATAATAATAATAATAATAATAATAATAATAATAATAATAATAATAATAATAATAATAACAATAATAATAATAATAATGGTACAATAATAATAACAATAATCCTATTAATATTGATAATAATAATCCTATTATTAATAATAATAATCTTCATAATTATAATAATTATAATATATATAATGGAATATTTTGTCAATCGCAATTTTTTTAATTTACAGTTCATCATCGTCACTGGCGTTGCCTTTTTTATCCGATTGTAATACGAAAAATGTACATAGAGCATCAACAATTGCCGGTTTTAGCAATTTGACATACAAAAAACCCGTTTTTTCTGTACGTAACTTTTTCAAACAACAACCGCACGGAACATTTATTAAAACTAACTTAGATTCAAATACAACTGATTGTGTTTCAGATAATTCTAAGTTGAACTGTGACAAAACATATTCCAAATTAACTAAATATTCTTTAGATAATGTAGATTTTAAAGAAAGGGATGAAAAGTTGATTATGTCCAATTTGTGTAAAGCGAATGAAGATTCAATATTGTCAATAGAAGGGCCAAATAATTTAAATGAAACGTCAACATTGACAAATCAAAATAGGAATAATAATAATCAATTGAAAAATGAAAGTGCACATTTAAATATTGAAAATTCGGAAGAACAAATTTGGATTTTAAATAGTGGTTGTGTTAGCAATAAAAAGGATTTTAGAAAAATGTTTAAAAAAGTAAAATAAAATGCATTCAGAATACAAAGGTTAGTTTTTAAATTATTAATTATCAAAAATAATTTTAAAGAATAACCATAATTTTTATTGTTAAAATAATATAAATAGCTATGTTACAGGACTTGTTTCCATTTGACAAAGATTTAAGGCCCATCTTTAAAAATGCATGAGTAATTCTATATTAACGCGTTAAACATTAATTCACTGCATGTTTTTGATAAAACGTTTAAATAATAGACCCATAAAAATAATTATCAACTATATATAATTAAATTGTAATTGTTTTATTTTATTTTTATTGTTATTTTATTATATTTATATTTAAATATTTATTAAATTTATGCAGTATGTTATTATACATATATACGCATTTGATTACTGTGCTTACACTAAAAATATTACGTTTTTAATGTCAATAGTTTGTTTATATTACTAAAATAAAGAAATAATCATAGTAGTAATAATAATAATAATAATAATAATAATAATAATAATAAATAAACAACAATAAAGAGATTGTAACAAATTATCAACCATTCAAACTAGTAAGTTGGAAATTAATATTAATGTATAAACTACTGATGAGTAGTCAAACATTTTGAGTAATTGTGTTATTTGTTTAAGAAAATGTAATGTTTTTATTCAATGGTTAATTGTAAATAATGTAAAAGTAATGCCTATATATATATATATATATATATATATATACATATATACATACATACAACAACAACTATTTTTGTAAATAATTGCAGGTTAATCGATTTATATTTTACAATTTCAACTATTATTTAGTTTTAACTATTTTAAATTATTATACCATACCATTTATTAGTTATATGTAATGTATACTTGTTAATATACATGCTATATATATATATATATAATGTTTAATTATGTTTAAATATTTGTATACAAATTTAACATTTTAGTCAAAATTGTCATTATTTGCATCTTTTCATTTGTAACATAAAAGAAAAATGTGTATCAACACATGAATCACATGAACCAATTAAGAGTCCAATAATCATGAGTACTTTTATTTTAAAGAATATACCAAAATCAACACAGTTTCAATTTAAAATAGAACGCTACAACTTGTAATCTTGTTAAAACATAATTTTATACATTTGTGCACCGGGAGACATATTGTTATACCGAAAAGATGTTTTTTAATAACTAATAACAATTTTTGTATAACCATACTTAAATTATTGTCACGTAATGACAAGTGTATCTCATAAAGTAAATTACATATTACATACTTTTTCTACCAATTTGTAATAAAAACGTCATTCATGTTATTGTAAATAAATGTAGTATTAATAATTACCTGATTTTTGTATTTATCAGTGTTAATCACTTTTTAATATACATATATATATATATATATGCATTTTAGATACAATATTGAAACATTATTCTCATTTCATACTACCAATTTTATTTTTTACTTTCTGTAAATGTGTTTTTATAACAAAAATGATTTGTAAACAATTCAGTTTACAAAGTTATATTGCTCATTATGTACACACTTTAAACAAACAAGTGCAACTTTAACACATAATTTTATCTGCCATTTATTAACAGTTGGAAATTATTTTTAATTTAACTCAATAATTATTTTGTAATTTGTTTTGAATTATTTTCAATTGTGTTTATTAATGTAACTATTTGGTTTTGCTAATAAGCAAAATACTTTAAATTTAAATCCACATCTACGTAATAACAATACATTAGATAAAAACATTCAACCTTTTTCTTAATATGAATGTGTTTTTAGTTATTTTTATAATAATTTTTTAAAACCAGCACTTTTTAATTATATGTACGTGGCTGTGAATGTTGAATTTATATATATATATATATATATATATATATATATCTACATTTTTTGAGCATAACTATTGCGTAATTGTTTTATATTTCATTTAAAATGAACTAAAGTAGTTATTAGCATTGATTTAAATGATTTACTTACAAAAATAGATTTTATTTCAACTAAATAATGATTAAACTTTATTAATTTAAATAATTATATTTAAAAAGGATAAAATATGTATCGTTTAAAATAAAAGCATTAATTGATATTTTTGTTTTATTACCGTTTTTATTTAATAAAAATTGGATATATTTGATACTATTTTTAAAATAATAGATATATCATTATCAATATATAAAAAGTGATTCCATTATTAAATAAAATGTTAAAATAATAAAAAGTACCTTTAAGGTTATCCTTACAACATTTTTATGTTTAAAAATCTGTATTTTGTGCTTAAAAATCTAGTTACGTGCAAATTGAATAATAAATCAAGATACATGGCTATCCCTATGTTAAATATTACATATTACTGTTTTATTTATTAGAAACAAGCTGTTTATTTTTAAAACCTGTTTGATTTTCTTCTTTGGATATAGACAAGCATTATATTTTACAATAATTCACTGATTATGTTTATTACACAGTAACAAAGAGCATTTCTATGAAAATTTGTTTACTTAATTATATGGAGTGTTTAAAACATCTCTTTATCAGACATTCCATAATGGTAAAATTTTCAAATTTACTTGGTATAAGAAAATCAGGATTATTGTATTATATTATATACATTATACAAAACCCTTTCGCTTTAAAAATAAGCATGGGCAATAAGACAACAATTACAGCAAAAAAAACAAAGTCTCGTTGGCATTGAAGATTCTGCAAATTAAAGATTGAGTTGTTTTTCACTCAACCCTGTCATCCATATACGTGCGATCACTTTTTGCCGTTGTTTGCCGGAATGGCGTCCTTTTTTGTTTCCGTAGCAGGTCACTAACCTTGGTCTCAAACCCTCCTCCTTTATCCAGACTTGGGACTGGCTAAATTGAATCATTTTTGGTCCAAACTAGGCGGAGTTCAGGAATATTGTACAACTGCTTTACCTTGGTAAGAATAACTAACTAACTATTCATATTACCTGATAAAATTAATAATTAGCATATTTTGCAAATTATAAATGTTACAACAGATTTTTAATGAGTAACAATCGATTTATTCTATTGGATTGCTGCACCAATGTATTTGAATGGTATGTCGACAATTTGTGAAAATTATGAATCACAGTAGCAATATTTTAAAAAAAAGTGAAACATAGCTTAAGTAAAGACAATGTATTCAAATATTAAATTGGGAATGTGAATAAAAATTAACCGATCAATACGGCGCTATAAACTGCATGAAATTCTCCTGGGTTTTAAGTAGATGCCAAATAACGAAGGGTTTACATTTTCGAAATATAACCTGACAATTTTCAAAATAAAAAAAATACATAAACAACGCTCTGATTTTACATTTATTGAAATAGCTTAATAACGTTTCTCAAATTTTTTAATTAATTATAATCTTCGTATATTTTTCATTATAAATACAGTTGGTTCATCTGTAAATGAATTTGTACGGTCACGATAGTAACTTTAAACCACTTATTAGTCCACCGTATTTTTTAAGTTAAACCAAGATTAAGTAGATTCTACATCTTTTTAACTAAATCAACCCATCTAATCTTTGGCTAATCTGCATAATTCTATTTCACTAGCCCCAGACAATTTTTTATTCAACCACATCAAATCCAACTAAGCAAAATAAAGAACCAATATGAAGAGAAAAAGTGTGGATTTGATATTTGAAGTCTCTATTACTTCTTCGTTTTATCACTAACTATTTTCAATGGCTAGTGTAACTCGAGCACAATAACATTTTTTTAATGTTTACTTTAAAAGACCTTAACTTTTGTTGTTCCAAGTTGCAATATAATTAAAGAGATTGCTCTGTGAACACTTAGTCAATGTTAATGCTAATTCCATTAAACATGAATCAGTGATCATTAATTGTTACTGTAAACTGGTGATTGACTAAGTAGTTATTGAAATTATTAACGAAAAACCGTTGACCTTCAAAACTAAAATGCTTTGTTATTTTTATTACCAAATGTTACGTTTCTCAATTCATAGTTAATTTAGCTTTATAAAACCCTGATCTGCAAATATAGTCACTTACTTGCAAATTCTATAAGTGCTGACTAAAAGTATATACTAATTATACGAAAACACATACATTATTACCACTTGCTTGTATGCAAACTACAAAAGCAAATGATTTAAATTTAATAAAATGTTTTTAATAATAATGAAGTATAAGTAATTGAAAATAATGAGTTCGATCTTACTATTAATAACAATTATATTATTTACTGCAAATCACATGTAGTGATTTTAAGTAATCAATTATTTTATTCAAAGAATTACACTAGTCATTCCATTTTTAAATAAATGAATTAGAACTCTGAAAGTTTATTTAACTTCATTTAAGTAAAGTACATTGAATAATTATTTTTTTGCAAAAAAATAGGTGAATCTTTGTAATAAGCCCCTTAAACAAGTATTATTTATCCTAAAACTTACTAAAATGTGATTATTGACACATTTTTTGACCAGTAAGTGTCTAGCGAAAACAAAGAACCGCATCTGGAATTAGTGGTAGAATCCAAACCAGCTAACACCCAGCCATTAGTATAATAGTTAGCCATATCTACGAAACAAGTACAATTAAAGGTCGTGACTCAAATTAAATGATTATGAATAAATAGCAAATTTTGAAACATTGACATTAACGGTATGTTCACATAGATGTTGTATTTACACTTAGTAAAACTGCCGAGTGATGTAAACATAACACAAAATTATGTACTTGAGTTGTATTTGTCAGCGCTAAACACTCAATGTCAATATTCTTTCACTCATCTAAACTAAATAAAAATGTAAACAGAGATTAGCGTTTACTGATAATTCGTCCAAGTACACAGTTTAAATCGAAAAATGAAGTATAAAACATTCAACTACACTTAAAATAGTAAAACAAAATATAGATAATAATATTATTAAAGTTAGCCACTATCATTTCAAGTTTTATAAAAGTGCCGGGGTGGTCTAGCGGTACAGCGCTCGAATTCGGACCTCGGTGGACGTGGGTTCGAATCCCATTGCTGGCACTAAAAAGTGGGCCCACGATTGGCTTCGCTAAAATGTCCACTACTGAAAGATGTTTCTCCTAAAACGTTCAAAGTAGCAAACATAAAAAATAAAGTAAACCGTTCATTTCATATTTGTTCACTACAAGTCCCTAAATACATCCCTCAAAACGGATACTCCAAATAAGATCACTCGATATTCCTATATACAATGTGAATTTGTCTTACGGTAAACAATCGACGATCAAAGTTTTAACGATTCTTTCCAAGACCCCTTATTATGAAAATACCCATTGCATCTCAAATATTTTAACATTATTATGTTTTTACTGCATTATACACTAAATGTTATCTAAATGCCTGCTTAATTAAGCCTTTTAAAATAAAACTTCAATTACACATAAAATTCTAATTAAATTCAAATATATATATATAATTCAAATATAACAGATATGACAAATTGCTAATTGTAAAAGCATTTGTCAATGAAACATTAATATCTGATATTTCATAAACGAGGTAGGAACTACATGATAATTGAAATTACAAGTTTCTTACACAGGATTTCCCAATTGGAGTTATATAAAACCAAGCGTGCCAAAAATAATCAAAACCATAAATATTAAGCCTGTTGGTACATGTGAACAAAACATCATGTTATGCAAAACATTTTATTCAATGCATAAATAGCAGAATTTAATACATTTTGTTATAACTAGGTCTATGCTAAATAATTATGTCCCCTTCAGTCATTTACCAATGGACGGGTGAAATCAAACTGTACAATAGGAGAGTTATTATGATAATATTAGAAATTCCATTTGCGAGTGTTGGTAAATTTGTTAAATTATATTAAAACTCACATTCAGACAGTCAAATCAATAATCTGATGCTAAATGATCCTGAGAATTTGAGTAATGCTTATAAGGTCTCAATTTCCAATGATTGTGATAGTCCTGACTGTTATTCCTCCACGTGGTGCATCCTGGACTAGGTGCCTATAGGCATGTAGGCATTCTAGACTAATAACAGCAGGGACCGATCCACAGCGGTATAACTGGTTTTCACTGGACTCCCTCTCGGTGAATGGGTGCTAGCATACATCATGGATGCTTAAAATGTGTCTGAAGGTAGCCATTTACCATATGTAGCTGGTTAGGCTAAGGGAGTTCAGCCTGACAGAAAATCAGGCTTCAGGTCCTTATCCTGTGCAATCCAATATGAAACTTCAATCAAAAAGAAAATATGTGATGGAATCAGCAGCCGAGACCCTCAGAGCATCTGATCTCCTTAACGCGTCTGGGGAAGGACCGAAGTTGACGGGTTTGCATGGAAGAGTTAACAAAATTTTACCCTTGTTAACCAATAATAATAAGCCTGACTTAAAGTCACTAAGGTGTGAACGCTCAGCCTCTGATGGCTCCCATGGATCTGTCAACCGGCGTCATCACTCTCGTCCCCCGAAAAAGATTGCCTTGTCAACTCCTGTAAACACTGGCGCCGTCGCAAGGAAGCAATCTTGTAGCCAAGAAAGTTTATTTATCCCCCCAAATCCAATTCGCATCCGACAACTTCTTCGCATAGGAACATGGAATGTACGGTCACTGTCATCTGTTTCGACCCAAGCGTGTACTGCCACAGAGCTAAGTCGTTACAAGATTGACATTGCTTGTCTCCAGGAAACAAGACTAGATTGTTTAGAGCCGTTTAGTCTTCTTACAGCTTCCCAATCAACATCTGCATTATTCCTCCCATCAACTTGTGCACAAAATCCAGCACATCATGGGGTAGCATTTTGCTTATCCCTATTAGCTACAAGTGCGTTAATTGACTGGAAAAGGTATATCCCCACGATTGGCTTTTACGCGCTTTAAAGTTTCCAAGTATGCAATGGCTGTGATCAATGCCTATGCTCCCACCAATAATTACTGCGAAAAAGAAATTGATGAGTTTTATGAGCAACTTGAAGATTTATATTCTCGCCTTAAGATCTCATCACAAATCGTTGTTATTGAAGGAGATTTTAATGGCAGAGTCTGCAGAGACGGTGTCAACCAGCCCTGCGTTGGCCCTTGGACAAAATCGCGCGAACAATGTGAGAACGGTAGAAGGTTAAGTGAATTCGCGGTAAGGTGCATTATGGTTCTCACGAACACATATTTCCAACACCCTGTGAAACACTTGACAACATTTCGTTCAAGTTGTGGTAGATATTCCTCCCAAATCGATTATGTTTTGGTTAGTAAACGCTGGTTCAGTGCAATCGAAAATTCCCGCGCATAGAGGCTGCCGAACGAGTAATGAGAATGACTCTGATCATTCACTTGTCTCTTGTTCGTTTCGGCTACGCCTAAGAACTGCCAAGACTAAACCTGATAATTTGGCTCCGGATTACTCTCTGCTCACAAACAGCAACTATGCTATCAAGTTTGCCAAAGCCTACGTAGCAGCTTCAATTGCTGTCCCGAACTGTAGTATGGGAATAAATTAGTCTTGGAACAGTCTAAATTAGAAGATTGATACAGCTAGCCTGGTACTTCCTCGTTCAATCAACGTCCAAGGCCCAAACTGGTTGTCCACCAATTCTCGAGATCTCTATGCACAAGCAAAGAGAGCTCAGAGAAAAAAGTGAAGGAAAGACATTGAGTGCGGAATTTCGAAAGAGTTATGAAGAGGATGAGCAAAAACATTGGGACTCTGTAGCAGATGAGCTAGAGGTTTCTGCCCGCCATAACGATTGTGGAAAAGTTTACAATAAATTGGATTAGCTACGCCGTGGTAACAAAGTTAAAGTTGGATCGTCTGGCATTTCTGACGAAGACTGGTTACTCCACTTTAATCAGACTTTAAACCACCCTAAAATCACTACAGGATGGCTGCTAGACCAGTCCACGCTTGACAGTTTCTTCGGCAATTTATCCAATATCCGTTGAACCCCCCTATCGATGATATTATGCGCATTTACAGAAAACTCAAAGCTAGGAAAGCCGCCGGTTTTGACGAAATTCCTCCGTATATCTTCAAATATGGTCCCTCAAGACTTGTTGAAGATTTGTATGGCATCATAACGGATTTCTGGACAACTGAGCAGTGCTCTGAAGACTGGGACCGTACTCCTATTGTTCCTGTTCACAAGAAAGGAGATCGGCAAATACCTGCTAACTACAGAGGCATCAGCTTACTTTGCATAGCTGCCAAAATTGCCACATCAGCAATAGTTGAACGGATACGCCCGGAGAGAGAGAACACTCGTCCTAATCAAACTGGTTTTCGTCCTAGTATGGGATGCTTCGACGCATTCTTGAAGTTCGGGCAAAGTTTCAGCGTCCTACGTATGTAGCCTTCATTGACTACTCTTCAGCTTTTGATTCGCTGAACAGAAAAGAACTTTGGATCGCTATGTTACGTGATGGAACGTCTGAAACTAGTGAATCTTGTACGTGCTTTGTATAAGAACTCAACTGCTGTAATCCGCAATTGCAACAGATCTACCAGAAAGCCATTCGAAATTTGCAGTGGTGTCTGTCAAGGCTGCTCCACTTTTGTTCAACTATGCAATTGATGCTATATTTGTCAAGATCTCTGTACAAATGGAAGGTGTGTATGTTGGTACTAGGCCCATTACGGACTTAGAATACGCTAATGCTGTACTTTTAGCTGAGAACGAAGTTCAGTTGCAGCATGCATTAGATTTTCTCGTGAATGTTTCTGGTGAATATGGTTTGAAAATCAAACTAAAAAAATCCGTCATCATGTCGTCTTAAACTCCTGATGCAAGGATTGTATCAAATGATGTTGTGCTCCCCAATGTAAAGGAATTTACGTATCTGGGCTCCTCAATTACTTCTGACGGTGGTTCATCCAATGAAGTAAATCGTCGAATTTGTTCAGCTGCTGCTGCGTTTGGAAAGCTTATCGATCCATTATCCTGATGCAATCTCACGTATCGTAACCCTGGCATGTCCAAATACCGACTGGAAGAAGAGGAAAGGTCAAAAACGTACTTGGATGAATGCTGTTCGGGACGATCTTCACACAATCTTGACCGGCATTTTATCTTGGAAACAATGACTAAGTCGATGGACTGACATATTCATACACGCCCCGAAAATCGTGAGCAATGGAAAGGGATTGTTTGAGATACTATGCGAATTTGGAATTAATAAAGATGTCGCTTTGCCACTAACTTTTGTTGTTGTTATTGTAATCGCTTAACCATCGTAATACACATTGTATAATTAATAAATCAATTCACACCAACAGCACTAAATACGAGCTTTCATTCCTAAGTCATCGAAGTAGTTAAAAACCAAATAAAAAATAAGAACGTCATACATTTACGTTAAATAAAGCCCAATTGTATTTATATATATATATATATATATATATATATATATATATATATATATATATATAATATATATATATATATATATATTAAATATTTCTTCTTTTTATAGTGCAAATACGAAACATCAATGAAAACAAGTAACAAATTAAAATTACAAGTAGAAAAACTAATAAAATCACATTTAAATCAATGGATACATCTACTTTCCGTTCTCTTAAGCAAGTGTAGCTGAGCTGGATTGCATTGTCACTTCAAAAAGGGATGATGCCGTCACTGTGTGGGTACACAAGTACCTGTTTCAATATTTATTTGGAGATTGGGTGATGCATTATTGTTATGACATTCGGCTTCAAAATATTTGGATTTGCTGAAATCACAAACGTCATCATTAGTATTATCATTATCATTTTCATGAGAATTAACTTTAGTAGGATTATCGGAGCACAAAGTATCAGCACGGTCATCATCATCTTCTTCTTCGGCGGTTTCAAGCCACGTAAGCCAACGATTAACCTAATAATGAAAAATAGTAATTATCTCACAAAATTTGGCATTAACAATCAAATAAATATTGTTTCATCATATATATATATATATATATATATATATATATATATATATATATATATAGATAGATAATATATATATATAGATATATACAAGCTGCTGTCAAAATCAATACAGTATAAGTCATTTGCATTTGCAACACAATTTAATTATATAAAACATCTAGGTTGTACATTCTTTAAACAAAACTAACATTTTAGACCAATATCATTATAAAATACTAATTCAGGTAAAACAAGAATATGCATTTTTTATAATTATAAATAGTTAAGTGTTTTTTGGAATTTTTGGATAAATTGCATTCAAGTGGGTAAATGGTGATAGTCACACTTAAAATTTTATACATATTAAGTTAAAACATAAAACGATTACACAACACTAATTTCAAAAAAAAAATTTTGTTTACATAAGTTTATAAGTGTTTACATAACCCAGCACGTCACTTCATACTATATATAAAAAAATTGATCAGTTTTCATATTTTATATGTATTGAAAATTTAACATTAATTATGGTGTGAAAAGATCAAAAGAATATTTTTAATTACTTTACCTTTCATTTTTGTTTTATTAACTATCTATCATTAAGAATTAAACTTTTGACCTTGGCACAATTTGAACATTATCTTGTGTGATTACGATGAATTCAAAATAGTGGAAGCTATTTTTTAAGTGCTATAAATTACGAACAAATCAAAAAAGTCATAATATGGGTTTGTCTGTTGAACAAATAGCGGAATTATTTTATATAAGTACGAGAACTGTATACCGTGTATTAAAAGATCATACACGTCCAAAAACACCAGGAACAGGACCTGTACCATCAACTAGTAAACGAGATGACACGTTTATTATTACCAAATTAAAAAGAAACAGAATGAAGCCAATTCAACAAATTCAAAAGAAGAATTATCTAATTTTTCATATTCACTTATCCGTAATCAGATGAAATCGGCCAATCTGCAGTTAGAAACGTTAAAAAAGTTTCCTTTAACTGCAGAACAAGCGTGTGGAATTTGCAAAACGTATGAAAACCGTCAATTATGTTTTTTTGGAGATCAGTTTTTTTTTTACTGACGAGTGTGCTTTGAAGTATGAACCATGGGCAGTGCAGTCCACGGTCATCTGTGGTCCAGATTTTCCTCAAGATAACAATTGCATTGTTAAAAAGTTGCCCCATCATCAGCCATCTTCATGGATATTTTGGAGATAAAGTACGGGCAGCTACCAAAATGGAGCCAAACAAGTAGCCATCTAAACAGCTCAGAATTTGTAGTTATTTTTAAGGAATTTTCAAGTCTGAGCTACGACAAAATGCTTCAGGGCATCTAGTGGTTGTTCAGATAATGCTCAGTCCCTTACATCAAAAAAGGTAACTTGGTTTTTATCATAATCAAAATTAACGGATTTTTATTGTTTAGACGAAGGATTCTTTAAATAGCAAAAAGCTGAGCTTTGTTCAATTGCCTCCATACAGCCCGGATCTCAATGTAATTGAAAATTTTTTCAGTTATCTTAAACGCGAGGTGAATCGGACGGAAAATCGAGGCACACTCACCGAAAAAAATTAATTATGTGGATTATCGAATTCCACAGGATTATATCAATAATTTGGTCGATTCCTATCCAAAACGGGTTAAAGGAAGTTATAAAAAAGCATATATTCCTCCCTAAATTATTAATTTTGGACAATTGGTGATCCTCTTTATAGATATGTACATATTTTATAATATAATTTATTTTTAAGCAAATAACATTAGTAGTTTTATGTTGTCGAAATGTGTAAATTCACGGGTTTTTGGTCTAAGCGTAAATTTGAAGTAATGCTATTTGCAAAAAGAAAAATATTTTTAGTGTTTTGAATATTAGATATTGCTAATGTGATGTTTAATGCTGCATTAAAATGTTGATGCCTAATATGCTTAAGTGATGTATAAGGAAAGTATATATATATATATATATATATATATATATATATATATATATATATATATATATATATATATATATATATACAGAAGATAAGCAAGCTGCTGTCAAAATCAATACAGTATAAGTCATTTGCATTTGCAACACAATTTAATTATATAAAACATCTAGGTTGTACATTCTTTAAACAAAACTAACATTTTAGACCAATATCATTATAAAATACTAATTCAGGTAAAACAAGAATATGCAGTTTAAAAAATTGAAAAACAAGCCAATCAGTTGCTTAAAAACAATTTTTATTATGAAATATGTATACACATATAAAAACAGATAAAAGCATATTCATTTCCGATGCTGTGGAACTCGATTTTATATAAATTAATTTTCTTAATTGAACACTTATTTCTCAAACCATTTATATTATATTTTAAAATGATTTAAAAAAATTATAGTTCTATTAAGGTCGGGTTGTCTGGAGGCAATTGTATAATTTTTACATTTATTTTAATCAAGGATTTTGCAGCATATATGACTAAAGTACATTGTTTTCAATAGTACAATTAAAAATTAATGTATTTTCTCTAAAATATAACATTTTTTGTTAATTGTTCAATGCTCTAGAGTATCACGTTGAGGTCCACCATTAAATATAAAATAAAATTTAAAAATTTTTAGTGATACCTTATAAGTTCCTTTTATTTTAATAAATTTTTGTACATAACTTTATAATATTCTTTAATAAATAATAAGTTCAATTTTTTTTGGCTGTAATAATATCAAAAAGTACATATTAAAATAGGATCAAAACAATAGTTGTTTAAGGTGGCACGAAAATTGATAGATTATTCAATTTTATATTTAATATCTGTTTATATATATATATATATATATATATATATATACTGTGAATAAACAAGCTACTGTCAAAATCAATGTAGTATAAGTGATTAGCTTTTGGGGCACTATTTAATTATATGAAGCACATCTATGTTGTACGAAACATTCTTTATATATTATGTTAGAAGTATTGGTAGAATATTTAATTTTTATTATAAAATTCTAATTTAGGTCAAAAGCAAGAATGTTGACGTTTTAAGCTGAAAAACAAACGAATTAGTTGCTTTAAAATAAATGATATTATAAAGTACGTATAGATGAACATAGATAATAAAATGTATACATTTTTAGTATTATAGATAATATTCATTGATTTCCAGATTTTTTAAAACGGCTAAAATAGGGGGATTCATACGTTTTAAACCGAATGTGGAATTTGATTTTGTATTATATAATTAATTTTCGTAATCAATTTTTTTTCTCAAACCATTTGTTGTAAAATAATTTTTAATAATTACAATTATATTAGGATGTTATTTAGACGCAATTGTATAAATGTAACGTTTATTTCAGTCAATAATTTTGCACTTTAAATAACTAAATATACATTAATTTCAAAAGTATAATAAAAACTGTCTGTTGCATTCATTGACATTCAGGCGAAAAATACTAACAATAAGTACAATATTATTGGTGATTGGATGATATATCATTAAAAGATTAAACATTAAGCACAAACAAAGCATACTTCGAACAGAGCTTGTCCCTTTGAAGGATAGTCTGAATTAACTTCCTCTTTCCACGTAAAAAATGCATTTTCACTGACCAATTCAAATTCATATAAATTCATAAAGCAACGGAAGAAAAATCCTGATAAAAACGATATTTTCAAAATAAGGATGAATCAATAAAGTACTAATTTTATAAACTGGACAATCTTGTTCATACACTTTTCTGAGTTTTCTGGCTCAAATGCTTCACACTCAATACCTTTGGCATGTGAACATTTAGCACAGCCAAAAAAAGAACCCACATTGAATGTCAGCAGTGGAATTCGAGTCCCTGTTTAGCCACAAATCACAGAAACAGCAAACAACACAACTGCACAAATCCAAAAACCAAACAAAAATTTCAATTACACTTTACCTTTTGGCATATCCTTATTTGTCCAAAACAGTTGCAGCGCGTGCAACGCATCCAACTGACAATTCAGAGAACTACGTAAAATGTTGGCCAAAAGCGGTGGAATCAAACACTCCCAGGCTGCTCGTTCGCGAGTCATTAAAACGACTGGCGATGACGAACTGCCCAAATGGACCAGACCGACGCGATAGACATAATCGTATATGACGTGAAAACACGTTTGAACAAAATCTGGCAATCGGAGTTGGTCCGGCATCACGTGTTCGTCCAAGTAAGCGGCAAAAATGGAAGCGGCATGAGTGTCGCCATCGCCATCAACATCATGACCAAACCGATCGGTCACTAGCAGTTTGGTTAATTCAGACAGGATGCGCAAACTGGGTACCAAGTAGGAAAGGTTGCGTTCCTCGAGTAAAGCCAACATCGGTTCATTCACTTGACTTCCCTCTGTGCAAATCAAAAGATAAAATCGAATCAATTGTTTTTAATTCAATCTCCCATTTGGGCATGTTAATTGTATTTTGAACCCAACTACACCACTAGTTAATTTGATTACTCTTTCCTTATTTGATCCCAAAAAGGAGGTAAGCAGATATTGGATTTTCTACATACAAAAACTAAATTTTTATTGAATAATAAATGGATAGGCTCGACACCAACATGTAATATATGCGCAAAATACCTGGCATCATTTTATTCATCTTAACGCCACTGTTTTGAAGCATCTGGGCAAAAGCAAACCGTCGTTCATTCGGCGTTTCTCCATTCAACACATGATGATGACCTGGCTTGCCATTGTCGAGCATGTCGGTTACGTGTTGAAAAACTAGCAAAAGCAGCGGATGATATTTGCCACCCTGGAGCGGTAGGGCCAAATCGGTCAAATTCAAATAACCGTGCCAAAACCAAAAGGCCGCAGTTCTAGCCAAGTTGGATTTGGAAAAAATGAGCGAATTCGAATTCAGTGTTTTCGATAGCAAATGCATCCAAATAGACGTAAGTGGTTGAGGATCTGATTTGGTGGTGGATTTCCCACTATCGGTGATTGACATCGTGTTGAGGGCGACTTGAGCCAAACAAATAGCTAAATCTTCGGAGTCCATGGATAGATTAAGAGCTGAAAAGCGAAATATAATGCAATATGGATTCTCATTTTAATTAATCAACCATTACTTAAACAGCAGCTGATAGTAAGATGTTAGTCAAATAAAACTGCATAAAATAAACTAAATGTTACCATTGGATGCTAATAATCCTAAGGATTTGAGTAATGCTTATAAAGTCTCAATTTCCAATAATAATTATATCCGACTGTCATGGTATACATATACCATATGTAGTCGTTGGGTTAAGGGAGATAGCCAAGACAAAACTCAGGCGGCCTTGTCAATCTTTGCGAATACTGGTGCATCACAAAAAAACTTTACTAGTCATATGTTTGTCGCGCTTATCAAGCTTTTGAATTCGACTGTCTAACATGCCGTATAAATATGGAAAATAATGAAGAGGTAATCAACCAAAATGGATGAAAATGAATGAATCGGCTATCATCATTAGCACCGAAAAGAAATAATCCCGACAACAAGTATATCTATATTGTTAGATAAAAAAAACTACTACAGTGCCGAGGTGGTCTAGCGGTACAGCACTCGATTTGGACCTGAGTGAGCATGGATTCGAATCACACCACCGACCCACTAAAATGCGGGCCCACGTTAGACTTTGCTAAAATATCCACTGCTGAAAGATGTCTCTCGCAAAACATTCAGTGGCAAACATAACATAAAATAAAATAATAAATAATAACATTTGAAATGCTACCGAATAAAGATGTATATATAATAAAAACCAACATACCTTCGTCGCAGCTATACAACATAACAAGAGCCACAACGTTAATATTGATTTTGTCCACGTGCTCTGGATTAAGCATCTCATCGACAACAGTAGACCAATTATCCGATTTCTTAATGCAATCAAGCTAAATTAAACAGAAAAAAGCAAATCACGTTTTCTAATGACTTGACCAAAGTTACGTCATTTTTAAGAAAATTAATTTTCAAATCGAAAATAATTGTCTAGACATTAATTGATTGAAAAAGAAGCATTGCTTACAATTTTAGATGCCAATTTCTTTTCTTCGTCTGGAACTAATACTGAGCCATGTGCCGAGCAGTCACTGGTAGAAATGAGAGGTGAGTTGCCATTGATGGATTTGAATTTACGATTAGTAGGATACTTATTGTCGGTTGACTGAATTTTAGGAAAGTCCATGTTATTTGATAAGTTAGAATTGATAAGAAGTTGGTTATGTTTTGGTACGTACGTGAGAGACGGCGAATCCATCTTCGTAGTATTAACTTGTAACGAATTAAAACGATGTGCCTTAGATGTAATTGAATTAATATCATTGGTTAAACCACGTAACTGTTCTTTGTGCTAAAAAACAATCCACAATATGGATTAAGTACATCATTATCATTGAAAATATTCACAAAGCATTTTTGTAAACATTCTATGGCATAAGTTTAAAAAGGTTATCATTTTACATAAACACTAAAAAAGTTAAAGGCCTTTAAATCGATCTCCATAAAGAAATATTCAATCCATAATTTTAAACAACACAATAACAATAATATTCTTCTAAATCCCATTTCCATCTTTACATTTACAATATTAGATGGACTCTATTGAAGCAACTCAACTTATAATTGTCCTACGTTTGATACGATTATAAAACTATTGGAGGCGATCGTTTGATGTGCTCTATGAAGATGGAAATAATGAAAATGTGACCACACCGCTATAAATATTAGCAAATCAATGTCATTCCTGACTAGGTTTGTAAAATTTTGTAGTATTATAGTTCTAAATACATAATCACGAGATTAACCAACAATGCATATGCTTTTTACTAGAGTAAATGATCGTGTTTAAAAAACTAGTGTTTGATTGATGTTTTAATGCAAAAAAAAACAATGAAACTGCTAGATTATCAATTTAATAAAACCACTAAGATTCATGCAACATTTAATCATTCATCTTGCCACCGTTTGCAATGATTAACGAAGCCACCTAATTCTTTATTAAGGTTACTTTACTTAGTCCAACAGCTACATGGTACATGTATACCTATCTTTTAAGTACCTCTGGTGTATGCTTTTATCTATTCAGAAAAACGTAATCTCATTCGGTCCCCGTTGTGTTAGTCTAGGTACTCAGGTGCATCTGCAATAGGATGCGCCACGAAAAGACAACAATAAAAAATATCACCACTAGAAATTAAGACTTTATAAGCATTACTCAAATCATCAAAATGATTAACAGCGAGTATCCCAACTTATCAACTTCAATCATCCCAATAATTAAACCTACTTCCAATAAAGTCGGATTGAAAACAGGTGCACTTCTATCCAAACCAAACAGTTTGGATTCCTGAGTAGATTTCAGTCCAAAACTATTTGCATTCAAAGTAACATCTGCAGCTTCCGCAGCCAACTTTCGCAACATTCGCGGTGGCAAATTGCTATTGGACATGTTTGAAAACAACGAATTAACATGTCGTGTACGTCCGCCTACACCACGAACCCAACCACCGGCACCAATCCCGTCTGATGTATCTTCAGTTGCATTGAACTTGGACGTCCGCAAATCATTTGTATTTCTTGTAGCAAATCGATTGCCACCAGTTCCGTTGGTATCATTCGTTTTATTAAAAAAGCGCCGATTATGTTGAGATCGATTGGCATTATTAGTAGAATACATATTCGAACCGTTTGTCAACGAAGAATTGTAATTTAAAAAATGTAAACCCTGACTACCACCACGACACAATTCTTCGCCCATACGTGTTAATTCCATCCAAGTTTTGGTCTCGCCTGCGTTAGTATTGCTTGTGTTAAATTCGGCACTCTTTAAACTTCCGTTGTTAAATGAAACGTCGTTGTTCAGTGAAAAACCATTCGATCCAGACGAATGAGTTAAAAATCCGCTTCCAGGTACATCAGGTTGAGTAACTGATCGTTCGCTAGGTGTAGGAGGCAATAAAGTACCTGAAGTCTAGCATTTAAAATCATTGAGAACAATTAATCCCATTAACACAAAAATACTATTATTATTATTATTATTATTATCATTAGAACCACGTACATATTTATTTAATATGTATTAGTCAGAAATAGTAAGAAATACTTTTTCTTATGAATTACGTTAAAAAAACATATGTTGACTAAAACCAAAAGAAAGCTATGGATCCTCATACCATTATCCTTACCACCAGTTAAGGCCGATAAAGAGCGTTACATGATCAATAATAACAAAAAATTTCAACATCCGCGTTCACGAATAGGTAAAAATATTCAGTATAATAAAATATACCACTACCACACGCAACCATTTAACTTCAAATAGTCAAATAATTATGTGGATTTTTGTTTAATGCAATTGTTAATTGTAAAAAAAAGTAATGAAAGAACGTTTTACAAATTTGTAGTCAAAACTTAAAGTAAGAAACCAATATTGAAACTAGTTGTATGATCTACAAAACTGTAAAACTCTCTGTATTTAATTTTTGAAACCCATTGAAGATAACCAAAAATCATAAACGTTGAAACTGATAGATCCTAAAATATCAATAATATTAAGTACAAAAATATAATAAAAATAAATATAAATGACTTCTACGTTGGTGTTCAATCAGAACACAGTAGTACCCTAATTAAACAATTTATCCACACAAAAAATGTACCATATAAATATAAGCACAAATATAATTACCTTGAGAATTTCCAATCTAATATCACGCAAAAAACGAGGTTTATTAGTTTCGGTGCGTTGTCCAGCTCTTTTTGGAATCCAGTTATTCTCTTTTAGATCTACAAGATCTTCTATCATAAACCGAATTCGTGCTGGAAGAACTTCGTGATTCCTATGCCCAGAACTATCTGCACGCCCAGTTGAAGAAACAACATTGTATCCATTTCCTTGCAGAAACATATTGCTGCGATTAAGTATATGTAGCAAACGTTTGAAGTACTGATTCATCAAGTTTTTAGCTTTTGGAGTATCCATAAACTTCCCAACAGCTGTCAAGAATTGACATAGATATTCCATGTCCGCTGCCAACATGTTCTCCTTGGCTGGATGTACTAGAAAAAAAATCAATAAATTATTTACAAAACGAAAAATTCAGCCAAAAATGTTTAAACTATCCAAATTAACTGCAGTTATATAATTAAAAATAATATAACGTAAACAAAATGAATGCAACGAAAAGCTTTTTAAACTGTTCAATAATCAATTCAAAGTAATTTTTAATTTTTGCACGTGTTGTATGAATCTAATGCCTTCTAAGTGACTATCCAAACACAAGAAACTCAAACTCCAAATCAAGTTTGTTTAACATACCCTAATTATTACAAATCAAATAAATTTATTTATCTTGCAAATTAAAATAAATCCATTAAATTAAATAATTAAGTAGCGTCAATTGTAAACCACCGTAAAACACGTTGTCCAAAGTACATAATTTAAAACAATATCTTCAGAACCAAACAACTAAGTTTAATCATCAATAGATTAATCATAAGATAGTAAATTAAACAAAAAAAACTATTTAAATAGCATCAGTAAAAAAATACAAAAATAAAAAACTTGTTTAAGAAAATCTACAGTACATTTACCACTAAGGAAAGGTCACTTTTCATACAGGGTTATCTAGACATAGAATGGCCTCTATTCCAACATAGTTAATGTTCCTTCAAATCCGTCTGTGACCGCAGTACCTTCCTAATTATGTATGGTTAATTTTTATTCTTCCTTTCCCATTATTAATTCCCCAATCTCTTGCCCCATTACACACCCTATATTTTTGACAATTCAGAACCGAAAATCAAAAAAGGATTCGTAGTTCAACCTGTAACCAAGGGAAATGTAACAACTCACCCACAGTGTTTTCTCTATTTTTTGGAGACCTGTCCTTATCGCTTGTATTGGTCTTTTTACACAGTAACTCTTGAACGCATTTATGTAGAACCCTCTCAGGTATAACGTAGCACTGTCCAAGCTCAGCAATAAATCGTAAATTTCCCAAGGTCCTTTGCCTTGCAAGTTGATCATCTGGATTACTCGTTCTTGCGTTAAAATCATCTTCGCAACACTTGACTAAAAGAATTCGGAAAGTCTAAAATATTGTAATAAACTACCTTCAAAACTTACTGATTGAGAAACGTCGACTTCAAAATTGGGAGCTCTACTAGATAACTTTAAACATAATTGGGCATATAAAGAAGTATATTTAGGTTCATTTATAGCTTTTTGAAAAATCTAAAATATGCAATTGCAAATTTAAAAACATACTAATAAAACAACAACATAAAGATCAGAAGTAGAAGATATAGAAAGACGCAATATATTTTCCGCTTGCTGTTCAAAATTTTCGGCAGTAAGCTTATTTAATATACTGACAAATAAAATACTAAGTTGAACTTACGATAACACCTCCTTACGAATTACTTCTGTAGGGTTCAATTTGGTAACTAGCAAAAAGCCAGCGTCCCATTTTGGAGAATTTCTTTCTAATGGATTATTATCTGTTTTAAGTGCGTTTGAATTTCGATTGTTTAATCGACCAGCTGTCTCTAAGCCAGTTGTTCGCTTATCAGCTTTATCCAGAATGTTGGAGTAATGTATTAACAATAAAAATAAAATACCTGAAAAGTTAAATTGTAAAGTTAGAACACATTGTTAATACTTACAAGAAAGAATAAAAATAAGACAAGGGAAACGAAAGGAAAATAGCTTTCCGCCAAATGGTAAACAGTGTTTAAACAATAATAAAAAAAGCAAAATAACTAAAATTAAAATTTATAATTTATTTAAAAAAATTAAATTAATTATAATTTTTAAAAATTAATATTTATAAATAAATAAAAATTAAATAAAATTTATCTTTTTATTTTAATATTATTTTTATCGGTTGTAAAAAGGTCGGTTTTGAATAAACTTTTAGGATTCAGGATTCAGGATTTTTCACGGGTTGAATAGGCCAAAACGCCTTTTAGTTCTCGGTTCTCAAATTGTCTCAAATTTTCAGGGGGGGAAATGAAATGGATGGTGTAAGATCTCACTGAGATCTCGGCCCTGATTTCCTTTGATTTAACTTGATACGGATAATTATTAACACCCCCCGCTAATTTCAATCAAAAAGACTTTTGTGTGATCTAAATTATCGTTCTGCAATTTATTATTACAAAATAATTCAAAATTACATACCAATACTGTTTACCAACAGGAATAAACAGGACACAATATACTCACAGAACCACAGTCACGTTAACAACAAACGTGATACATTCAAATACAAAAAGGCGCTTTAAAACAAGGTTCAAACAAAATCAAAGTGTTTAAATGTACAATAATACAAAAATTGTAATTGAACTAAAAATTAATAATAATTTAAATATTTCATTCAAACAGTAACAGATGGTGAGGTAAAGGGGGATTAGTCACAGAAAAAATATTTGAAATCAAGATAAAATCAAGGTAGATAGTGAAAGTTAACAATTATAAAAAACGAGCAAAAATTATAAAAATAAATAAATAAATAAAACAAGTACTTATTACAATGCAAAAAACACTGCAATAATCATCAAAAAGAATAAAAGAGAAAAGGATGAATAACGCTCCAATGGACGTGTAGCGTGACGCGCGCCTTACCTCGCGAGTGTTGACTTTAAAATTGTTTATTTTAAATGCATAAAACAAAGAACTTGTTCAACACAAATGTTAGGATTTTACATAATTGCACAACAAAGTATAGAAACACTTTATTGAACAAAGTTTTATATCAAGGTCCACAGTAAGTACCATTACTCATAAGCATGTTAATGCGATTTTGCGCTAAACGCATTGCATTTTCTGCAGAATTAAAGAAATGATATTTAAAATAAAGCTAACGCTTAAAGATTACAATGTTTTAAGATTTATCTAGTAGTCTGATAATTATGTTGGAAAGGATCCGGTAAAATATTGTATTAATGTTTATCCATTTGAAGCTACATCATCATTCTGTGCGGATTATGTATTTCTCCAAGCGGAGCGAGATTTTATTACTATTATTATTATTATTATTATTATGGTTATTAGCTTAGATACTTTAGTAAAACTAGCTTTCAGCTCACAAAAAATATGTACAATTGTAAAAATACAATACAATTAGCACAATGTAACATCAGTCCAAATAAATAAATAAGATTAAATTACATAAACTAAAAAAATACTGAAAATTAATGTATATTTAAAAGTTATGTGGAATATAATATAAGTGAAAAAGCATGATATTACTTAGGAAACGTACTATAGTCAATAGTGTATATACATAAAATGTGAATGACTTATGTGTGAGTATGACTAATAAAACATTACCCTAGATAAAGAATAATAAATGGTCACAAACTAGAATGTGCAGATTACAGACAACAGTCAGGTAAAAAGTACATATTTACGATTTAAATAGGTTTATGTAAAAGTCACTTTAAACTTTATTGGGATTGGATAGTAACCTTACTAAATACGGCAGACATGAATTTAAACACGCATTTGTTCTGCACTTAACGTGGTTATGTAATTTTCTTGTTTTTCCCGATGCAATTGATTTGCTGAAATTACGATAAAGTGGATAATTTTTCTTAATAGAGATACGATTAATACATTAAAAACATTTTTTTAAAACATTTATTAAAAAGATCATTGTAAGAAATGCTTGATGATCGGGTAATGATGGTAATACATTTTTTTGACTTTATAAAATCCTTTCTTTTTAGTCCCGGAAATATTATGGGGTAGTAATATATTATTGAATAAAATGTAGCTTTACAATATGTATTAATAACATGTGGGCGAATACAAAGGTTTCTTAACCGTCTTATGTAGTAGCACAAAGCTCAAGTTTTTGTTATTTGGTAAAACACCAAGATATTGAAAACTATCACAAGTATTAATCTCCATATTTTTAATACAAACCTTTGGATGAAGTTGAGTAAATTGTGTTCAAGGTTTGTATAAGCTAAAATTAATTACTTTACATTTTATAGGATTTAATTTTAGACTATGTTTTGTTGGCTAATCTACTAATTTACCAATTGACTCCAGAAAATGCAAATGATCTTGGATGAGGAGATAGCTTTACATAAAGCCATGTCATCTGCATATTTGAAAAGTACAGCAGGCTTTATCGGTCGGAGAACGTCAACTCATAATAAAAAAAAGAAAGAAGGCAGGACCGCAGATTGTTAAACATTTTTGTTATTTTGAATTAATGTGGATTGTTTACACCTAATTTGGGTAGCTATTTAATTGTGTGATTGGGAGCATTGAGTTCAATAAGACGTTTAAGCAGTTTGCTTTTGCATATGCTATCGAATGCGGATTTATAATCAACAAACAAACAGTTTACAAATTATTTGTTATTGTCAAGTGATTTTGCGACATAGTTCAACAACTGGATACACATTTTAGTGTAGAACTATTTTTCTTGTACGCAAATTGATATGAATCATTACTTGCCTTGAATGTAATACTTAGTTCATTTAAAATTAATTTTTCGGTCAATTTTAACAGTACTAAAGTGCATGATATAGTCGAAAATATTCTACTTTTTTTTTGGGACTAGAACAATGTTGAAAGTTTCAGGATTTTCCACGAGTTGAGTAGGCCAAAACGCTTTTTAGTTCTCGGTTCTCAAATTGTCTCAAATTTTTAGGAGGAAAAATGAAATGGATAGTGAGGTAAAGGGGGATTAGTCACAGAAAAAATATTTAAAATCAAGATAAAATCAAGGTAGATAGTGGAAGTTAACCAATTATAGAAAACGAGCAAAAATTATAAATATACAAAAAAATAATAAACAAGTACTTATTACAATGCAAAAAACACTGCAATAATTATCAAAAAGAATAAAAGAGAAAAGGATGAATAACGCTCCAATAAACGTGTAGCGTGACGCGCGCCTAATCTTGCGAATTGTTCTTTACGATTCTGCGATTCTGCCTCTGTTCATGAAATTAGTTAAAATGTGCCTTAGTGGAGAGTATATTGAGGGCAAACATCGTTTTAGCATTTGCATACTAAGCCCATCAAGACCTAATAAAGTTGTGGATTTGGAGTTTTGCATAATTTTTTTAAGATTATATATAGATATTGGAACACCGGTTCATCACTGATGTTTAAGTTATCCAGCTGAACTAAGTGAGGTAGTAACAGTTTTTGTTTTTCCAAAAATTTTATTAATATTAATCTATATGTTTTGGAGTCGTTGTAAAGAGAAAAGTAGAAGTTATTAACACACTTTTGAATAAAACTAATATCATTTTGTATTTCAAGGTTTAAATGTTTTACTAATAAGTGGTTGTTAGCTTTGTATGCTACCTCCTTTTGTCTTCGTAGTCTTTTTAATTTTCCCAATGTTATGTCAGTTGGTGTTACAAATATTTTGATTTTGGGGCAAAACCTTTTAAAATGACTTTTAACTAGCGTAACTGAACTGTTTGTAGCGGTTTTCAAGTTATTATAACTTTTTTTAATAATATAGTGCTGCTCAAGAGATATTTTCAGCTCTTTTTAAGTTTTGTTCTGATAAATTTCAAGCGGACATATATAATTTTAAGTTAGGTTTTGTAAATTGTGTATAATTTTTTCTAGAATAGATTGTAAGAAGTGCTCAAATAATTGAGTAATCTAACGAAGCCAATGGAGCAGGTGATTTGGCTTTGTAGAATTGGGGAGCATTAGTAAAAACGCTATCTAACCTAAAGTTGCCTCTAGTATTAAAGTTTACTATGTTGGTTAAACTCAAAGACATTATCTGTAATAGTATTGTTAAAAATACTTGGAAGCAAAATCAGGTTATTGTCACAAACAATTGTTATGTAATTAAGAATATTTAAAAAAAATTCACACTCAGATCAATTTGCTGATGGTGGAATATGCGTATTAATAAGATCAATACTTTTATAATAAGATAAAAATAGACATTTACAATTTACATCTAAGTTTTTAATACCAAATTGTAAAAATTTAAATAATACACTAGAATTAGAGCAAAATTCTTTTGTTATGTAAGTGACCAGACCACCATTACGTGTTTTACCTCTGCTGCTTCTGTCGAGGCGACGTGTAGTAAATCCGCCAATTAATATTAAATTATTGTTAATGTATTTATTAAACCACAATTGTTAAATAAGTAAAAACCTATTTTTTTGATGTAGCCTCTCGTTTAAAAGCAGTTTTAAGTCATGCATTTTGACAAATAATAACTGTACATTTATCAATAGTACTAACGGCAACGTCATTTTCTTCATGAAAATGTTGTTAGATAAAGGGACATTAAGCAACTAGCATTACTTCAGAGTATTAATTGGATTTGTTTGTTTGGTATGCTTGTGTTTGTCATATATGGGTAATTTAAAAAGTGTCGGATGTTTACCATTCTATTCAAGTCAACTTCAAACAGTTCGTACATTATTTGCTTTAAATTCATCTTTTTCTAAATGACGTTTTTTGGTCTGGACTGTTGCTATTAAAATTTTTTTTAATATTATTGTACATTTAAATATTCTTAACCTTGTTTAAACTTTGTTTTGAAAAATTTTTTAAATTTATCACGTTTGTTTTTGATATGACTGTGATTTTGTAAGCATTATTGCATCCTGTTGGTAAGCAGTATTTAAACTATTTTGTAATAGTAAATTACAGAACGGTATTTTAGATTACACAATAGGTTTTTTTAATTAAAATTAGCTGAGGATGTTAATAAATATCCGTATCAAGTTAAATCAAAAGAAATCAGGGCCGAGGTCTCACTAAGATCTTACATGTGGTACAGAGTATCAATTGTTAATTTTTGGGTTAAAATCAAAATGTAAATAATGCTGTTTGTAAAAATTATAATTAAGTATTATTTATTATTTTTAAACAAATTAAAAACAAAAGTTTATTTTTTTAATAAGTGCTACTAAATTATCAAGCTTATATTATATAGTCTAAAATGTCTTAAAATGCCGCAAATACTCCACACATCAAAACAGAAAAATCGGGGAAAAAATGGTTGTTTACTCAAATAATAAAGATTATTAACAATAAAAAATAATAATATTAAAAATTTTTTTTATTGTTTAAACTATATAAACGAAAAAATAATAAAAGCTAACAATTGATTTTAAACACGAAAAAACATGTAACTTTAGCAACATTTTTTGACTTTAAATCCATGAACACAAAGTTTTAATGTTATAAATAATTTAAATAGTAGAACGTTTACAGTAATAATTATTAAAATAATAAACGGTGTATAAATGCTAAATTTTATTTCTAACAATTTAAAAAACAATGAGAATTTTTTTTAATTATTGTTTATATATTTGACAATATACGTTTTTCAAAAAATGGATATTTTATTAAAAAAATTAACGTAAATCCACGTTTGGTGCCGATGGTAAGACTTAATTTATACCCATTTAGAAACAATTATTTTATTGCTACCTACAAACAAAATTAATTACATTCGAATCCGGGTTGTAAAAAACTAAATGTAAAAGGGTTCTGTTTTTAATTAAAACTTTTTTTCAGTTTAAATAAGCCAAGCCTAAAGTAAATGGTAAGTTATACTAAAAAACACATTACTAATACTAAAGTGTATTTTAAAACATTATTTGAAACATGTTTTCAATGTTCTCAAGCATCATGTTAAAGTCACAACTAAAATAATTTGTCACATATTTCTTATAAATTTCTTACTGTGTGTAGTATGAATCCATTTATATTACATCAACCACTTGCTGGCATAATAACTACATATTGTATTGTATATACGTATATAGTCAAACATGTATGCAACTTATTTTGCAAAATATTTGTGATATTTAGCAAAATCCATATCATATATAACTAAAATGTTAAATTAAAATTTGTAACAAATACCACACATATTTTTTAATTATTATTTTTTTAATTATAAAAAATAACTTATGCATTTTTCAAAACCATAGTAATTTTAATCTAAATTCAAATGTAGAAAGTTTTATGCATTTTCTAAAAATATATTACAAATTTTCTTTATTTTCTACATTTATCTTTAAATTTATTATTTACGTTTTGCTATATATTATAAAAATAAAAGAATTATACCTTTAGCCTGCAATTTCATTCCATCTAATTTTAGATGTTTTAAGAAATGTTTTATTGATAAAACTTTAAAAATTATTAATTTAAAATTTAAACATTTAATAAAATAAACATTATTTTTTACAAATAAATTAATCATTTTAGTATTAAATCTTTTTTTACTAGCATCACGACTGTGTCAAGGATCATAGAATCTTTTAAAAATTGTTTTGCACAAATTGAATCCTTATGTGCTATTTTTTTATTTTAAAACATTTTTTAAATTAGAATGATTCGGATTGATTACCTACTATTGAACATAGTCAAAAATTTCAACAGTTACTTACGATCAATTTTCTTGAATTTATGGAAGCTTTTGACAGTGTTCATTGAGAATTTTTGTGGAAAATCGTTAAGTTTTACGGAATACCGTTGATGTATGCAAATATTATGCATACGGTATACCAAAATTCAAGTTGTTGCGTTTGAACAAAAAGTGGTCATGCTGCTATGTTCGAAATTGTCACGGGAGTACGTCAAGGATGTTTTTGTCATCGCTTTTACTTCTTCTGGTAATTGATTTTATTATGACTCGGTCCATGAATAATTTATCTTATGGTATCAAATGGAACCATGGTAGATTAGCAGACTTGGATTTTTCAAATGATATCGGTGTACTTTATAAACCTCCAAAAATGATGAAAAATATGACAACACATCTCAGTGATATTAGTTCTCGTATTGGCTTTAAAAACGAAACTGTTGTGCACTAAGTTAAACAATTATTTGCCCATCAAAATTAGTGAACAAAATGTTGATACTGTTGATTCCTTTACATATTTGTAAAGCATCATTAATAAAAACGAAAAAGCCGAAAATGATGTTAAAGTCAAACTTGGAAAGGCAATGTCAATCTTTTACAGACTCAAATCAATATGGTAATGTTCTTACATCCGCCTAAAGACAAAACTTCGTTTGTACGCATTAATAATCATTCCTACGGTAATATATGGGAGTGAAACGTGGAAGCGAACAGAGAAGATTGATAAGATGATGGATGTTTTTATCGCCGGTGTCTTAGAAGTATTTTAAAGATTACCTGGTGCGATCACATTTCAAATAATGAAATAATGAGAAGAACTGACTCTCGTTCACTACATGACATTATTACAATTAGATAAAGGAAATTACTTGGTCAAATGCTACGTTTACCGCCTGAAAGACTAGTAAATAATTTTTTGGAATGAAAGATCAAAAGAAAGGTTGGGATAGACTACAAAAAACTTGGCTAATAACTATTTGGGGGGATCTAATTTAATTGAATGTTTTATGGAATTAAACAAAACTTTTGGCAAAATGTTCAAATGCGTAGAAAAACTTTGTTGTCTTATGTTCTTTTTGAGTTATGGGACTTTGTTGTAACTGTTACCTTTTTGCCCCGTGCTTATTTTTAAAGCAAAATTATTTTTTTTATTATTCACATATTTTGTTAGTTACGTTGTTGGTGTAGACCTATATCAACTAATTTTCAATAAAAAACTAGGTTAAGTAAATAGTTCTTTAGCTTAAATAGGCTTATACAGGTTCTGCTTTATTGTATCAAAAATTTGAAATAACATCAATTTTAGTACAAAAGCTACTTAAACTAAAACTTGATTTTTATTTTAAGCCTGTACAATTTATATTTAGAAAATTTGTTGGTGTATTTAAATTATGAGATTTACGCTAATTTAAAATATTGTTATTAACGTATTTATTCTTGTATACATAATGTTACAATTAACAATACATTTAAAGTGTTAATATTATTAAAGTACACAAAATAGTATTATTTTCATTACATTTTTATTAAAAGGTATTTCATTAATACTTTTTTGTTTTAGTACATTACATTTATTATTATTAAAAAACCCTTTTATTTTAAAATAAGCATGGGATAAAAGATAACAATGAGAGTTAAAAGCACAACAAAGTTTCGTAATTTAAGAAGAACATGGAGCAACTTTTGTTGTATTCGAACATTTTATTAAAATTGTTCTTTAATAACCCGAAATATTCATTTTAACTAAATTTTTTCAAATGGTTCTAGGCTACATTTTCTATGATCCATATGAACCTTCTTTTTTTCATCATTAATTGTTTACTGCATACCCTTTCTTGCTAGTCTTTTGGCCGGTACGTGTAGAATTTGACCAAGTAATTTTTTTCGTGTAATCGAAAATAGAACTTCCATTTAGTTTTTACTCAATCTTGTCATCTAAGTCGTGCTTTATTATTTTTTTTGTCGTTGTTTACCGGAATAGCGTCCTTTTATGGTTTCTGTAACTATATATAATTTTTACAAAAGCCAGGTTGCTAACTTTGCACTCAAATCTTTTTCTTTTATTCAAACTTGGAACTGGATAGATAGTCCATTTCAGATCTTTTCTAGGTGGAGTTGATGCAATAAGACATGTTGTAATATATCAAAAGTAATAACATTTAACAAATACAAAACAAAATTATTACAATTTTAATTATGCATATATATAATATATATATATATATATATATATATATACGTGCGTGTTTGCAAAAGTAGGTTTGCTAGTTATACGCCTTAATTTTTACCATAAATTCGTGACTGACTACAGAAAAATTAATTATTGATTTAGGGTAAATTTTATACTTGTAACAGTGTTTATGTCTGTTTATACAGTACGATAATTATTGCATATGTACATTGTTTATCAATTATATACCACATAAATTTATCTTTTAGAAATAAGCAATTTTTAAAAACGTATACAATTAGAACTAATCTTAGTTTAACAAAATAGAATTAAAATGTCTTTACTAGATTTATTATTATTTTTTTTAACATTCAATTACTAAGTAAAAAGTGAATTATTTTTTAATATAATGTTGGGACAAAATTAAGGTTAAAGCTATAAGTTCAATATTATGTTCAATGTTTTACCACAAACTAGTAACTTACTAAAATATTTTAGTAAATAAAAATTTTATTTTATTTGTCTTTTGGCACTTTCTTGTTTTAATAAAAAAATTACAAACAAATAATTTATGTTGATAATAGAAATCATCAGGATTTAAATTTAACTATACTAAAGATTAAAAATGTAAATCATTTATTACCAAACTTGGAAGTAGTACAGGTATTTGTATAAATTTATAATTTACAGAATTATTTAACAGATAGTCGTCATAATATTAGAACATGTTTTGTAAACAAATATATATATATATATATATATATATATATATGCAGTCAATTATTATCCAGTATATAAACTCTGCGTCAAAAGTTTTTCCTTTCCTAATTTGTTGCATGTTATTCTATTGGTTGTTTATATTGATCAATCACATGTGTTTTGTGTGGCGTAGTATGAACACACTTTTGTTTGTTGATTACCACCAACAGTACATAGTACTAGACAAATCCCTTTGCATTATATTTTAAAACAACTTGTGCATAATGGTTTTTTGTTTTTTGTTATTAATTTACGTCAACCAAGTTAAAAAATTGGATTTATGTTTTATGACAATTGAAAATAATACTAGTAAAAATACTTTTTAGAGTAATAATTTTCAATCTACAATTTTTAAAAAAAGAGTTAAAATATGTAAAAAGTAATATATTAAAATATTTTTTAATATGCAAACGGTAAAAAAAATCACATTTTATAGTTAACAAAAATACAAACGTAATTATAAAAAACAAATTACATTATTTTTATAATAATTAATTTGTGCGTTAAGTTTAAATTATTTAAAACGTTTAATAGCTAAAATTTTAATTTATTAAACACGCTATTAATGTTGCATTTACTTCATATTGTTAATCTCAAGCAAAATGAGTTCCAAAATGTTAGGACGACACCGACTTACGATCGATAATTGACTCAGCCGATAAATCATAATGAAGTCGGATTGTATGATAGGCAGCCAATTGACTGGATTAAAAGCCCCATTTCCATATATATATATATATGTATATATTATTTGGAATATGTGATTCTTGTTTAAACGTGTTGTATGCTTGTTTTGGCCCATGGTTCTAGTTGGTTAGTAAGTCAAAGTATTCGGATAGTAAGTAGCTCACTCTACCGCTAATCTACTCAACACCCAGGTGTAAAAAAGCAAATTAATTGTTACTTTAAGTTTAATTTTAAAAATTAAAAAATTAAAAATATTTAAATTTGTTTTAATTTAATCTTGCTATAGTTACAATAACGCTTTTTTTAGTAACTGTTTTAGTTTAATAATCCAAATAAAAAGTAAATACTTTAAACTGAAAATAAAGTTTTTTATTTCAAGATAAATTAGTAAAAATTGTTTTTGTAGATAATTACGAAAGTAATTTAAAAAACACTGTTTAATAAAATGTTAATCTTGTGGGTATAAAAAAAGAAAAATATTGGAAATTTTGGTCAAAATTGTAAACATACTCTTTTATCAGTTGGAAAAGTTATTGTACAATTTTAAAACAAAAATAAACTAGTTTTTAATATTGTAAAGCACAATATGTAAACAATTATTTTTTGCAAATGAAAAGTAGAGCAAAACATTTCGTTTTCTTTTTTCAGATAACGAGTGTTGTACACACCAATATAATTATAAAATAATTTTTTTAAAATTCAATGGTAACTACGATTCAGTAACAATTGTTTCAAATGTTACAGTTTCGAATCTTTTACGGGAATCATCTTTTAGCAATTAAACACTTTAGCAGAGCCAAACGAAGGCCCGTACCCATTCAAGATTCAATCGAGCTCTGTAGTGCTAAACTACCCAGATTCTCTGTTGTATTCATTATTAACGTATTATTATTGTTAGCGTGTGAATATGATATTGTAATGTAAGGTAAATAGCATTTTGTATTTTACTTATTTATTTGAAGACGTATGCATATATTGTCTATAATCAATTTGCACAAATGGTTTGGTTTTCAATTGCATATTGGTAAACAAATAAATATTTCCAATTTGAATAATTTCTGGCAGATTTGTTGACACTCGTGTATATTTTGCACACTGTTTATTCCTGCTGATTTTTTGATGACAGGTCTTTTGCGAAATAAAGGAAAGAAATAGAAAATAGTGTTAATTTGTCAACATAACTAATTATTGTACGTAGTGCGTTCAAATATGTTTACAATTATCAAAGTTTTGTAGTATGTAAATTTGGTTATTCTTTAGTAAACAAAAAAAGTATTTTAATATATTTTTAAAAATGCAACATACTATTGTTATTATATTTATGAAAGATTTTATTATATATTTTTGTATATGTTTTGTATATGCTTATTTTTTCAATTACCGCTTTAAAAAATCAAAATTGCAATTTTTAACCATGCATATATTTGTGTATGTGTGTGTCCAAACCAAGTATGAAAAACTTAGTGCTTCATATTGTATATGTTAGATTGCATACTATGTGATAATTACTTAATTGTTCATCTTTTAGTTTAATAATTGAAATAACAATAACTATAGCAATATGTGGTATAAACTGTTATTTTCCAAAACATATTTTTTTATTTTTGCTTAAATTTAAGCCAATAGGTCGGCATTACGTTTTTCAAAACACAAGTTATTAAATTATCAAAATAGCCGCTATTTTAATTACATTTACTTATTAATTAAATAACCATTTTTAAGTAACTTAATTAAATATAGAATATAAACCAATAATACGTACTATAAAGTTTAAATATAAATTTAGAAAATATTACTGCTTATCTGCAAAAAAATAATTTACAACATAAAAGTTATATATTTTAAAATAGAAATATACGTTTTGGGTAATAAAAATAGGAAAATGTGTGTTTTAATTTTATAAAAAATATTATTATTGCCAAAATGTTATTATTTATTAATATTTACGCAAATGTCATTTTGCGCTAATTGCAATTTTACATAAAATTAAACATAAAATAGAACATTAAGGAAAAAATATATTGCAAAAACGAAAAAAAACTTATTTTAAAAATAAATAATGATAGCGTTTTTAACACAAAGATTAAACTTAATATTATTGATAAACATAACTAATTAACTTATTAAATTTTCTCAAAGTAGTAGTAACATAGTTTAATTGTTATTATTTATTATATAATCCAATTTGTTTATTGTGTTAAATAAACTAGTTAAAAATTTTTAAATCTTTGTTATATTTACTGTTTAGTTTAATGCTAATGTGTACTGAACAATTAAACTTTGCCGAAAACAATTAAAAATGAACTAATCTAGCCAGTCTAAAACCTAGATAAGGAAGGACGGTTTGGGGCAGAAAAAACATGCGGCAGTGAAAAACGAACGCCAAAACTAGTTAAAAACTATAATGCTTTAAATTGATTCAATACAGAAGCAAATGCAAAACACTGATGACGAAATACAGCGACCTTTCATAAAAGATGGAAAAGCTGTTAAAGAAAAAGAAGTGTGCAGTATATTATTACGTTGTCCTTGATTAATTTTTTTGTAACGTAAACTCGTATAAAAGTTCCAAAAAACTATTGCGGTGACAGAGGTGGCTAAGGGATCAGACGCAAAAAAGAGCTGACATAAGCTTGGACACCACTATTACTAATAAACGCAAATAATTTATTTTGCAATGCAAAATGCCCCATTCCGTGAAACATTCAAGCAATAAAACAACAAATAGAATAAATGAAATAGCTATTAATTTTTTTTTAACACACGAACTTTTATTATGTAATATACCACATTTTATTATAAAAAATAAAGTTAATTGCTACATTCTTTTAATAATACAAACAATATACATTGAATGTACACTGGTTAATAAGCAAACGTTAAGAGTAAATTTTTTAACAAAAAAGCACGAAGGTTTTGGGTACTAAAGTGTTTTTGTATTATACATTACAATAAAATTAATAATAACTGTAGTTGGTTTTTTGTAAGTACTTAGCTTATGTAATTGTAATCTGATGTAATTTTATTATTAATAATACAAATAGATAATAATAAAATAATTAATTTTGTAATCTGGATATGCTTATAAATGTTTAACTTTTTAGTACTAGAATATATCTCATCGGATTAATGCCAAAACCGTCAAATAACAATTTTTAAAAATATACGATGCATATGTTTTAATTTAAATTTTTATGTTGACAAAGTAAATTTATATACAATTGAGGTTAACTTTTTAAAATTTAACAAAAGTTATTGTGTTTTAAAAACCCGTTTCAACTTGTGTATAAGTGTAATAAATTTTGGCTTAAAAAACATTTTTACACATTGAAAATGAAAAATGCTAGTTTCTTAAGCATTCTGTTTAGTCTGCTAAAAAATGACTATTTTATTTTTCGTACTAAACTTGTACAATAATTGTCAAATGTAGATTTTTTAACTGTTTGAACTAATTCTATAAATATTTAACTTTACATAGTACTCTATTTCAATGTTCAATATGTTAACATTTTTAATTATATCTTTATTTGCCCTGAAAATGAAATACCAAAAACCTAAGGATTGTTGAATTTACAATTTGCAAAACATAATTCTAGCTTTTATGTTGTGGCTAAAGTTTTGTAATTAAAATAAGTGAAACATTTTTATGTGTTATTTACTGAAAATTAGATCTTTCTAAATTTTATCTTAAAATGCTAGGCACTAGTTTATTTTAATTTTTCGGGTGCAACAAGATTTTTTCTAACATTAATTTTTTTAAAATTTTGGTAAGATTTGACATTTTTTCATTTTTAGACCTCAAAAAGTTTAATTTAAAAAAAACTTTTATTTAAACCATTAATGGTAATATCGGTTTGTAAAATATTTTCAAATAAATAAGTTTATTTTTGCTAACAAAATACTTATTTTTGTTGTATTTTTACATATTGATTTGCTGTCAGCAAACAAACTCTACCATAGACGGTTTCAAGTCTGATTTAGAAATTAAAAATCAGGCTTTTGTAAAAAATATTGCCCAGAAAATAGCAAGAGGATACCAGTTGATTAGACTAGGGTAGTAAAGTGAAAACAGCATGATTTCGATCACGGGGTTTTGCGAAATCCGAATAGAATTTCAACCATCAATATGCAGTGTCTACAAAGCTAACAATTTCATATACAATCATGTGGAACAATCTAGGTGCTCCATGCTGTGCAGAGCATAAAGGTTTATAAATACATAAATAAGCAACATTTTTATAATTGTAATAACAATAATTTTAAAATTATTGTAAAAAGATACCATTTACGAAATAATTAATTAATTTAGCATAATTATTTTAAAAAATTTTTAATTTTAATTTTTATTAATATCACCAAGATATTATAACATGGTTAATAACATAAATTCAAGCTTTAAACAATATTTTTAAAAATTTAAATCAATAATAATTTAATTATTAAAAAATATCTATGCAAACTGCATTATGCATTTATATTGATATAGATGTTAACTTTAAAAAATAACATTTTTTACCATGAGTAATTTTTATAGTCAAATATTTTAAAATAAATGTTATTTATTCTTTATAATATTTAAAATCTTTAATATTTATTTTTTTAAAAACGTTATACAGAAATAAATATTAATTTAGATATACTGCGGTGTTAATCTTGATTTGAAAAATGTACAATGGATTGTACATTGGAATTTGTTATTTAGAATATATTTAAATTAGTCACTGATAGTTAACTATTTTTCAATATTATATCCAACATGTTATAATAAATATTATATATATATATATATATATATATATATATATATATATATATATATATATATATATAATTTTTTATAGGAAATGTATGTTTATATAAATTAAAACTGTTGCTAATAAAGGTAATAGAATTTAACATTTATTTACACAGTTTTAAACTTACAATAAAATGTAATTAAAATCCCGATATTACGTTAATAATTAATATTTAATGATATAAATTATTTTATTACAATATTTAAATTTGAAAAGCAATTAAAAATAGTAATTAAACTAGAATAAAGTAATAGCATTTATATTGAACATACACTAATATTAATTATATAATTATGTTGTTATAATTTATAAATTAAAAATCTTTAATTTATAAATGCGATTGATATCACAGAATACAGAAGTTGAGTAAAAGTTATATAGTAAATAATTTGATAGATAATTTGAATACAATCTATGTCTAGTTATAAAAATTGTTTTAATATAAAATATTGTTTAATTTTTTTAAATATTATTTTTATTTTATTATATTTTCATTCTAATTTATGTTAATGTATTTATCTAACCCAATTGTACTTAACTAAATTCTTTTTATGTAAAACGAAGCAAACACATAAATAGGCAATTATTGATTATGTTTATATCTTATTCGTTTTCTATTGCCTAAATGTTTTATAATAAACAGCTGCTTTTAATGGACATCCAGTACAGTCACAATTGTTTTTTAATTTAATTTTATTTATGTTTACGTTTTTGAATGTTTTATGAGAAGCATCTTTCAGCAGTTTACATTAGTGACAAAGTATTAATTAACGTAATTGTCAATAACGTGACAACGTAACACTAACGAAAATGCACAATAACATGAATTCAAAAATATTTGCGAAACATTGTAAATAACATGTAAATAACATACGTTGATGTTGTTTTGTTCATAAATTATTACATGTTTAAGCTCCACTCTGATGTCCAAAAATCAATGTAACATGATAAAAAAGCAATTTTTAATAAAATAATAACTAACAAATGGAGACATGTAACTGCGTAAAAATAAAATGCTTATCTTTGGTGTAGTACAAAATAACGTTAAAATCATGTACTAATTTGGTTATAATAAAAAGGACTTAAATTTATTGTTTTGATTATACGTCTTGATTGTAAATTACTGTTTCTTTAAAACTGATACTAACAAAAATGCAATAAAAATGTTAATTAGTGCTTTCAGGTAAAATAATTTGTACGCTTATAGAATATAATTAATTAACAATATTTAAAATTATATAAAAGAATTAATGATACATCAATAGAACACTTTTTTGTCTATTTTAACGTAAAATACATGTTAATTTTAATCAGATTAATCTTAAACAAAGTAAATATTTTAAAATAAAATAAGGATTTAACAAGTGCACTCATTTGTTTTACAATAAAAAAATGTATATTTAAGAATTTTAATAAATAATACTCTAATAATTGTTTTGTGCTGGTTTTAATTAAGGGTAATGTTGAAATTAGATAAATAAGGTTAAATAATTACAGAAAGATATATTGAACCAAGCTAAATAATTGCTCATTTATTTAAATATAAGTATTTGCATAACCAAACATACACGCTTCTCATACATTTATTTTTTAATAAACCATTTAAATTTGGTAATGTTTAATATATATATATATATATATATATATAGTAAATTTTATAGAAAATTTATATACGAACATTAAATAAAGTTAAAAAGAAAATGTTCTTTTAATATTTTTGTAGCGTAAAAGAAATAATTAAGACGCTAAATTTGTAGTGAGATTCAGTCTTGCCGCTGGTATTGAACGTCGGTTATTATTTGTCTTTGTTAAATATTTATTGTTGTTTTTTGAAAAAATGTTTTCTATCAAACATTAAAGTAACAAACCAAGTAGTACAAATAATAATGTTTTTTAAAAACTGCTATAGTAAGACCTCAAATGTACCTAATGCAGTTAAATAATTGTTGAATATGTAAATAATTGTATTCCATTAATGTTGATATTACTCTAATTACCTACCGTTTGTAATTATGTAATTTATAATAAATTAACAAGCTGCATTTGGACAATTTAAAGCAGATAATGTTTTTGTTGTGAATGCAATTGTTACAAATATTATCTCGATTTGTAATTAAGTAGGCATGGATTTATATTCCATTACTAGCAATAAACACCGACTATCACTTTACTAAAAAGTTTGTACGCTAAAATATATTTCATGTTGAAACATTTAGGTATTAAACCTGCAACAAACAGTACCTTAAGTTAATGATTAAAATCGTTAATTTAAGTATACAAAATTAAATTATTGATAATAATAATAATTTTTATATTAATCCAGCATTTATTTAACTGTTTCCTGTAAAACGTTTTAGATTATAGATCTTGCATTTAACCCAGAATAATTAAATGATAAAATTTAAAAACAAAATTTAAAAAAAAGTTAAGTATTAGTATTTGAAATATAATTTATGGCAATAAACACGCATAGGAAAATAATTAAAATAAGTCAGCTTGTTTTTCTATTTGAACTTTACCTCTAAAATTAATTTTTTTTTAATTTTAATTTTAATTAGTACATACAATTAATTTATATATAAATTATTTTAATTCTTTTTGATACAAACAAAGCTTATTTTACATTTTACTGTCATTTTTTTAAAACAATGTTTTTAAAATGTCAATTTCTTAATCTAAATTATTATCTGAGTATTATATAATATCCTTAAAACAATTATTTTATTTTATGTTATTAAATGACGTACACCTTTGTAGTAGCTAGGTAATATCAAATAAAAACACAGTTTTATTACAAAATATATATTATTGTATTGCAAAATAATTTTTTTTAATGTTTGACATATGCTACTATTAATTAAAACAATTATAACAAATGTCAACTGGTTATAATCAAAAGTTAAAAAAAATTGCTAACATAAAATATAGCGTCAAATTTTAGTAACAAAAAGGTCTCTTGTTTAATACGCTACACAACACTTAATAAAAATGTCATCACCTTTTCTCTTATTTACTAGGTTTAAGTAGTTTGGTAAATCCCAAAATACGTTGTTGATGTAGTTTTATGTAAACTAATTTTAATGCACATTGAGTTTAAAAAGATAATTCCTTAATTTAAATGTATATTTATAAATGTTTTGTTTAATTATTTTAATAAAATTTACTCCTAAAATAATTATTAATAAAAACGTAGTTATTGAACTAGAACATCTTAAGCAATTACATATCTTGGAAAAAAACTTAGTTTAATTACACTATTACTATATGGTATGTAAAATAAAATAATAATTTTATCAATATATGTTGTTAATAATAAAATCATTACATAAACTTACAACTGGTTTATAATCAGAAGTTGAATTAAATGGTAAACATAGAATATAACGTCAACAATTACATACACTATTTTATTTAAACCTGGTTTGTGTTTAAATTAATTTTTCACGTAAACAAAATGAATTTATATTGATTTTGCAAACAGGCAACATAAAACATTGTTTTTTTAAAACAATTACAAATGTGGCTTAAAATATTGCTTTTCAGCTTAAAGTATAATAGTAAATTTTTAGATAAAAATAGTACTGATTAAATTTATTAACATAATTTCTTATATAATGATCATTATAAAATAATTTTTTTATGTTGTTTTTCTATAAACACCGTTATTTTAATTTTTTAAATAGTTATTTTCATTCCCATAACAAAAAATATTTTTAAAACTTTTTAAATAAAAAGAAATGTGTTTTGACTTGCAAATTCACAAATTGTTTATTTATTCGTTATTATTAGTAATAATAATAGAAATAATAATAATAATAATAATAATAATAATAATAATAATAATAATAATAAATAATAATAATAATATTAAATTAAATATGAATTTTCAAATGGACCAATTAGAATAGCCCAAAATTTGTACTAACCAATTATAAATCTAGGTTACTAATAATGATAATTGTATTATTTATAATTAGGTTTTAGTTTTTTGAATGTAATTTACTATAAATTGTGAACTTTTATATTAACGCAACACTTAAGGATAAAGTTATACCAAACACAATAATAAAAGTATAATTTGATTTTATAAAAATTTTTTAATATAAACAAATATGAATAATATTAGTACGGAAAATTTTAGTAAAGAATATATTTTAAATATTACGGAAAACACTAATTTTAAACGAAATATTACTTTGGAAGAAATACAAACAACAGAACAAGTAAGTACTTTATATATATATATATATATATATATATATATATATATATATATATATATATATATATATATATATAGTTTACTTAATATGCAAGCAAAATCATTATAATAAGATTTATTAGCCGCAAAAAATAATAACACACTAAACTATATTAATGTACACGTTTTAAAGTATTTGGGACACGTAAATTAATTAGTAGATCTGAAAGAGGATAGCATTTAAAACTTAATTTTAACAACATTGTTTTTAGAAAATACATTATGCGTAAAGTATTGAGATGAAAAGACCCGTTGACGTTTATTTGTATGTGAAAGTAACTATAAAAGCTTGTGCAAACAAAAAAGTATGTACTTGTTGTTTAATATATTGCTACAATATAAATTATCTAAACATATGAAATAGTTTGTATACACAAATTATTAAATTGCTACAAATGAATTATTTAATTAATGACAAAAATTAAAAGCTGCAATTATTTTATAAAACTTAATTAATTTTATAATAAATTTTAATTTTATTAAGTAAATAACATTTAGGCAGTGCACTGTATAAAAGCTTATTAATTAATTATAAGACGTTTTGAATAAAGCATGTATCACATTGTTAATATTTGTGCATTTAAAACAGCATTTTAATTGTAAATTATGATAAATAATAAACCAATGCTATTTACATCTTTATTTAAATCTAAACAGATTAAAATGTTAAAAGAATTACAAATGTTTTAAAATATACATGCAGTTGTTTAACATTGTAATTTTAAATCTGGTAGTTTTCAATTTATTAATTAAACAATAAATAAATTTTGTTTATGTTAAATTTTCTTTTTTAATTATCAATAAAAATAACTGTCTTCTATTTTTTTTTTAAATTTTAAATTTTTTTTATAATTTTTATTGTAATAAAAATACCTATTAATATTTAAAAAAAAAACAATATACAAATTGTTTTGCTTAAAAAACAAGTTTTAAAAAAAATCTGTTTAGTGATATATACAAACCACAAAATATAATTGAAATATCTAAAATGTATTAATATATATATATATATATATATATATATATACAATTAATTTACTATTTTAAAAATGTATTTGCTAGTTAAAAACGTTTTATTTGTTTTATTTATTTTTATTTTTCGTTTATTTTAATGCATTTGAAATACTGATTATTTGTATTTTAAAATTACGCAAATACTGTGATCAATGGTACTTTTTAATAAGTTGCAATTTATATATAAAGAGTAATATATTTTGATAAATATTTTAATTAATAATTGTTTAAAAGTTAATACAGAATTTTTTTGTATTGTTTCAATTTAAAATAGTTCAATTAATTACAGTATGTGAAATTTTAATTATAATATTTCTTATAGTAAAAATTAATATTAACATGAGTTTTTACTCCTTATTCTTCCTGATTTTACATTTTTAAACCTTTTTAATACAAAATAGCAATTTATAACGTTCCTTATTTTAATGTAAACTAAGATAAACCTGTAGTTGGATAATTAACAAATTTAATTATGATAACGTTGTTTATAAATTATGTTTTATCTTAAAAATCTCAAAATTAATATTATTGGATTATTTACAGCATAATTATTATATTTTTAGCCAATTTAAATATTATTATTTGCTTAATTCATTAATTAATTTTATTAATAATATAAAAGTAATTGCATTTATTTTTAAACATTACATGCATTTTATTAAAATATTTGTTTAAATTAAAAAGAGTAAAAGTTGAAAATAAACGTACATTCTTAATTAATTTTATTTAAAACTTAGTTTATTACACATACCAAGGTCAAAATTTGATGACAACTTAGGTAATAAAACATTTACAAATATATATATATATATATATATATATATATGACAGCAGACATAAATAGGTAGCAATAAATTTATGTATAATGTTATCCATATAAAAAATATTTGAATGTTTACACTACTGTTTTTATATTTAACTATATTTTGTGCATAAACAGATAGACAAAACTAACACAAATTAAATTTTTGTTTTTGGTAATAATTATCTAAAAGTAAAATTATAATTAAATTTAAATTATAAAATAATTGTCTTATTTACTGTAATTATTAGAGTTTAATAAATAAATACATAAATCTTGTTAGCAATTAAAATATCTCCGTTAGTTTACAGTATTTCGTGTACTTTAGCAAATCTCATAAAATTGTTTCAAATACATTCAATATTTTAAAACAAATGTTTTTAAAAGTGCATTGAATACAAATATATAGCATAACAATAAACGCAATTATTACTATTTAAAGTGGAATTTAAAGTAAATAATATAAACAGATTCTAATTATATATATATATATATATATATATATAGCGTTTATAGATATATTTTTTGTATTGAGTAATGAACAGTTTCGTTACACTTCATAAATTTTACTTATATTAATAGTTAATGTATTGGAAATACAAGTATAAATAATTTAAAAACAGTCACTGCATATAAATGAGTACATTATTTTGTTACATTTTATTTACCAAAACCAATTTGTTATGGGTATAAAAAGGAGGATTGGTTTTCAAAATTGTGTTTCACTGTAGAAATTAAAAAAACCCTAACACGCTGTTTTTATTAAAAATGTTTGTTTCTAATATATATGGGTTTTTAAACCATTTTATTTGTCATACAATTTTATGATGAATCCAGTAAAATAATAGAAGTTTTGGCACAGCGGCACAGCGTAAAACATTCAGAGTAACAAAAACATAAGATAAAGCAAATAATAAAATTTTTTAAAAACTTATATTTTATTTTCTTGAAAGAGGTCTTCACTAGATGGACAATTTTGTTGCCGAAAGCAATGCAGTGTTATTAATCAGTTTTCGGAACATTACTCAATTGTATTAAACACATTTAAGTTTTATTATATATATATATATATATATATATATATATATATATATATATATATATATATATATATATATATAATATATATATATAGGTAAATAATAAAAATTATACCTTTTTTATATTTTAGATAATTTCATTGTTTTTCATAATTACTTCTTAGCTTTCAAGTTATTAATCCCTCCATTTTTTAACCTAATGTTGTACAATTTAATTTTGCATTACATAATCGATTTTCTTAATTTAAGTTTTGCATTTTTTAAGTTTTTTGCAGTATATTTTTAAAATATTAACAAAAGTTGCTATTATATTAATGTTTGTGTTGTCAGAAAGTAATTAAAGGAGTGTAAGCATCTACCAGTCAAGAATTTTGCGGTTTATATAAATGAAAAAGATTTATTTTTTAATTTGATTATTAAAATTATGCTATTTTTTAAGTATATGCACCGAAGCATTATTTTTATAAAATATAACATGGTTTAACTTGCTAGGTTGTAACTTAAAATTAAATAATATATTAAAATTTCTAACAATTTTAATGCTTCTAAACAATTACTTATTACAACATATTTTTATAATTTTTGCATTTAATTTTGTTATATTTTTATAGAAAAAATATCTTTTATAAAACATATATACATTAATAACATTTATGTTAAAAATAATCCAAAAAACCGAGTGGTTTAATATTTTTACTCTACGCAACACACATTTACAATTAAACATATGGATTTTATTAAAACTAATTTAGTTAGATTTATTAACTTTTTAATTGTTTTGTTATTTTTAACAATTAGAATTACAGTAATGCGGTTATACAATTTAACTCAACAACTTTATTATTTGAAAAAGATTATAATTTGTAACTTACTTTCAGGTTTCACTTATTCATTAATTTTAACAAACTATAAATTTTTATGTACAAATGTTATTATTTAATTTTTACACAATAAATAGTTTTTAATTTGATATAAAATAACATTCTTATAATAAATTAATTTATTATAAATTAACGCTTTTCGGCACACCTTTTTTCGTTTATATACTCACTCACACTTAAATAAAAATAATGTTTAAAGTTATACGAAATTAAAGCATCGGGTTCCCTTTATAATTCTAAATAAAAATATAAGAAGATGTAAATTATGAAATGAATTCATTTTGTATATTCGCGTCAGTTACAAACGTATAAAAGTTTAGTATATATATGTATACAAAAAAGGGGGTACAGATGACATTTCAATTAGTACAAGTCACAAGCATACACAAACCCAAACATTACGACCAACTAAGTTCAATCTAGTGACAAACTGCTTTTGTGCACACAGAGTAGATTTTAATGTGTGAATATAAACAGATTCGAGAAGTTCCAACAAATTCGAGCTTGAGAAGTAATTAACACTTTAAAATTACTTTTGAAATTTATTTGATGTTTGGTTTGTAGTGCATGACGTAATATGAAGTGCATAAGTGTTCACTTCCGTTTGACCTATTATTGATCCAATTTGGAATGTGTTCTTTAACGCAATTAGCTTGTGAGTTCTACTAACTTACATGACATCTGCAGCCCCTTTTTTGTATACATATACTAAAGTTTTATGTATGTGACTAATGAGAATATACGAAATGAATTAATCTCACAACTTGCGTTTTCTTATAGTTTTATTTGAATTTAAAGTTATAGTTGGATAATTATTTTACTTATTTAATTCTTACATAAATTTTATTTATAATTAACGTTAATTTGTCATTTGATTACTATTTATCAGACAAAAACATAAATATTTTTGTTTTGTAAAACATTAACTAATTAATTAATTATGATTAATGAAAGTGTAAGCTATCGCAAAATAATTTCTTTTTTAAAACAAAACTTTATTACGTTTAATTAAAAGAAAAATAAAGATAATGAAGTCTATTGACAGCTTCTCATCCAGACTCCGTATTTAACTTATTTCAAAATATATTAAATATATTAAATACAAATTTGAAATAATAATAAAAAATAAAAAAAGTTTGTAATTAGTAGATACAAAATGACAATAAACTCTATTTCATATTTAAAAAGATAATAGGTAAAAAGTAAAGTATAACTTTAAATTAAATTAAAAATAATTATTGAAATTATGTCCAGACAAACATAAGTTTGTTTACGTTATAAACAAAATGTGGTAATGCTAAAAAAGTAATGAATGCACCAAACCAATAGCATAATGTGTGCGTGTGTGTATTTAAAATAAAAATTTTAATTACCATACCATAAACATATTTTTGTAAATTGTAAAGTAGAATAGATTTTTAATTTATAGTGTCAACATATAGTGACATTTATAAAAACAATAAGCACTTTAATATTTATTTATTTGAAATTATAACATTAGTTTTTCAAGTTTTTATAAACATAGTTTAATTGTGTGCTATGTTGGACATAATTCAATATTAAAAACAACACTTACTAAAAAATAAAGTTAATTACTGATATATGACAATATTATTATTATTATTATTATTATTATTATTATTATTATTATTATTATTATTATTATTATTATTATTATTTATTATTATTATTATTATTATTATTATTATTATTATTATTACAATTATTATTACTGCACTAAGCTTTAACAGGAGACACATTTAGAGTAAAAAAATACATATTCACCATTAATAAAAATAAATAACCAACACAACATAACAAAATTACAAAAACCGTAGTAGGACAAACAATAGGAACAAAATCAAATAAAATGTAATATCATAACGAATATAAATAAATGAATATAAATAAAATAAACATGTGGTTCAAAAAAGTATTCCAAAATTTTTATAGGTTGAATAAATCATTATAAGGTACAGTTGCATTATACTGTATGATATCCAAAATAGTTCAAATAAATAAGTTTAAATAAATTTAAGTTATTGTCTTAATCTATAAATTAAATGTCGACTTACAATAGTGTTTTAATTTGTTCTTGTTGGAATTATCTATATAAGTTAATCAGCGTTTTTGATTTTAAATACAAAATAAATTTAAAGCATTGGGTTCCCTTTATAATTCCAAATAAAAATAATAGAAGATGTAAACCGTGAGGTGAATTTATTTCGTATATTCTCTTCAGTCACAAACATAAAAAATCAGTATATATATACATAAAAAAATATAATATAATTAACTTAACATTAATAACTACACAGACATACATATACGCAACATACTTATGCTATGTCCAAGTAAAGTTTAAAGGCGCTGACCTGACACCAGGTAGGGCATGGATTCAAGTTTGTGTGTAAAACTTGAAAAGTCAATTATTGTTGTAAACAATATGTTACAAGTTTAACAAGCACGTGTTTTACAAAAAACATTTTCTAGACCCTGCATATTTTATCCAAACGACATAAACCTTTTATTTTTATTACTTTAAAGGTTTTACAAGAAACATCTTTCGGCAGTAGATAATTTTGCCCACATTTAGTACCAGTGATGAAATTAGAACCCATGCCCATGTACCGCTAAACCACTTCGGCACATTTAGTTCTGCCTGTAAATTTAGTAATCAATACGAACGTTTTTAAAGTGATGTATTAATAACAATAATAATTTAATACACAGTTTTATTGTTCAACTTTTGTGTCAAATAAAAAACAAGCATTACATATTTTGTTCCTGAAATTGTTTTATTTTAATAAAAACGCATGTTATTTTAATTTTAAAACGACTTAAGAAATACGTTAAATTTATTAATTAATTTAAATGACATTTAGCTTTAGTTCTTTTATTTAAGACTCAATATTGAACAGCAAATAAAATATGCAATTTACACAATTTATTTTAACTATAATGTTAGTTTTTATTGTTAAATATACATTTTGAAACTGTTTTTTTCTAAACGCCATGTTTACATTGACTAAATAAGGAGTTGTAAATTTATTTTTTGAACAATTTGACAATTCTAACAATAATTTCTTAAAAACACATTAAGAAATATAACAATTAGATGCTTATTAAGTTTTTAAATATGATAATAATGAGACAAAAAATAGGTGTACTAAAAATTTAGAAAATGCGTTAAACAAACAAGAAGATACTATTTATTTTTAAGTTTTAAACAAATATAAAAGGAAATAAAATCAAGCGTTTAATTTATAAATATTATTTATGCATAAAAAAAACGTAAACAGTATACAAATTTTATTTTTTATATTTGTATTAAAAATGTGCTTATAATGATTATTATATGTAATTAAAAAATTATATTTTTATAAACAATGTAAAATGAGGTATAAATATAAATTAAGGGAAGCAGTTATTGCATTATATTTAGTCGCTAAATATTTATTTAATAAAACATATTTTCTATAAAATATTCAACTAGTAACAGCCAAATCAATTATATTTAAAAATAATAAATAATACATACAAATCAAACAACAATAAGTTGTAAAATTTAAACTGATTTTTTATCTACATAGTTGTAATAATTTATGCAAATATGTAGATGTTTCAAAACGCAAAAATGCACAAAATTGAGTTACAATTTATATGTTACGCTAATAATAACTGAAACAATTTACTTAATAATTGGTTTATGTCAATTGAAAAACGTTACAAAAATGAAATTTACATAATTGCTCAGAGCTACTTGCATATATGATAATAATCTATATATCCTTAGTAAATATATATAAATATATATATATATATATATATATATATATATATATATATATATATATATATATATATATTTATATATAATACACAATAATGATTATATTTATTTACTTATTTTACTACTTTGAATGTTTTGCGGGAAGCATTTAAAGCAGTAGATATTTTAGAAAATCTAAACGTCGGTTTGTATTTATTACCAATAGCGAGATTTGAACCTGGAATCACCCAGATCTAAGCCGAGCGCTGTACAGTTATATATAAAATTATTATTATAAAATTAAGGTACATTTATTTTACAAGTGTACCTTTAATGCTAACAATAAAATAACAGCTCTATATTATTAGTAGATAAAATACTTATAATATTTAACTATATCGGATTACACAAATATGCTATTTTGTACTTTATTATTTCTAATTGGTAAGTATAAATTAAGCAGTTTTTAAAATATATGATTTACAATAATAATTATAATCATAATGTAATACCAACTGTACTAATTTGTCTGTCACACAATGTTAATTTATGTTCTATATATATATATATATATATATATATATATATATATATATATATATATATATATATATTAATAATAGCTAATTAAAAGTTGTTCAACTTGCTAATTAAAAAATAATTTTAATTATTATTTTTATCTAAGTATAATCTTTCATACTTTATTTTATTAAAATGATATTCAATTTTGGTAAACTTGTGTAAATTTATACTTTTTTAATTGAAAAATATGATATACTGGATGAATATGTCACTGTTAAAATTATGGCGGTGTAAACATTTTTCTTTTCTACTATTACTATCTATGACGCATCTAGTTTTTATCTAAAACATTTTTTAAGGTTTAACTATACCAATATTAAAAAAATTGATATAACATATTTTCATTAATATTATTATTCAATTTGAATTTAGACAATAAAAAATAAATTATCTATTAAGTAATACTTATTGTTTATTATTTATTTATGTAATCATTTATGTTAGGGTTTATTCAGTTTCTTTTCGTAAAGTGTACCTTTCAATGCATGATAATTTTTTATGTTAAATTTAAGCTGTTTGAATGCAGTAAATATAAATATTTTGCTAGTCAAAGATTTCTCATTTTATATTATTAAAAACTATGTTCTGTTTTAAATAAAAATAACAGTTGTTGGTTTTAAAAAAAATGACCAAAGCATTATATTTACTTAATTACAGGGTGGCATAAAACATTGTAATAAAGTTTAAAATTAAATAAATTATTAAAAATTCCAAATAATTTAGTTTTAAAATAGTTATTTGTTAAACACTATTTTCGTTGCTTTTTATACTTAATTTCATAATATTCCTTGAAAAAAATTTATTTAAAAATTATTTGTTGTACTTTTGAAAAACATTTACATTACAAATCAATTTAAAATATACGGTTTAAGGCTTATATGTTACACAGCACACACTTATAATCGAAATTTATTTATGTTGATTTTAATGGATAAAAAAAGATTTGTTAAAAAAATTTAGTTAAGCAATTGAAAATAGAAGATAATTTGATAAATCTAACACTTAATTATAAAGTGCAATAAGTTTTTTTTTAAATTATTATTAACTATATATAAAACAAAATTAAGAATTAATTATATTGCTATAAATTTATATTATTTGGTGCACGTGTTTGTTTATGTAAACACGCATATTTAAATTAAGATATATGTTCAGTCGTTTTACTTAGTTTATTTATTTCTATATAAATTTTAACTAAAGTTATCGTTAACTGGACAATTTATTTGTTTATAAAAACTTTAAAAATGTAAATATTTTTATTTAAAAAACTATTAATTAATTGACTAACTAACTGCAATTAATTAAGGTTTAAGTTATTGTAGAAAAATTACTTTGTTAAAAATTATCCTTAATTTAGATTAGAATTAATAAGTTTAAGCTTTATCAATAGCCACCTTTGTATCTACCGTAACCAATTATGGAAAATAAAATATCGCTTTTACATTTCTATTTACAATTAAACACAATTATTATTTTGTGTTGCTAATTAGGAATTTATATTTATAATTTTTACAAATTATTGCTATTGTTATCATTACTAACACACCACTTACAATCAACTTTAAACAAATTTATACACTTCTATTCCATTCTACAATCTACTTTTGTTTAAGATTGATTAAAATAAAATTAAGTACAATATATAAACAAAATTTAATGTTTAACTTTTAATAAAACAAATTAAAAAATTGGTGTTAACAATACATTTTATAAATTTAACACTCAATTATAACGATTGACTATTTAATTGAATTGTGATAGTATATTACTTTTTTATGATATAATGCTAAAATTCTAAAAATAATCCTAAAATGTTAAATGTTTTAATTTTTGTGTACGGTTAAATGAAACATCTATAGCTTATAATCTGCTATATGTTTAACTTAATTAAAATTTGAAAACATAATTTTTGTACATTTGGTTTTCTATAGCACGGATTTAATTAAATGCTATTGAATTATTTTTTGGTTTTTTCATAAAGCATATTATTTGCTAAATAACAACGTATCAATTATAGAAAAATCCATGTTATAAAAAACGCATTGTACAAAATTATATAAATATATTTGGTATGCTCGTATTCTGAAAGGCTTAAATAAATAATTTATAAAAATGGAAATAAGTCAAATTTTTTAAATGACGTTTGTTATGTTCGTTTTAATTTTTATAGATTTTTTAATTAAATGTACTTTAAAAAATTGTATATACGTATATAACTACATTGAATAATTTACGGAAAACAACTTTAGGCAGTAGACATTTTAACGAAACCAAGGGTGGGCCTGCATTTGGCGTAGGTGGTAGAATTTGCAATCATACTCAGCTACATACAATTAATCCTGGTGATATTTCCTCTTATTTAATATTATATTTAAGTTACTGTATTTTAATGCTTAATGACATTAAAAACTGCTTTTTATAACTAAATACAGTAAACAACATAAACGCATGTTGTATTTTAAAAACTGATGCATTAAATTTATAAAAAGGTAGTTAGTGGTACAGAGCTGTTACTTGAACGTCGGTAGGCACGGAGCTTGAGTGCCACTACAGGCACTAACTGCGAGACAGCTTTTAATTTTGCTTAAATGTCTATTTAAAAATGTATATTGTAAAACATGCAAACAGCAACAATATTAATAATAATTATAAAAATAATAATCAGGATTATGTAATTTACAAACATCAAGTATTGTTAAAGGTATTGTTTAAAATAAAAACCTTTTTAACTAAAAAAACTGTAAAAAATTACATTAATGTGTTTATCTTTTCTTTTATAATTATGTTAAATGTTTAACAAAGACATTGGACTCTTTATTAATGCAATATTAAACAACACTATGTCAAATTACATATATTTTGAATTAAATTCTTTTCAACAAGTTGTTGTCTTATTTAATGTTCATTAAAATATACACATATTGTATGTTTAATAAAATTAAACTTTTGTTTATTTTTTTAGATTCGAAATATATGCTTTATAATTTTAATTGTTTTGTTCGTAACAATTTTACTTGGCAATTCGACGGTGTTGGCAGTAATATTTTCCAAAAAATTAACAAGTCAAATGCGAATATTTATTGGCAATTTAGCTATTACTGGTATGCGACATTTTTAAATTACGATTTAAAAAAACTAATTGCCTTTATTTATATTTAACTAATACAATAATTTAATAATTTATATTATAATAAAAATAATATAACAATTAAATTTTGTCTTAACGGTTCAAACAAATTATTAAAAAAACACAGTGTAGGACTAGCAAGTTTACTTTGTTATAGTACAATATTACTAATACAAGAACAGAAAAACAATTTGCAATAGTATATTTTGGTGCTAAATAATTGCAAGAAACCGTGTAATTTGCTAACGCTTACTTTGTTCTTGCTGTTCACATAATCAATAAGTGATTATTATTATTGTTATTTTATTTTAAAAGTTAAATATATTTTTAATATACAACAATGCAGTATCTTTCCTTGTTTTTAAATATCTACAATTTTTTAACAGATGTTTACAAATAACGTACTTATTTAACTTAAACGTTTTTAAAAACCACATAACATTAAAATATATTATAATTTTATTGTATAAAATGCGATGCTATAATTTTAATAAAATACAATTATGATGTTATTAATAAATATTATTAATAAAAAAACACTAAATGTAAATTGGTTTATAATTAATGGTTAGGAAAAATAATCAACAAAAAATTGTTTTAGTTATTTAACAGTTTTTTCTGTATAAAACACTACAAAATGCTTATTACCAAATGTAATCGCTCTCTAGTGGTAACACTTGGTATAAGTGGTTTAATGTGCATTCGGTTAGGACGACAATGTAGCTTCATGCAATCCAAATTTAAACAAAAATTGGGTTTAAACAAATAATTCATTAATTTAAATATGCTTATGGCATTTTGTTTTGTTTTAATAAATAAATTTATTAACTTGAATATTAGTACAATTAAATAAATAAACTATTTAACAAAAAATAAACGTTTTTTATTTTATTCATAAAACTGTTTAAATTTAAACGTTTTCCCGCACTATACAAATAGTTTAACTTACAACAATTAAATAACTTTTTTATAAATAAAATTTTATAATATTTAAAAAATAACTTGCTTTAATTCAGTAAGTTGAACTATAATATTTTTAATAAGCAAAACTATATTTAATGCTTTTATCTAAGATTACCGATAAATGGTCCTTTTGTTTTATTAATATGTATTTACGTATTTTTGTATTTGTTTACATACATAAACTTTTATTAAATTATTTTAAATTAAAAACATTTAAATTCTAATTTTAACATATAACTAAAATACTTATTTCGAGAAAAATTATTATAAATATAGCAAAAAAATATAAAACAAATAAAATTATAAGTTGATTATTTATTTTTAAAATAATTATTATGTAATATTAAATATTTTTGTTTATTAATTGTTTTATATTTTAGTTGCGTTTAATTATGGGGTAACTAGAACATCAATATTGTTAAATAAATATAAATTCAACTTATAAAATAGTATTTTAAAACAATAAAATTATATACATAAATGAATAATAAATTAACTATTTTTAACATTATGTAAATTGCCTTCATTAATTAACGTTTATATAAGTATTTACTTAAAAAAAATTCTTGTATACATAAAAACAAAAAAATTTAAGTAAATAAAACATTTATTATATATTTTTATACTATTGATTATTAATTTCAATTTTTAATATTTGATGGAAAATTAAAAAGTAAATTTATTAAAATTTAAAGCTATTTTTTACTTATTGTTTAACAAAAATGTACGTAACCAGTATAAATAAACAAAAATTTACTTTCTTATTTATATAAAATGTTTAGGTAATTTTTTTACCAGATGGATAATTAACGCTGTCAAACATAGATATGCATTTAATGCAAATAGTTAAATTCAAATTTGTGCTATTTTGGCACAAATAATTATTTAAATCATAATTATGTCTGTGCAATTATTTATTTAAATAACACATTTAAACACATTTTTATTTTATTTTAAAATAGATTGCTTTGTAGCTATTGGAGGAATACTTCCAGAAATTATTTGGAACATAACTGTTACCTTTAATGGACCGTTATGGATGTGTAAAATGGTCAAATATATGTCTGTAAGCTATGTTTTGTAATTAATAATTTTTTTAATTTGACAAAATTTTATTATGCAACATTAATCAGATATTTAAAATTTAATTGATTGAAATCCTTTTTTAATAGTTATTAAAATAACTATGTAAACGCTTTTACTTGTTGTTGATTACATAAAATGTTATCATTTTAGACATTACTATTAAATAAACAATAAAAAACATTTTTATAAACAAATAAAATACATTTTAAAAATATTTAATAGCAGAAATTATTAAAAACAATTTTTTAATTACTAATTGTTTAAAAATTGTTTTCTAATAAAATTATAGAGTTACAAAACACAATAATTACGAATTTTGTTTTTAAAACTAAAAGCTTAGTAATTAATTAAAGGAGTTTCTTTACCAAATTAAATAGTTAAAAATTAAATCTACTAATAATGATTGCTATATTTTTATTATTGAACATTTTACGAAATAATTATTAACCTTTTAATAATAATCTAATTTATATAACTAATAATAATAATTTGTTACATTTGGAAATACGTATATAAATAAACACTAAAAAAATATTAATTAAGTACGTATTTTAGTATTTTTAAAACCAGTATTTTACATGTTCTATACCATGTTTAACATTAAATTTGACAGTGTTTTTATAAAATGTATTTTTTAATAATGTAAAGTAAGCTTGTTTAGTACATGTGTAGGTAAAAAAATTACCAAAATATAATTAGCTATAAATAGCATTATTGAAATTAATTAATTTATGGAACTATTTAATTTATAAAACAAATATATGTGGGTGGTTTTTATTTGTACTTTTAATCAAATTCAAACGTAGATACCGCGTTTTATTTAAATAAAGAGTTGTATAGAAAATAAAAACTGGAAAACTCGTTTGACGTCGTAAATACGGAAAAACGTTATTTTTAGTAAAATTTTAAATTTAAACATTAAAGCGACAATAACAATAATAAACATTTAATGAAAAAGCAAAATATAAAAAAACCGTTTTATAAAACAATTATAAATGTTTTCTAAAAACAAAAATTTGACTGTGATTGTCTACCAGGGTCTGCATTTATTGCAATATTTAAGCTTTTGTTTACCGGAGTTGTTTAACGGTACAACGCTAAACTCATCCCGACTAGATATGAGTTCGATCTCCATTACGTTCGGTTTCGCTAAAATGCTCCAAAAAATGTTCCCGTTAAAACATTTAAAATAATAAAAGTAAAAAAAACTAATGTGCCACCTTAAACAGTGCAATTAAATACATTTACAAATTTAATTTAATTTAACCTTTTTATTACTATTAGAAAAAATTAGTAAACTTTATTATTATTTATTATTACTTTTACAAGCTTTTGGTGGTTTACTTAGACCTTTCTCTGGCTATTATAAATTGCTTGTGCAAAACTGTTCTTGCTGGTCTTTCGAGTGGTAAATGTAAAATGTTTTCAAGTAACTTTTTTTGTCTAATCAAAGATTGAACATCTTTCCAACTTGCACTTAACATTGTCAACTAAGTAGTGGTATAATTTATTTGTTGTTGCTTGCAGCAATGTTGTTCTCTTACTGTTTCTGTAGCAATAATAATTATTTACATAATCAAAATTGCTATTCCCCTATCTAAGCTTAAAATTGGTAAAACTGGTTCATTTTTATGTTATTTAGGCGGAGTTATAAAATTTAAAATAAAATTAAAAACAACATAAATAACTGTTTGCACAACTTAAAAATGAAATATTTTTCCATTTTTATAATTATATATTTTAAAATATAAAATAACAATAATTTTATCATTGTTATGTTTATGAGATAAACGTTTATGCCTTATCATATTTTTAAATATATAACAATGTTTTAAAAAAATAAATAATAAACTCTGTTTAAATAATAAAAAGGTATACCAAAATTTTAATTTAGAGTATTTTACTTTTTAGTTAAATAATCAATTTTAGTAACTGAAAATAAAATGCCAAAAGTTAGTTTAGAGATAATAATTAAACAGCAAAAATAATACCAATGCCGTCTTTAGTATTTTAATATTTGTAATATTTTGTAATTAAAGTAATTTTTAATATTGTTACATTTCATTTAAAAAGGTTTAAATTGTATTAAGTTACATTGTTAACAAAATGAGTTTAATAAATATTGCTACTCTATATACTATATCCTGTTTGTCCCATTATCTTTTTAAAAGTGTGTCTTGTAACGCATTTTATTTTGAACTTGCTTTAAATAATCTCCATGTATGTTAACAATGTTTTATTTGAATTTTACAACGTTTTTTCTCCAGTATATGTTGAGTATAACGTCAATTTTAATACTACGTTTGCTAATTTATTTGTGTTGTACAATATTGCTTTTCCCATTAACTCCTCTAAATTAGTATCAGTATATCTTAAAATAAAATTAAAAACTATGTAGATTTTAATTTGTTTTTATTATATTTGTAATTTTTACTATATAAAATAAGAAAATAATTTAACAGTTTGTTTTATATACACAATATAATTTTATTTATTAATTAATATGAAACTATAAAACTAAGCCGGATTTTCATTTTTTAAGCATATTGCATATGAGCATCTAAAAAAACCTGTCTCTTAATAATAACAAATGTTGATTAAAGTTATATAATTAATTTCACTTTATTCGTTAATTAAATTATTATTTTTTATTGATAATAATTAAATAATTCAATTATATGTAAAATAAATTATGCAATAAAAATATGGAAATAGTAAAAACAGCACGAAGTTTTCAATATGTAACATTTTAATAACAATGTATTAGTAGTAGCAATGAAAATTAATATGTTTTTTATTTGTATTCCATAAATATTTATCCAAAATATTTTATAATTATTTAACACAAATTAAAACATTGTTTACATGAGGTAAGTAATAGCTACTTAACTACTTGTTCTACTCACAAATATTCTGTACAATTTTCATTATTAAAACATTTAAGGCAATAAAATAAAACATTATGGTTAAAATAATATTATTAAAAATAAATATTTAATTGCTTATAGATAAACAGTATTTTTAAATCGTTATAATATGTAAATGTGCAGTTATTTAAATAACAAAAATTTAAACATTTTTCTATTTTTTATTTTATTGAAGTCGACCATTACCTACGCGAGTTCCTTCGCTCTAATTGTTTTAAGCATTGATCGAGCAGAAGCTGTGTGTCGTCCGTTACGCGCTACATCATCGACGTTTAATCACAGTTAGTTTAAAATAAACGTTCTTTATTCTAAATATTAATAGTTTTAGTTAACACATTTTGGTTTATATAAATAAAACAAACATTTAAAAAATAGTTAAATGCCTATATATATAGTAACACATTTACAATTTAAGAACAACAATTATATAAACTGAATTATTAAATGCAATTTATATAATACTTATAATAATTAATAAATTATAAATTTATATTATTAAATTAACTTTTAAAAATGTTTAAATGATCTAAAGTTATATTTTTAAAACACAATATAACGTTATAATCGCCTTACAATGAAAATTCAAAACTTAAGTTTTGAAAAATAGATTGTATGTAAAATAGTTTATTATTTTTTATAAACAATTCATTTTATAAATAAATATATATTTTAAATTATTGGTTTTAATATATCAGAATTATGTTAGTTAAAGACCAAAATTTAACAAAAGATATCAATTTAAAAAATGTGGGATTTTATTAAAAATTATTGATTTTCATTCAAAATTAAATAAAAAATGGATATTCTTTTACAAAATAAAATTATAAATTGTTGAAACATTACCAAAATATTATTTCTTTTTTTTAAACCTATACAAGTTATTTGTAACAAATAAAAAAATTTCTTTTTTTATCAATGGGTTTTTAAGAGATTATATGTTTTTAGAATTGTTAAATTCACTTGAATAATAAATTTACAAGGTTTTTAAGTCAACCAGGAGCACTGTACAGCTGTTTCATCCTTATTTGTATTTGGAATCATCAGCAGCGCATGCCTAAAACTTGAAATGAATGCTCTGCTGATGATTGTAAATAAGGATGAAACAGCTGTACAGTGTATTTGGTTGATTTAAAAACCTAGTAAATTTATTATTCAAGTGAATCTGATAATACTAATATAACAATTTCTTTTCTGTTTATATAAAGAAATTATTGTGTAATTTATACTATTAATATAAACTATTTCTTTAGCTATAAAATAGAATTAATAAGAACTCAGTTATTTTCTGTTAAAAAGCAGAAATAATAGTGCTTTAAATTTTTAAAAACAAAGTATTTAGTTGATTTATATTGCAAAAGGTAAATACTAGATGCATATTATATAAAAGTTAGAGTTTAACAATTTTTTAATGTTAATTAATTTTTATTGTAACTAATAAATACTAACTTAGAAGGATTAATATTTTGCATAATAAAATAGGGTATGTGGTATACAACATACAAGTAGAAAACAAGTTTTAAATTTTACAATTAAACAATATTTTGTAAAATGTATAAAATAACTATTATATGGAAAATAATAATAATCAATTTACGGAGCGATATTTTCGTAGTAAAAAATGACAATATCTTTTAAACTAAAATAATAACTATTTAAAAAAAACATTGTTTCAATTTAATTCTAATTTCCTTATGCTAAGGTCATATTTGTTTATAAAAATAACAATGTGTTAAAAGTTTACAAAATTAATTTTAAGTGTATTTAATTTTTTTTAATAAAAAAAATTAATTTAAACATAACACGGGTTAAAATAAAAGTAGTTATATTTTTAAAAATCGTCATTTAATAAATCTAATATTAATTATATTTTTTGTATTTTTTTGTTTAATAAAACATTTGTTTAAAGTTGCCGATAATATGGTTTTGTGTACAAAATTTCCTGAAATAAAGATTTAAAAGAATTTTAAAATTTCTTTAATAAAATTAAACAGTGGTCTACTAATTTTGATTTCAATTTAAATGCATCGAAATGCAAATTGGTTAAATTTACAACGAGGCGTCTAAAATACATAATGGATTTAAACAAAACATTTAGATTAAATCAGACAAAGATATATACCTGTAAAAAAATTAAGTATCTTAGGATAAACATACATAGAAAACTTATCTGGTGTGATAATGTAGAGCATATATTTATAAAAACCAAATTCTTATGCTACTACATAAGAAGATTGAGAAAACTAAATAATGATAATTATATTACTAAATTGTTCGTTGCATCCTGTTTCTGTCCTTTATTATTATACTGCTCATCTGTAATTTTTCGTGATTTATTAAAACAAAATTGTTGTTTTAAAAAAATGTACATCTGTAGTGTCAAAATCTGCAGGAATCAAATATTCTATCTTATTATTATTATTATTATATTATACAAAACCTTTTGCTTTAAAAATAAGCATGAACCAATAAAACAGCAATTACAGCAAAACAACAACAACAACAACAAAGTTTCGTTAACATTGAAAATTGTGCAAATCGAAAATTGATATTCTTTTCGGCTTTTACTCATCCCTGTCATTTGTGTAACTCCGTCATCCAGATACGTGCAATTACTTCTTTGTTGTTGTTTGCCGAAATAGCGTCCTTGTTTTATTTCCGTAGCAGTATAAATTTTTTACAGAGGCCAGGTTGCTAACATTGCGCTTAAACCCTCCTCCTTTATCCAGGCTTAGGACTGGCTAGATTGAATCATTTCTGATCCTGTATACAATTAGTATCAAGGATTGAAAGTAATAACACTCACCCACTACATACAACTTTAAACAAGAAGAACTTACCTGCACATAAAATCCAAAACTAATCAATACAAAAATCTATGTTTGCCATACCTATCCAGAAAATTAACTAATCCAGAATCAAACAAAATTGAGCTTTTAATAAACCTATTAAAGTAGGAACCATTTTATTCACGCATTTATTTGAACTAATTTAGACATCCTACAGCGTAATGTAACTGTACTTAATAATATATATTCAAAGTAAAGTAATTTTGAATTTTTTTTAAATCACATGTTTTATTTTGTTCCTATTATTGGTACTACTACTTTTTTTAATTTTTGTTGTTATTTTTTTATATTGGTGGTAAAAATGTATCTCTAGTGAGATATCAAAACTTAATAATAATAATTATTATTATTATTACTATAATCATAATTATAATATTCAAATAAAAAAATAATTAGTTAAAATTTACATTATATAAAATAATATCTACATTTAAATTAACAGCATACCAAAGTACGTAAGTCAAGCAGTTACAAGCACAAGCGATTATATTTATTGTGTAATATTTTGTAATAAAGTATACAAAAAGTAACTAATCAAAAATAATAAACGTTTTGTATTAAGTTTTATAATTAACGTTATATTTTATATTAATAATCTTAATCAATCTTAGATTATCAGCAAATTGACATTTTATGTAAAATATTTTAATAACAAAAACATATTTTAAAAATTATAGTTGCATTTTATTATATATATATATATATATATATATATATATATAAACTTTGTAGTTTACATTGAATTCTTTAGTTTCATTGAATTCTTTAATTATTTTCTAAATATGTAATAATAATTAATTATTATTAATTTTATATATTTTCTTCTTACAAAGAAATGCATTCTTTAATACCTTTTTTCAATAATTTTAACTATACTTTTATTTTAAATATTATTTTTTAAGTAACTGATAATCTCTGTTTGTTATTACTCTTTTTCTAATTAAATGTATTTAACTACATATAATATTTTTTCTAAATAGTTTGTATATATTATTAGAAAAGGATTATTAATATATAATCTTTAAAAATAAAATTTTATTTAAAAAAAATGTAAGGTTTCTGTATTTTAATTTTTAATGCATTGTACGTTCAAATTTTAGTGTTTCTAAAAATTGAACATATTTAACTTTTATTTATTTTAATGACAATAAATAAAACGTTTATTTTTTTTGCAAATACAGCAAACAGAACTAATATTTATTGCTTATTTTGTAATTAAATATCTTTAATTAATTAACTAATAATAATAACATATTTACCAAAAATATACTTATTCACAAATTATATTTGTTTATAAATTATTACGAAAAATCAGCAAGAGCTTCGTATTATAACGATAATTAAATATATTGTTTATCTTTCATAAACATTTATTTTATAAAATGTTTTTAAATGTATAGATTTTAATTTGTTTTGAAACATATTTTTAATAAACAACAATTTAAAAACATTAAGATATTTAATTAAATTTACTAAAGACATGTTTGTATTTAATTCTTTTTTTTCATTTTAACTATTTTTATTCTATTTACAATTAAATCTAAATGAAATGTAATTGCATACATCAACTGTTTAATAATAATTTGATTTTTTAATTAGTATATTTCTAATTGAAAAATAGGTAAATTATGCATATTGCCTATTTTCTAATATAACAAATTACCTCTATTATAGTTTGTGTATTATTATTATTATTACTATTATTATTATTATTATTATTAATGTTTAAATTTATTATATTACTAGATGCTAAAAATCTTGATAAAACGCAATGCTTACAAATAACATCTACACTTATTAATTAAACATTAATCAAGTTAATTGCGTAAATGCCTATTTACTCTTTTCCAACATTATTGTAACGACAATTAAATTAATTTATTTACAATTTAAAATAATTATTAATAATAGAATATTACGTGTTTTAAAAATGTTTGATTTATATATATATATATATATATATATATATATATATATATATATATATATATATATAAGAAAAATAGTAAAATGTCAAATGGCATTAATTATCAATTTATCCTTATTTCCGGTTGGCTGTTTTAGAAATAAACAATAAAAATTTTAAATAACAAAAAATAGTTAAAAAATTTCATATTTCATATTATTTTTGCGTTGAAATATTTGTTTTAAAGCATACAAAAATTGGAAAATTCATATTTAAAAGTTAATAGTTATATATATATATATACACCCATTTTAAAAATTAACGCAAAAAATTACAAAGGTATTAAATCTAAATTAATTTGTTATGTCCAATTGTTCTTTAGTAAAAATAAATTTTGGAAATTAAAAATAACGTCTAGTGCTTAATAGATCCGTTAGATATACTTAGAAATATTTATTTAAGAAGGCTGAGTCGGTCAAAATAGCATATTTTAAAAGCTACTTTTATATTAACGTGGATAATAAGTTCAAATTACACAATTTTTATAATAATTAAACTATTATTATTTTGTATGCCTAATTTTATTAGAAATAAACAATAACTAATTCTTAAAATTGATGTTAAACGTACATTCAAATCTGCTCTAATTGTGATGTCATAATAATTAACAAAATAAACATTTAATTATTCTAATCTATATAAATAAAAATAATTTTAAAAATTTTTTTCTTAATTTTAAATAATAATTTTAAAACAAATCTAATAATCTATTATTTACGTTTAACCTTGAGATTCCACTCACCCGCTAATTCTGCTTTCTGATTGCATTAATTTTGAAATAGAGAATAGTGATAAAAAATGTCTTCATCTCACCGAAAATGAATACCGTGTTATTAAAGAATTAAAAAATAAAGGATTACAGATTTATATAGAGTTAACTTTTCAACAATTTATCGGATTATCAACGGTCAAAAACCACGAAATTATGATGATGTTAGAAGAAAACGTGTAACAACAAGTACAGATGACCAAAAAATTATTATAGGGTCTAAAAAATACAATAAACCTATTTCAGAAACCAAAAAAATAGTTTAAACAATTTTACTTATTCTACAATAAGAAACAGAAAAATTGAATCCGGTCTAAATCTACAATCACCAAAGATCAAGCCATTTATTACCAAAAAACAAAATGATCACAGATTAGCCATCTGTAAACTATGGAGTAAACAACACTTATGTTATTGGCGTTCCGTATACTTTGTTGATCAAACAATGATTCGGGACGACCCATTTGGCTTTAAAAACAGAGTGTTGTGTGGAACGAGTTTTTAAAAATATTTACTCCCGGTTGTTAGAAAATTATATCTGGTACCTTAAATAGTGAAAAATTTATTTCAGTTATAAAGGATGTTTTTTATTACAAAATGCAGCACACTTACACGGAGGTTACTACTGTTTTTCAGGACAATACTCCATGTCATACGTCCAAAAAGGTAACGTCATATTTATCCAAGTTCACTATATTTGCTTTATTTTTACATTTAGACAGTAAAGGGGCTAAAATCAAAAAAACTATCTTTTACTCAATTGCCACCTAACAGCCCGAATATCAATGTTATTGAAAATGTTTTCAGTATGCTAAAGCGCAATATTAATAAGCATACCGAAATTGAGGATTTATGTGAACGCATTCGGTTTGTTGTTCAATATGAGATGAAACAAGAATATATTAACACTCTCATTGACAGCATTCCATAACGCCTGGATCAGGTTGTTCAAAAAAAAGGCGATCACATAGATTATTAAATTTTTTTAACTTTATAATGTCCTTAATCATTTGATAACTGAAAAAATTGCATGTAATGCGTATTTTTGTTAATAGTTGTTTTTATAAATCATGTTAATCATTTTACTCCATTTCAGATTTTGCAACCGTTGATATTTTATACAATTTTTTTTGTATATTTTATAATTAAAGTGACGTTTCTCTTGTACGTTATCTAGTCACTAGAGAGGTTTTAGTTTAATAATCACTTTTTTGCAGTAATTGTTGTGAGGGTTGTATATATATATATATATATATATAATATTTCTTTAGTATAAAGTATAATTTAATCAGCATATAATGAATTGTCTAGTAATATTTTTATTTCAGATTATAGAAATGTTTCTTAACTGGATTCAATTTACTAATGCTTTTTTATTTTTACATTTAAATAATTACATTTTATTTTATCTCCGTTTATTTTGTTATTTAAATTTGTCTAATATAATAAAACAAAACACATTTAGAAAGATCTAAATTAAGGAAATATTAGTTTAAACCTTGTATTTGTTAAAAAATTAGGTTGCATAAAATGACAATGAAACCTAATTATAAGTATAATACAACACCTTAACCAAATGAATTTAAAAAAGTCATTTGGTAACTAAAATGTTGCATAAACTTTCTATTTTCCTTAATATTTGACATTATATTTTTGTTAATAATTTTGCTTAACTATTTATTAATTGCTAGTGAGATAACTATTAACGTAATTATATTAAACAATTATAAACTATTTTAATAAAATTATACTTGTTTATAATTTAATATTTTGTGTTGAGTTATAATAACAAAGAATTTTTTAAATTATGTGATTGCTACAAACGATTTGGTTACAAATTTTGCCACATTTTAATTACTTTTTGGGATTGTTCATATATGCAAATAGCAAAATCAAAAGAAATGTTTAACATAATATATTATTATGTTAGTCCTCAAAAGGCTACGCTACTCTAATTTACCATAACTACATGTATAACTTACTTTTGTTTTCTATTATCTTAAAATTTAATAACATATATTACAAAGTTATAATATAATTCTGTTTATATTTATGTATTTATTTTCTTTTTTCTTCGTGCAGCAAATAATTATCATTAGTATCTATTAGTAGAATTAATTTTTCTTTTGTACCCAATATTCATTTTTTTAAATATATTTAAAATAGATTTTCAACTTAAAGAAAAATATAATTACAGTTAATTTCAATGTGCTTTAAAATCAACTTTAGCAGAAAATAGGTCAAAACCACTAATACAATCTTTTAATGGAAAATCTATTGTTAATAAAATTAAAGATTTACATTAAATAATTAATGCGAAAATACATCTCAACAGTTGTTTTATAGTAATTCGAGAATCCTGTCTAAACAAATAGATGGATAATAACCTTATGCCACTTGTTAATTACATTAATTAATTTGTCTAATTTTTTATTTTGGACTTTTATTTTGTAATGTTTTGTTTTTATCTGGTGGCACTAAGTTTATGTTTTCTATGTATGCATATGCTGGATGTACATCTATTGATGTATCAAAGCTTATAGTAATAATGAATAAATAAATAAATAAACATTCAATATGTAGAATGTTTAAAGCCAAATGCCAAATAATACGCGACAATGTGTAGTTGTAGTAGTAATATTCAAATTTCTTTTAACAACCATAAAAAATTAAAAAATTAACCATTTTGTTACCTCACTACTTTTATTAGTAAAACAAACTAAAATGTTTACAATAACTTTGCTTTTTAATTAAAATGCAAAATTTATTATAAAATAAAAGTTTTTTTTTAATGCTTTCTTTTCCATTTTTAGAAACAAAAGCTTTTATGCTAGTTGGAATTGCTTGGTTTATTGCTTCATTGTGCGGCATACCACCGGCTATTTTGGCTGAAAAATATCTCGAAAATACTCCAAACGAAAATTGTCAATTTGATTTCAACAAAATAAGTCCACAAGTACATTTTATTTATTTCTTTATTTAGTTAGCTATTACTGCAAAATATTTTTTCAGACAATAGACGTTCATCAAAGTCAAACAGTAGCCGCCATTTGAGGTTCTATTCAAACCTATATCTACGTTCATTTGAGTCCGATGCTGTACTACTAATTTACCCCGGCATTTATTTATATGCATCTAACAATGCTTAGATCGTTTATAAACAATGTTCTAATGTTCATATGATAATTAATATAAACAGTAAATATACGAAAAATACGAAAAATACGCAAACCTGGATAAAAAAAAATAAAAAGAATATGTTTTTGACATATCACCTATATTTCATTTATGTGAATATAAAAAATTACTAGATTATGTTTAAAACATTATTTTTAATTTTATTTTCAAAATAATTTTTGTAAATAATAATTATTGTAAAACAATTTAAGAAATAAATAAACTAAAGCTTTTTACATAATTATTACTGTTTTTCTGTTTAACATTAAAAGTAAATATAAATAAAATAAAATTTAATTTTTTTTTTATGCCAACCTTTAATAAACTATACGATTATTGATCTTTGTATTGCAACATTGTGTAAGTGAATAGTACTCATTTGGTCACACATTTAGTAACGGTTTTATCTCCTACATTACGATTTTTTCGAAGGTGGAAGTAGTCACCCTCTAAAGTAAATGCATACTATTATTTTACATTTTAAAGAATTCACCTAAATTCCATTAATATGCAAAATTTTAATTTTTTTAATTAGGACGTGCACAATTAGACCAATAATTAAAAAACAGTTTTAAAATAATACTTAATAATTGTATTTAAAACCTTTCCCTGGTTTGTAAAACTAGAACAGTATAATGTAATTTTCTGTAAATTTATTATTGTAATATATATATATACTGAGACATTACATTTTTAGGTATTTTCAGTAAATTGTACATAAATCCGTTTCCTAGTCTGGACCAACTTGTAATTAATATTAAATAATTTTATGTTAACGAAATATTTGTTTTTTTTACCTACAAATATTTGCAACTAATATTCATTATTTTAAATTAATTTAGGCTTATTTGTCTACAATAGCGGTAACCGTGTTTGTCATACCTGCGCTTATCATAGCTACGTGCCACATAATTATAGTTATTACAATTTGGCGTTCATCAAAAATTTCAACATTTAAAATTGGCGAATTGGGCCCCATGAAACAATTGGATTATAAAATTGGTCGTCCTACAAACCGCAAAGAATCTGGTTTGAGTTTTTCCAAACATTTGCGATTAAGTCGAAACAGTTCGGACATTTTAATCAAACGACAAATTCAACCAAGTTGTGTTCATTCGGGATACATTACACGAGCCAAAGTGAAAACTGTAAAAATGACATGCCTCATTGTATCAGGTAATGTTTTGTTAAATAAATATTACAAATTGTATAAACGTTTAAGTTCTACCACTTATAGAACAAGAATAACTGTACTATATAGGCAATTATATTATTATTTTTTTATTTTTTTATTATTATAGCAAACGTTTTATCTTATTTAAATATTTTAACAATTTCGTATTTTGGACTAGTTATTTGCCAAGATTTTGATATTCTATTAAACTATTTTTATCACTTTTATTTTTTTACACCAAAAATAATTTTTCCCCTGTTTTTCTGATTGTAAATACAGATATCGGTAAAGTTACTTTGTTAGTTTAATCATAAGGTAAATATGCAGTAATTTAAAACTAGCGCTTAAATAATTTAATTAGTTGTAATGTAAGTGTACACTGCATTAACTGAAATGATCTTAAACCATTGAATTAGCTTTTCAATATATAAAAATTTTAATATAGCCACATTTTAAAATGCTGTAGTAATTTGGGTTTATAAACATATAAATTTATCTATTTATTATTTTAATTATTCTTATAAAATATCAATATATAATTTGAAACATTTAATACAAATGCAATAAATTAATAAAAATGTCAACAATATGATTGTTATCATATATATGAATTGTCCAACATTATTTTTGTTTAATAATTACTGTTTAACATTATTAAAAAAATATAGTCAAATAGAATTAAATTACATCAATGTAGACTTACTATTATACAGTTTTGTCTATACTTCAATTTGTTTCAATTATTTGTAAATATTTTTTTCGGTGTTGTATTTTTATGACTAACGCCAAAACTGTGTGCTAAATGTATCGTTAAAATGTATAATAAATTCAACATTGACAACAATGACATTAAGTGTATATTTTTTGCTACAGTCCTTTCAAAAGCTTTGTATTAAATTTTTTTTCTATACTACATTATTGACTAATAGTTGTAAATGGTTATGTGTTTATTGTTATATATACATTCTGTATTAGTTGTTTTGTTTAATACAATATATTGCATATATAAAATAATTTATTTTCAATTTAATTTTTAAAACATAATTGGAAATATCTTTTAAAATGGCATTTACAGTTATTATTGTTAAATGTCGACTAAAATTGTTTTGTTAAATTTTTTAAAACTTTTTCCAGGTTGTTTTAATTAAATAATAGACATTTGCAATTTTCGCAGTACTTTTAAAAATTAAGTTTTTTTTCCTTAAAACTGTAATTTACATGTACTATAATATAATGTCATTAAAACAACACTTTTTATATGTTTACTACATGACACATATTTTTAAATTACATATATTTTTTATGCTAAAATTATTTTATCGATAAGTAATAAACTTTAATTGTTAAACAATTAAGCACTTATGCTAAAGTAGTTATATGTTAAAAGATTATTAATAAATAATTTGCAAACACTTTTAGTAAAACTTGAAAAGTATGCGCTGCTAATAAGTCCAAATAAAAATGAAACAGCTAACTTAAAAACTTAGTAGTTTATTATTTAAGTGAATCTGACAATTCTAAAATAACAATTCAAAAACATTTAAAATAATTTATTTTATAAACTTACGTAAAAACTAATAATATATTTATTTTATTTAAAACATAAAATATAAATTATCATTTTTGTTATTAAATTTTATTATAAAATTTGCATTTTTAATTATTATTATTAATTATTTTAAATTAAATTTAAAGCTACAAAAAAACTAGTTGTTAAAACTCATTCAAAATTGCACATTTTTTTTGCTGCTGATAAAAATGTTTTGTTAAAATATGAAAAGTTTGACGCAAAAGATTAGCAACTTCGTTTTTGAAAAATAATAATTTTTTTCAAAACTTAAATAAAAACGTTTTTTTTTATCTAGTGTTAAAGTAATTGTGTAAATGAAGTATGTTGTAGAAGTGGGTATTCAAATACGAAAGCTTCAACATTGCCGTAGTGGTCTTGCGGTACAGTACTCGACTTGGATCTGAGTGAGCATGAGTTCGAATGCTCCAATCAGCGCCAAAATGCGGGCACACATTCGGATTTGCTAAAGTGTTCTCTACTGAAAGTAGTACAAATAAAAAATTTTTTAAATTAAAAAAACATTATTGATTCTAATTTAAAACATGAAGTTAATTAAATAGATTTTGCGTACGGTGTCTTATCGATAGATGCACTTCCGGCCTCAAGTATCTACAAGAAGCTCCTAATTACACGATTAAACATATTTAATGGTTAATGTAATATAATTTTCTATATAAGGGTTGCCTAATATTTTTTTATAAAACCAATATAACAATTGTTGCAAAAATATTTTTTTTACTAGTAAAATATTAAGTTTGTATAAAATGTGTTATACACAGTACCTTATTTTATTATGCAAAATATTAATTTTTTTAGTGTTTTTTTAAATACAACTAAAGTCAACTAATATTGAAATACGTTTTTTTTATTATTATAAAACATATTTATGGAACTTTTTTGTAATAAACAGTTGATTAATATTTACGTGATTGAAAGTTAAAACATTATTATTTTTGCCCCTTGCTAACAAATTACTATATTTATGTTAATCATATTTTATAATTTACTATTTTACTATTTTTAAGTAAATACCCAAAATATTTTTAAAACTATTAATGTAATTATCAAATTATTTTAACAAAATATAATGCAATTTTTATTTTTATTTTTATGCAAATATTAATTTCTAACTTAAAATTAATAACAAATCAATATTTTAAGTCAAATTAAAGCAACGTTTTATATTAATCGGTTTTTAAAAATCGGTTATTGAATTATTTCTATGGTAACATGTTATTATAAACAAATAATAACATTATTTATTTAAAAAATAAATATTTAAAAAATAAAATAATAAATTATTTAACATATATATTTTACTTTAATTAAAATTTTTATTATAAGGTATCAACAACGTCAAAATTTGTGTTGTAGAAAGATAAATCTAAAGTATTAAGGTACATTTTCAATTAATGACTTTGAGCATATAAATTACTAATCACTTATTTATTATTAAAAATGCATAAATTGTTTTCTGTAATTCCATTTGTATAGAAATAACTTTTTAAATGTGCTTTTTACACTGAATTAACATTTCAAAATATTTCTAAGTAAATATGAAGCAACTACTAAGTACTTTACATTATTTTTTATTTTTAATATTTATATTTACAAAAAAGAAAAACTGGGCATAATAAATCAATTTAGATTTGATACTCATAATTTTTTGCAATATTTTTTGTAATAAGTGTAATATTTTAGGCAATACATAAACATATTAACAGAAATAAAACTCTTTTATTAAAAACAAATATTATATTGTATAATAGGCAAAAGTTAGTTTTTACTACAATAAAAAACTACTAAAAATAAAGAAAATAATTAATAAGTATTATAAATATTTATTAAAAATAGTAGTTTCATTTTGAACAATTTAGTTTTTTCTAAATAATTACAATCTATTTATTATACGCATTATAGTAATAAATTATTTTATCTCTCTAAATAACTTATTTTATTTGAATTAGTAGTTAGCATCGTTTTTAATTGTTTAATATAAATATTATGTAAATAAATGTTTATGTCATTTATGTTAAAAATAAATTTTAACCGATTTCAAGTTTATGTAATAAAACAAGTAAATTTAATATACAAACCTAGCAACTTTGTTTTCTATAAATAGAAAGCTTTATTGCTATTGATAAAAAACAGAATATATATATATATATATATATATATATATATAATGTTATTATATACAGCTAAAATTGTATAAGTAGATATTTTTTATCTATATATATATTCATCATATAATGTTATTATATACAGCTAAAATTGCTATATATATATATATATATATATATATATGCGTGTGTGTTTTATTATAATACATAAAATGTAGTATGTAAATGACAAACGAAAAAAAGAAATTTATTATATAAAAAACATTTTTAAATACACTTATTTAGATAAAAAATTAATTGAAAAAATTACAATTTGCATATTTCGGTAAACAGTTTTTTAAATGCGATTATTCAAAATAATAAAACCATTTCTATAAAAAATTAAACCACAATAGCAATCAATAAAATATACAACTGCTTTATCAATACATTAATTATTTATATTTTAATTTATTTAAAAGTTGTAAACAAAAAACTTTTAGAAAAAAAACAAGTAAAACACATTTATAAATAATTAACTTTTTTCCAACTTAATTGCTGTGTATTAAGTAGAAATAAAATTTACAATTGCATTAAAACGGTTGCTTAATTTTAGCACTATTTTGTAACATAAAGAGAAAAAAAATTAAAAATCATATAAATGTTATCGTTTTTTTGTTTAAACCTTACATTGCCTTAATATTTCGTTTTTTTATTTGCCTGATATTATTAATTTAATGCTTCACTAAAACGTTTTCTCTGTAAATATATATTTAACACAAAACAGTAAAGGTTGACAAATAATAAAGGAATCAGATCAAAATCTTGTTTACCTGCAAAGAAAAGCTCAATACCGAATACATTTAATTATTGTTATGGTTGGATACATCTTTTCACTTGTTAAACAAAAATAAATTAATATATCGTTATTTAAATATTTTTATAATACAAAATAAATATATATATTAATATTATATATAAATATAATAAATTTTATTAAGTATTATTATTATTGTTATTATTATTGGTAATAGTAATAGTATCAGTTGTTATTCTAATACTATTATTAATGTTATTATTACAATTTAAAAATAGTAAAATTTTAGTCAATTTACAAATTTTACATTTAAAATAAACATAATATATTAGCAATTTGTTTTTTAAATAATATGAAATTGGATGTACAATAACAATATGTTATAGTAAATGACATAATTTTGACATTTCTGATAATACATATTGCATAAGATATGTTATTAAAATATGAAAAAGTTTTTTTTTAATGTTTTTAAAGACCATACATTTTTTAACAGAAATTTTAAAAAATTTATAGGTGTGGCATAAGTACATTAAATATTTAACACAAACAATTTGTAACATATTTTTGCATACATGAAACTATTAATTTTGTTTATATTTTTATTATTTAAATGGTGTCAGTCTGTTTTCATTTTGTGTGTAATTACGTTTATTTCATTGTACAATGTTTAAACTGAGTAAGTTGAACAAGATGTTATGTCAATTTAATAACGTTTTACTTTAATAAAAACGTGTTATTACACAATTACACAATTACATAGACTAAAAATTTGATTTAGACTACAAATTAATTAATTATTTTTAAAACATGCTTATTATAAATTAAAAATTTACCTTAACCAACCAAAAGTACTATTTAGCATTTATTATTAAGACTCGAAATATTTAATTAAATTTATATAAATAAAAACATTAATTCTATTTAATTAAATGAAAATTGTAAATAACGCAAACGTAAATTAAATTCATAATTTGGCTTAAATAAATAAATTAATTAATTAATACAGTTTTTGTAAATACATACGTATAACATTTAAATTATATTTTTAATAATTTTTAAAAATCTATTTTACCTGCATTTTGTTTTATACAATGACTTACCACCAGTCTTAGAATCAGTATATATATATATATATATATATATATATATATATATATATATATATATAATGCACTTTTACCGTACAAGTAAGACTGGATTTTTACCCTAATAAAAATGAGATCTAATCTGATTACAATAACTAAATAAAGATTTTTTATTAAATTTATACAATACTTAATTGGTGAAAACACAATATTCAAATAATAAACCTATAGAATAATTTTAAATAGTTATAAAATTAGATGCTGCTAATTTAAGAGTAAATCATATACCTATAAAGAATATGTACAAATAAAGTACAAAAATAAATATTTAATTATTATAAAACCCATGTTTTAGTTATAAAAGACCTAAAGGTAATTTATAAAAATACCTTCAGGTATAATAAATCCATTGACAATTTGATATTTTTAAATCGTATACCCATTAACCAATTTGTCCCTAAAGTACTTAAACTAAAGTAGACTAATAATTGGAGTATAAAAAATGATATAATTTTATAAAGCTTTTATAAAAAGTAATTAATTACAATTTTTTTTATGCTAAAAAGTTTATTTTTAATCATTTTTAATACTTAATAAAACCATTAATCAAAAGCTTTAATAATTATTTGTGTATTCAAAGTGCATTTTAATATTGAATATTTTATTTTTATATTAAATTATAATATTTATATAATAATTAGTAAATTTCAAATAAATAAAATATAAAAAATATATTACATAAATAAAATAGATAATATTATTTTATTTATATACATGTACAGGGTTTAAAATGGTACTAGCCAATGAACTCTTAGTTTTCAATTTTTGTTGTTTTAACTTGAGAGAAATATTTTTTTCAACAAAGTAATTATACTAAAATAATAGGGACTATCAATACTTGAAGTCAGTTGTTTTTTAACTTTTTTATAATTATAAATATTTAAGTATCTTGGGATTTTTGAATAAATAGCATTCAAATAGGTAAATGATAATAGTTACACTTAAAAATTATATACATATTAAGTTAATAACATAAAGCGATTACGCAACAAAAATTTTAAAATAATTAATTTACATAATTTTATAAGTGTTTACATAACTCAGCATACGTTACTGCATACGCTTTATTTAAAAAAAATTAATTAGTTTTCAAATTTTGTATGTATATAAAATTTAACGATGCGAAAAATTCAAAAACGTTTTTTAAATACTTGACCTCTCATTATTGTTTTATCAACCTATCCAACCCTTAACCTTGCTACACTTTTGAAAATTTATCGCACGTAATTACAATAAGTTTAAATGGTTGATACTATTTTTAACTGCTAAAAATTACAAACAAATTAAAAAATGTCATTATTTTGGTTTAACAATTGAACAAATTGCGGATTTATTTGAAATAAGTAGATGGACTGTATACAGAGTTTTAAAAAACTGTACAGGTCTAAGAACAGCAGAAACTGGACCTGCACTATTTACGAGTAAGTAAAATAATTCGTTTATTATCATCAAGTTAAAACGGAACAGAATGAAGCCTATCCAATAAATACAAAACGAGGAATTACCAACTTTCTCATATTCGCTTATTTGTAATCGGAGAACATTAGCCAATCTGCAGTTAAAGAAATCACTACAAAAAGTTCTTTTAACAGCATAAGATAGATGAAAACCGGCCAGTATGTTTTTGGAGATAATGAGCTTTAAAGTACAAACCATGGGCAGTGCAGTTTACGGTTATCTGTGGTTTCGATTTTCCTCAAGACTACAATTGTATTGTTAAAAACGTTGCACATTTATTATGTCCTTATGGATATTTTGGAATTAAGTACGGGAAACTACCAAAATGAAGTTAAACAAGTAGCCATTTAAATGCTTAGAATATATAACTATTTTTAATAAATTTTTCAAGTCTGATCTACGACAAAATGCTTCAGGGAATTTGGTGGTTTTTCAAGATAATGCTCCGGTGCATACCTCGAAAAAGATAACGTGTTTTTTATCATAATTTAAAAATTTAACGCAGTTTTTTATTGTTTAGGCTAAAGATTTTTTAAATAGCAAAAAACTGAGCTTTGTTCAATTGCCTCCGTACAGCCCGGACCTCAATTTATAATATAATTTATTTTTCAGCAAATAATGTACTAGTATTTTAATTTTGTCAAAATGTATAAATTCTAGGTTTTTAGTCCAAGATAGAATTTGATAATGCTATTTTTGAATATTAGTATTGCTAAAGTGATGTTTAAGGGTTATTTTAGTAAAATGTTGATGTGCCTAATATGCTTAAGTGATGTAAGAAAAATCAATCAATTTCAATGTGTTAATTTTGACAGGGCCCATTTTAGCCCCTGTTATATACATAACATCTGTTAGTTCCAGTTTTTATTCCAATTTGTTTACCTTTGCAATTTTTTTGGTATTTGTTTGGTATTTATATTGTACACAAAATTGCTGTTGTAATCTTTATTTTACCTACACTATTTTTCAACTTGGGTGTTTAATGTACTAGTATTACTATAAATATAAAAATAAAGGTTACTTATTGTTTAATTATATATATATATATATGCGCGTGTTAAAAATATTAAGTTACATCCTTTTAAAAGAAGTGATATATACAATAAATATAGCTAGAGATTAGATGCATTATCATAAAGCGTTGTTAAATTTTATAATATTGTTTTGGTTTAATTTACATTTTGTTTAATTTAATTATTGTCGGTTAAATTGTCATTCTAAATAACTGACATGTTATAATATTTTATTTTGCTGAAAACCATTTTATATTTGTATATTAATAATGTCTATTTATTTTTAAAATTATGTATTAAAAAGATAAGTTTTATTTAAAAGTAAATACACATTTTTATTTTATTAATGTTACATTTGTTAGATATTATTGATGAACTTTTATATATAATAAAATTTGACAACTATTACTTTTGTATTCTTGTTTAACATTTACATTTTTTTTACTTATAGTGATGTATAGTATATAAAAATATTTTATACAAATATTTCTAAGTTTATTTAATTTAATCAAAATATTTTACTATATATAAGGTTTTTAATTTAAAATGTTTAAATTGTAATACACGATATTTTGTAACAACTTAAAATAAACCATGTAAAGTAAACAATTGAAATTAATTTTAGATAAAATGTAGGCACTTTTCTGTCACAATGAGTATTATCAAATTTGGGTTTATATTAAACTTCGTATATAAAAATAAAAATGTTATTGTTAACTTTTTTATTTTAACCGATTAATTTTTTGGTATTTGTATATACATATGTATGCATAGTCGCATATTCTACTCTTAACTACATGTGTTACATTTTTTATAATGTTTTTTAATATATCTGTATTTTTTAGTTCAAATATTATACAGAATTATAATAGAATCAAAAAACTTAATTATAAGTTCAAAATTAATTATAAAAATTTTATTTATTTTTTTAAACAAAAAAAATGATAAAATAATGAATAATATTATAAATATGCGTAAGATATATTCTACGTTTGTTGTAAATAATTACTTTACAAAGGAACAAAACATGAACATTTATTATAAAAAAACGTTTTCATTAATATATTTGTACAGTAATTTATAAAATTTACAAATATTCTTTATACTTGTATAATAAAAAAAGTAATTGTAAATAAACAAACATTTAAATTGATTGTTGCTTATATGGACATGGGTATAATACAATTACTTTTTTTATTGGTTTTTAATTACTGGAATATTTACGAAAAGCATTTTTAACAAGTAAATATTTAACAAAACCGAACATAAAATATCAATTAGTCCCAGTAGTCAGATTTAAAACTGTGGCAATCCAATTATGTGTCTGATGCTGAATCCACCTTGCTATCTTGATAATTTTTGTACTTAATTTATGCTATTATTACTTTGTTTTAATCCAGTTCAAATAACAAATTGATAAAAAAAATCAAATAGCAGATTTTCTAACAATTTGTTCTTGACTGTAGCCAGTCCAACATGTTTATCCAAAAAAAGGAAACGGCTTTATGCCATAATTAGCAAACATATTTTGTAAACAAAATGTTGCTAGAAAACAACAAAAAAAGACAACTTCATTAAACTACGGCAAACGAATCTGAACATAATTCTACTTACAAGGTTTGGCAAAATCCCAATTGAATTTCAATTTTTATTATGTATAATTGTCAAAGTCAAACACTTAATATTCAAACTTGCAGCCCCATGTTTTCTAAAGCAAAAAGGATGATGTAATATTACCACACTCGACTCAAACCTAGGTTGGCATGTGTTTAATCTTCCACCATCGACCTACGAAATGTGTGGACCGACGTTTGACATGGCTAAAATGTCGACTAAAAATATGTTTTCCGTAAAGTACTTAAAGTAGTAAAAATTTTTAAAACGAACAGTTGTAAAAACGTGTGATTGTTAATAGTATATTGTAATAGTCCTTTTTTAACACGGTACCTTTTGTAAAGTAATTAGTAAATTGCTTTTTTAATTGCAGTATATGAAAAAATATACACTAAATATTCAAAATATCTTACCATAATGATTTTGAATTAAATTGATATATGATCTATTTATATTTAACCACTTTTTTCACGTTAGCAACACATATGTTTACTAATGGGTTTTCAAGGACGTTTATTAAAATTGCTAGATTTATGTGAATAATTTCGCTTGGTTTCAATTAACCAGGAGCATCATAAAGCTGCTTTATCCTTGTTCGGTGTCATCAGCACTGTATACCTTTTACATATAAACTTGAACCCACGCCCTATTTAGTGTCAAGTTACGAGTAATTATATTAACCCTGTAAATTTACTATTTATAGTAAATCTAATCAATTTTAATTACCAAGCGTCCTCAAATGTTGTAACGTTAGCTACCGGTTTAGCAAGTGAATGATCATTTTTACTAGGACTTTACCATATAACTCCAGCAAACTGCCAAGTTTAATATCCTTATATGGCACAGTTTGGGTATATTTTAACGTTTTAATTTGCAGATTTATATAAAAATTTAATAAAACCAAGACGAAAAATATCATAATTAAATTTATTTACTTGATTTTACATAGTATGATTGCCGTTAGTTATGTAATAATTGTTAATTTGTTCCCATTACCTGTACTATCACTTTTATTGTAATATTGTTGTTATTTATTTTTTTATTGATGGTGAAAATGAATTTTTTACACTAAATGTATCGCTAGTAAGATATTGAAGCTAAATGTACTACTAATAATAATAATGCATTAAAAATATTATATAACATTGTCTAAACATTATTTAATTAATATTTTATAACGTAATTTGCGCATGCAAACATGTTAAATAATTTTTATTTATTTATTAATTATTATTATTATTATTATTATTATTATTACAAAATCATTAGGCTTTTATAAACAGTAAGCAAAAAAATAACACAAACAAAAACACAGTCCTACAATTAAAAGGAACGATGCAACAAAAACATTTGTTTAAACATTTAATTAAAACTTTTTTTAATTCTACGAGACATTTATTTCAAGTGAATCTACTCAAATGATCCTTAGCCAAGTTTTATGTGATCTATAAATTATTTTTTGCCATTTATAATTGCTCATTCCAAAACTGTTTTTTCTCCAATTTCTTGGGTGGTAAATGTAAAATTTTACCAAATAATTTTCTTTCTCTAATCAAAGATTTTGCCTTTTACTCAACAAGTAGTGCTATTACTTTTTTGCCGTTGTTTGCCGGAATAGCATTATTTATAATTTTCTCTAAGCGCAGTTAAATAATTTTAATTATTTAGTAAGATACAAAAACTTAAAGAATTTATATTGTTGTTTAATAAGACGATACAACTTTGTTTGGTATTCACATATTTTATAAATGAATGACATTATTTACGCAAAATGCTAGTTTAACAAATTCTTTATAATTTGTCAACATTTAAAGTAGTGTAACTCAATGGGTTAACAATAATTATGTTAGAATAATTAAAAACCTAGCTTTGCCTTAATACAATTCAAAACAGTGTTTAGAAACAAAATTTTAATTAAAATTAAATCATTTACAACTCTACCTACATAAAAAGTATTACTACCGCGAACGTAGCAACAGAATCAGTTTACAAAAATTAACATAAATACGAAAGCACTCTTAAAATCATTGCTTATTATAATTAGTTTATAATAATAATTAATCTAATTTATTGTTTATAATTTAAATTAATGTACAAATATTTATAACTGAATACACAATGTTTTTTTACCAATTAGCATACGTAATATGTTGGTCTCCGTTTGTTGTATGGAATTATTTAATAACGTACGGTTACATGGAAGAAAAGGCACCACACTTAATGAAATATTCTCCAATTATTCAAGTACGTTATGTGCATAATGTAAAGAACATATGAAGCTGTAATATCTAAAATGTTTTATTAATAAATGTAAACATACATTACGATTTGTAATTAGATATGTTTTTATTGTAGATGGTAAATAAATAAATTTATTTATGTTTTATTAACAAATGGAGTACAGTAAAGGCGTTTCATTATACACAAAGTGACAATTGCGAGAATTCCAATACTTAAACAAATAGGGACTGCCGTTCAACTAAACTAAATTTTAATCCAGTGATACACATTTTGAATAAAATTAGTTATGCATTAAACATAAAGAAATTATATTATTTAAAAAATTATTATTATTTAGTTTACTAACTTATATGTAAGTGAAATTTGTAATTATAATTGTTTCGGAAATAGTATACAAATATATTACCAAAAACACAAAAAAAAATTTTGTGTTGCAAAGGAAAAATGTTGAAAAATGTTTGATTTTAAAAATATTAACATTCTTGTTAGTAAATATGTAATGACTATTGTAAAAATTATGCATAGTAGGCATTTTTTTTATCAATTTCGGAGTTTTATTATGGAAATACATATTATAGACAAATTGTAAATTGTAGTGATGTTGGCTTATCAAAAAAGAAATACGTACTGACAAAACAGATGTCAACTAATTTGACTTTGGTTCTATGCTTTTCTGTTATGTTAGAATACATAAATAATTAAAATACTGTTTTATTTTAATGCGTTATTTTATTTGTTGTAGTTGATGAATTGAATAATAAGTAAAATACAAATAGTATAGAAAATAATTATAAATAAATTAAAATAAATATTTGTTTATTTAAAATATTAAATAGATAAATACATCAAAATAGTTATTGTTTTTGGTTTTATTCCTAAATAGAAATACGTTTTTAATTATAACATTAAACATTAAACGTTATTGTCATCTTCAAATAATAGGATAATAGTGCATTCAGGCCTTTCATTTGTTCACACAATGTAATCACCGGTACCATCCATAATGCAGGTTCAAGTTTGGCATCGTTTACATGTCCGCTGCTAAAAGATTTTTCCTTAAAACATTCAAAGTAGTAAAAATAAATGAAGAATAAAATAAAATAATAATAGACAGCAATAACTGGACAAAACTTATGCCGGTAGTTTATACATGTATATATATCTAAACATCACAAATTCAAATGCTAATAAATACAAGATTATATTAAGTGAGACTAAACAAGTATTATTTTTCTATTATTTATATGTTTTGTTTTGTTACATTCCGTATTTAACAAATTAATTACATACAATATTTATAATTTGCAATACGATGGTTATATTTAATAAGGTAATAAAAGGGTCGTTGTTTATTTGTTATTAAAGCCCGTTTTACATACTCTACACAATAGTAACAAACAACAAGTATTCACAATTGTTTATAAAATAACAAACAATTTAATTATATAAATATGCTCATATATTTAAATGTTAATTAAATGTTTTAATATTTTTATTTGAATTAGCATTTGGTGCCACTAAATTCGTCAATGAATCCATTAATATTTTGGATTTTTAATGCCCAAAATATTATCAAAAGAAAAAAACACACAAGAGTAGTGTAGGTATTTTTTTTTCATATATATATATATATATATATATATATATATCAAATTTAAGCATAAAAATAAACAAATTATAAAAATTAGTTTATACTGCAGTTTTTATGTAAAGTAATGTGAAGTATATATATATATATATATATATATATATAGTTAAAAAATTAATTTTAAATTTTAAATTATATTTGGTTACAGTGAAAAATTATATTACTAAATATTAAAAGAAATTAAATTTGTTAAACTTTAAAATAGAAAAAATAGTAATAAATTTGTGAATTTATTAATTACAAAAGAAGTAACTTAATTATTTATTTGTATTTCGTAAGTGCATGGTAGTAGTTATTTAATACTCGAGCCTTATTAAAGTTCGTTTTAAAATTCTTTCCTTTTTAAAGGAATAATGCAAAATTAACAGTTTTATTTTTTTATTGTTAAAACATAAGCAAATTGTAATTATAAAAATACACTGAAAGTTAAGATCAAGTTTTACTTGTTGCTCACTATAGCGCTTAAAATCAAAGTATTTAAATTAGATTAAACTAAACTATTTAAGCATATTGGTTTATTTATTTAACAAAGTAATTTGTTTGTTTAAATCTTATTATTAAATAATTACTAGACTTAAAGTAACATTTTATTTTTAATTTAATTTAAAAAATATTTTTACAAATAATTGTAAAACGTAAAACCATATGTTTGCAAATAATAAAAAAACATTTTGTTTAACTAAGCAACTGTGAATAATATATTTTTTACAATTTGTTATAGCATTTTATTAACATTTTTTTACAAAAAGTTTAAAAACAAAGTTTTATAACATTATTGATTTACTTAATCTCCAACATAATAAATTTAAAAACGAAAAAACGTCAGTTTTGATAATTTAACATTTTAAAATATGCGATTTTAAGTGTTTATAGCATATAAATTATAAACGAACAAATATTTATGTTAAAATTTTAAGTTATATTTTTATTAATTGTAAAATAAAATAAATCAATTATTGACTAAACAAATATTTATATAGTAAATTTACAATTACATAGTTTAGAAAGGTTAACATTTATTTGATTAAAAATTTTGTTTTACATATATTATATTTATAAAAAAGCACTAGCAGGCACTTCTATAAATATTGCATTATTTTAATTTTAATTATTTTTTGAAACATTGTTTAAATGTTTTGTATTATTTATTACAACAATAATGTAGAAACACATTACACAAATAACAGTTACACATGCAACTGACGTATACAGTTATACATCAGTCGCATGTGTACATAAATATACTATTGAGAAGAAAAACATTTCGATACTTTTACCAACGTTTTGTCGTAAAACAACATCTGTTATTAAATTGTTAAAAACATATTAATTGATAAATAATAACCATTAATTTTAAATATTTGTCTTTGTTTTTCTACTGTAAATTCAAGTGATTAAAACATTTAAAAAATAATTAGTAATTGCTTTCGCTCTTAATAAATTTATTTTAAATATTTCCTTTTTTAAACGTAAACAAATAAACATTTTTTAAATAAATAAATAAACATATGTTTTTACTTTTATAGCTTTTGCTAATTTTCTACACTAAAATAATTTTATACAGGCCATTTTTGCTGTTGTTATTCCTTTGCTAATCTTCTTTTAACGAATATGTTGGATAACCAACAGTACGCTTTACCCATTTTTATTAAACATGTTTAAATAGTGCCAGGTTTATTTTTTTAAATGCTGTTCACAGTAAATTACAAATTAAATCTTTTTTAAAATAAAATTCCTTAAATACAATGTTGTTTTTTAATCATCAATAAAAAAATTTTTACTGTGCAATATGTACAACTAATAATAAGCATTAAAAACACGACGGATTTACCTTTAATTAAAAAATAGATATAAGGATGATTTTTTAGAAAAAAACACATTACATTTTACAATATTTCAAAGTTAATAATAATAATAAATATAGTAGTAAACAATAACTGATCATTTTTACAATATTTTAATTGTTTTTTATTATAAAAATTTTTATTTTATTTTATACAGATCTACATACCAATTTCCTGCATTGAATCACAACTCTCCCGGTCAACGCATTTCAAATGCCTACAATTAACTGCTACCATTGTTTCTATAAAATATATTAAAATTAAAAACACTAATTAAACAATATTATATGTTCCACGTGCAATTTAAAAATTTAAACACATCCCTGTATAAATAAATTTATTTATTCTATTATATATGTTAACAAAATATGTTGTTTAATATTTCTGCAATAAATACTTTAAATGAAATATTATTAACATTTTTTATAAGTTATAAAAGGCATGTGCCATTAATATGTACACTTTGTTGAGCAACATAAAGCAAGTGTTCTGTCTTGTACAGATGCACTTTTTTGCAATGGTGTATTTATTAGTAAACTGCAATCCCCTTTAAGCTTGTTTAAGGGTTAAAATACCATGCTAATAGCACCGTTGTTGTAAAACATTTAATGTTTTGACAAAAAACAAAAATTTACTGTTTTGTTATATTTAGTATCTATTTATATAAAAACCCTTTTATTCTAAAATAAATAAAGTAAAGTTGTTTCGACATATTATTATTATTATTATTATTATTATTATTATTATTATTATTATTATTATTATTATTATGGTTATTGGCTTAGATACTTCAATAAAAGTAGCTTTCAGCACACAAAAATATGTACAATTATAAAAATATAATACAATTATTTATAAATCTACCTCATATAGTAGTACAAATGAGTACATATATAATAAGGCATTTTAGGACTAATTTAAAAAATACGTTTTTTAATGGTATATTATAATTATATTTTTTACATAAAGCTAAGTATTTAATTATTTAAAAGAATTTTAATAAAATTTATAAAATACTTATATATTTTTTTACAATTTAAATTATTTAAATTAAATTAAAATGTCTAGCAAAAGTTTCATTTTTAACAACTTGAAAATCAGAAAACATCATTTTTATTATTAAATTTATTAACATTTGCAAACACTATATATATATATATATATATATATATGCAGTAGGTAATAAACTGGAATCATCTTAATATTTAAAAAATATTTGCTCTTAATATATATATATATATAAAGCAAACAAATTCTACTTATAACGATTTGGTTGGTGCTGTTGGTTATACAAAGCTTAAACTTTAATTATCTCTAGTTAAATGTTTTTAAATATAAAATATATAATCAGTTTATAAAAATTAATTATTAAAAAAATGTTTTAAATATAATTAATTTTAATTTTTTTTAATAATTTTTAAAATAAAATAAATTCTGACATAAATATATACAAATGTACACTGTATTTTTAATAGTTAATAATTGTTCTATTTTTAAAATAATTTTATTTTAAAAATATAAAATTAATTTTTATTTCAATATATTATTGAAAGATTTTAAATAATACAAGATCGATTTTTATTTTTTGTTTGAAATTTTTGAATTTTGATAAAAACACAGTTTATTTTAGCGCACTTAATATGTTTGGTTAAGAAGGGTTAGCGTCCCTATTTTTACCCTTATAATTATGAATTAGTTTAAAAGTTTTATGAAAGAGCGTAAAAGTTAAAATAGTTACCAAATGTATGAAAATAAACGTTTCATCAGTATACAAAATTTTGAGCAATAAAACAAGCCCAAAATTACACAAAAGTGGAAGGAAATTGTCAACTAACAAATAAGATGATTAATTTATAATTATGCAACATAAAAATCATCAGACGATATGCCTAAAATGAACCGACAAACAATATGTAAAAAAATTACATTTTTAACTATAAAAAGAAGAAATTGTAAAATTTAATTTTTAAAGCAGATGGTAAGTTGTCGCACATAGATTATAACAAGTGGGGTTTGCCAAAAAGTACAAAAATTATTTATTATGCATTGGGAAATCTATATATATCACAAATAAGTGTGCAGTTTAGTATGAATCATGGACTAAACATTCCAAGGTTTTTTATAGTGTACATTTTACTGTCGATCACACTTGTCATACAAAAAAAGTTGCACACCAATTTATGTATAATAGAACATTTTGCAATTAAGTACAACCAGTATCCAAAATAGATGCGTACATGTAGTAAACTAAACAGCATCAATTTTGTCAAAATATTTAAAAATTGTTTTAGTGCAAGTTGTGACGAAATACTTTAGGTTATTTGACAATTGTTTAAAACAATGTAAACATGTATTTTAGTAGATAAAACAATTTTAAAGCAATTTTTTATATAGTTTTTAAGTCTTAATAAATGGTGGTATTATGCTATATTGCTGAAACCAAGGTTGTATATTACAATGAAAACATGTTTTAAAAATAGTAATATTATATATATATATATATATATATATATATATATATATATATATATATATATATATGATTTAAACGTTTTTTAATTTAAAAAAGATAATAAAACAAGTTAACATTTACAAATAGCAGTTTTGTTACTTTTATTTCACACCAAAATATACCTTTATAAATTGTTTTCCGTCCTGTTTGTTTCTCTTTTTAATGTTAATAAACCCTTTATAGACTTGTTCAATTATTTAGTTTATTAATTTTATTATTTTCCGAATTGTACATTGTATAAATGTTTTAATGAATTTTAAAAATATTGTTTATACATTATATAATTGATTTAATTTAACTTTTGTAATGGTAAAACTAGTATTTTGTTTACTAGTTTATAGTGTACATAAAATTTCAATTGTTGTGAAGCCTGTATAATCATATAAAAGCACATATTCAGCCGGTGTGTTCATTTTGTTTGTATATTCAAATTTTTATAATAAATAAATTAATTTTGCTAAAAAAATTTTCTAGTTTCTATAATTAAATAACTGTTATATATTGGGACATTTTTAATTAAACTACAAAAAATATATTGAAAAACGAGCTCAATGTTAAGTTGACAAATAAGTTGATACTTTAATAAAACAAATTCTTGATTTTAAATTATAAAACGTTTTTGTTCAATTTTAACACTTTTAATTATTTTCTATTTTCTATTTAAATATTTTTTTAAACAATTTATTTATTATAAATGAATAATATCTCTGTGTCTGTAAACACTCATAATCAAATTTAAAAATAGTAATTTTGTTTAAACTTTTTAGTTTATTTAATTTTTAATTGTATCTACCGTCAACTAGCCATTTTATTACTATTTTTTCAAAATCCCATATACATAAATGTTTTTGTCGATAAAATATTTAATTAATTGTAATCAATAATCGTTATTTTATTATTTAAAAATATTTAGTTTATTAAAAAAATTAATTATATTTTAGTTACAATAAATGTAAAAGTCTAAACTTAAATAACAGAAGCATATGCAACTACCGTCAATATTTCATATTAATCAAACTATTTCATATATGTTATTTATTTCAAAAATGTTCTATAACTAATTTTGGATAAATAATAATTACACTGTACATTAAATATAAACGATTGTTTATTTAATATAAAATTGATTTCAATAAATATTAATAAAGTTTAAAAAAACAGTTTGTTCTAAAATAGATTTATTAAATTTTTTCTTTAAGAAATGCATTATGTCTAAAATAAAAAAGTATATAAAATTTATTTACTTATTGCAGACTTTTATTAATATTTGTTTGCTTGTTATAAACGTTTTTTGCAAATATTTAAACAATCAAAACCAAATTAAAAATAATAATTTTCTTATATATTATATGTTAATTTAACTAACTACAAATTAAAGATATTTACTATGTAATAATTGTTTCAAATTATAGTTAATTTTTACCGAATAATGTTTCTTGTTGATCAAAAATTATCTTACTTCATACTTCATTCATTTACTAATTTCTAAACATAAATAATATATGTATATTTCTATTTTTGCACAAGGCAATTCTGCTTTGTGTGTATTATATATACCCTTTTATTTTATTATTATTATTATTATTTTATTTTATGTTTATTACTTTGAATGTTTTACAAGAAACAGCTTTCAGTAGTGGACGGTTTAGCAAGGCCGAATGTGGGCCCGCATTTAGTGCCGGTGGTGGGATTGAACCCATGCCCACCGTAGTCCAATTTCGAGGGCTGTATCGCTAGACAGCAAAATAATTCTGCATTTTTTAAAATCTTTAACTTTATTGCAACTGATTTTAATCTATAATGAGAATAAAGGATTGCTTAAATATAAAACTGATCAATTTACTCCTAACATAGTAACCGATAAACAATTTTTGATAATATATGTACTCAGATGCTAAAGGAATCATTAATACCTACATAAACAAAAAACGTCTATTTTTGCTTACATGTTACTTTCTGTTTAAATAATTTTCAAATAAAATAAACTAAATAGTATAACCAAACTATTTGCAAAACTAATTTTGTTTTTAATGATATGAAGTCAAAGATTGAGTAACAACTTGTAATGTTTCTTAAACAATTTAATATATAGATGTTTATGTACAACGATTACATAATAGTTCCACGTTGAATTTTTAAAAACATCCGTTTTTGTTGTGTATTTTAATTATTTAACATTGTCAAAAAGATGTTAATGCAAACGTGTAAAAACACATTGACACAAAAAATGCATTTATAAAATAAAAAACATTTAAATTAATTTGAGGTACAATTTAATTTTTAAATGTACTAAATAGTAACTACATTTATTTACAGAAGCTATGAATATATTATATATAACTGCATTTTATTTTCTTTAATTGCATTTATCTATTGCTATATTTAAGTGCGATCTAATCTTATTGCTAACATATTTTTAAATCAACTACATTTCATGTGTACCTTCTAACCAGCCTAGTCAACAAACAAACTTTTATATTTATTAATGGACTTTGAAGAGTGAATTATTAAATTTACTTTGAATAATAAATGCATTTGGTCTTAGTTAATCAGGAACACTATTCATATTTGAAATCATCAACAGCGCATACGTTCCAAGTCTAACACATTAACTTGAACGAATGCTCTATCTGGTGTCAAGTCAATGCCTTAACCATTGAGCTACGAGTGGTGTAAACTGACCCTGTAAATTTATTATTTATAGTGAATTTAATCAATGTTAACTGTTCAATATTCCCAAATGCTGTACGTTACTACTGTTACTGACTGGTCCAAACGCCAAGTAAAGGAAAAAACAAGATAATCGCAAATATTTGAGATTATATTATTTTTTTATATGCCAAACGTTGTTGAAAGCTAATTTGGAAGTTAATTAGCCTTAAAATAATAGTGCGTATTATATTCAGTAACGTATTTACAATACTAGAAAGATATATGTGTTATTACAGCGCTCGAATGCAGACCTCGGTGGACATGGGTTCGAATCCCATCGCCGGCACTATAATGCGGGCCCACGTTTGACTTCGCTAAAATGTCCACTGCTGAAAGATGTTTCTCGTAAAACATTCAAAGTAGCAAACATAAAATAAATAAATAATAAATAAATTATTATTATTATTAACAGTTTTATGTTACATATATTTATGTATGTTTGTTGTGACCGCCTTTCAAAAATATAACTAATAAACCAAACTTTACCTTTCAATTTATGTTTATTAATTACTTATTACTTTATATAAAAATTGTTTTATACTTACATTAAATAAAAAAGTATTAATATAAACTCTTATTAACGTATTATAACTTTCTGCATTTTTTATTTTTATTTTATATATGCTGATGTTATAAAATATTGTTTATCTATTCAATAGCACTAAACATAGCTAAATCAAAGTGCATAATTTATTTTTAAAATACTTTTATTACGTTTATGCAAATTTTTAGTAATTTATGCTAATAAAAAAACAAATAAACTTTTAAAAAATTGTTGTTTTATTTTATTAAAATGTATATATTATATCTTCTTAATCTATTTACTATTTATGAACAATTTTGTTATTTCCTTTAAATATTTATCAATTGCTTTTCACTATTTAAAGGTTGATAAATTATTACTAATATTAATTTAGTATCTACATACATACTTTTTGCGTGTGTTTTTTTATTGTTGGATACCTTTCCTGCAGTAAACGATCCTTATAAATTTAAGCTTGGAACTAGCTAAATCATAACATTTCTAATCCTTTCTAGGTGGAGTTTAAATGCTAACAACATTAAATAAATAAAAAATTTTAAATTATTTGACAAAATTAATGCACAATTTATCTTTACCGTCTTCTATTTTATTTCACACGTTATGTTTTTAACTTTATCCTTTATTATATAAAATATAGGGTACAAGGCTACACTTAAATAATATTAAATGTTAAATTTGTATATAAAAATTAATTCACAATTAAGATTATTTTAAATAAACTTGCTTGAAATTAATTATTATCATTATTGAGAAAAAGCACAAATTAATTTTAAACATAATTTCTATTTTTTTGAATTTTATTTGTCGATATAATATTACGTAAATATATTTTATATAAACATTTTTTTAGAATTGTTATATTAGAATTGTCAGATTCACTTGAATAATAAATTCACTAGTTTTTTAAGTCAATCATTAGCACTGTACAGATGTTTCACTATCATTTTGAATTATAAGCAGTACATAACTTTAAAGTTTTACACACACACACACGCACATAAAATTGAATCCATGCCCTATCTGGTGTCAGGTCAGATCCTTAAACCACTAAGCTACGGGCAGATGACCTTGGACCCGTAAATTTATTATTTATAGTAAATCTGATCAACTCTAATTGCCCAGTGTCCTCAAATGCTGTTACGTTACTACCGGTTTAACAAGGAGAGAACCCTTTCACTACAACTTTACCAAAGTACAAAACAACAAAGTTTGAAAATTTAAATTTAAACAGATTGTAAATTCTGCTTCTATTTGTTTTGTAGTGGTGTTATCGAAAACACATTTTTACTTCTTTCTCGTATTTTACTAAATTGATGTCCTTTTCTTGTTTCTTAGTAAAATTTATTAATTTTTAAATCAGGTTGCTAATCTTGTTTCTATTATCGACCCTTTCTCGGTTAAATTTGAAACAAGCTGCAGTTAAAGTTTTTAAGTTGCGCTTCTGTATTTTTTGTAAGTACTGTGTAATGTGTATTAAATATAAATGCTGTGTGTTACAAAAAACCGTTACAAACATATTGATATTTACTTATCTATAAATTAATTAATTTTTCTGTTCAAAACATTAATTTTAAATAAAAGATACTTAACAATAGGCCTAATTGTTTCAAGTGGATTATTTATTAATATTACAGCTAATATGAATTTAAACAATTACGCATAATAACACTACTTTTTAAAAGTATTATTAAATTAAATTTTTGAAATTTACGTAGAAAATGTTCAAATATATATATTATAAATAATTTTAATTTTGAATATTGTTAAATGGACAATCTATGCATTTTAACTCTGATATAGCAAAAATAAATTATATTATTAAAATGTAAGTTTATCAACCTTTCTTCTATAAAATATGTATTATTAGTTAAAATGAAATTAAAATAATTTACATTAATTTATACCGATGTAAAATTTAATTTTACACATTTACAATATTTATTATGTTTTCAAATGTCACCTCAAATAGAAGTATCAAAAGTGAATTAAACTAAACAGAAAATTTAAATTATGTATTTAGTTTCATTTTGAGTTATTTAATAACTAAAAATAAATAATTAATTATTTTATAAATATTTAATTTACCAAAAACATAAATTAAATAGTAAGTGTTGTTGCATATATTTCCACATGTAGTTAAATAAACAATTACATTTTTTATCTAAACATAAATAAATGTCTACATTAGAAATCTGTATATTATTACAAATTTTTATTTAAATTGATTCGTATTTTAAAAAGCACTTTAATTATAATAAAATATTTTATTTTGTTACTTATTTTAATAATACAATGTTGTTTAAAAATATTAGTAAAATAACATATTTTAAATTTAGCAAGCACTAAAAATATTGTGTAATTTTTTGGTTATTTCTTAATTACAATATTATTTTATTTATTAAAAGTAAATAATAAATTTAACAAATCTTTAAATTATTAATTTACATAATTATTAATTAATCTATTATTATTACATTTGTTAAGTAATATAATTTAAATACATAAATAATGTAATCAAAGATTTATCAGTTTAATATCGCAAAATTAATAAGTTTTAATTTTTTAAATTCCAAGATTGAATTTTAAAAAAAGACTGATTACGACTGAAATATAATTATTAATGTAACATCCCTTTTGTTAACGCAACAGTTGAAGTACATTTACTATAAAAATATTTTATTAATTCTTTTTGAGTTAATTTCATAAATATGTTTTAAACAGGTGAATTATTAATTCAGTCAATTAGAGGGCCGCATTTAAAACCAATGTTAGGATTAAACGTTTTTACTAGCACGTTAAATAATATAATTATGAATAATTAAACATTCAATTCTCAATATACATTGCACTTAATTATAATAGAAAATTAGGAAGAATGTTCTTTATAATTAATATATATATATATATATATATATATAGTAACCACGGTGTAAGTGTGATGCATTTCATAGTGAAAAAAATTATTTATAACTGAAACAAATTTTTCATTATTTAGGGTACCAAATATAATTTTCCATTTGATAGGTTTATTATATATTATATTTTTATATATTATATAAAACCCTTTTGCTTTAAAAATAACCTTGCGCTCAAACCCTCCTCTTTTATCCAAGCTTAAGACTGGCTAGATTAAATCATTACTGATCCAAACTAATAAATCACTTGTCGACGGTGGGTTTTTTCTAACCACCGGAAAAAAATGTTTTTAAAAACTCAACCCACACAACACTTTGTTTGTATATCCAAATGGTTTGTCCCGAATCATTGTTTCATCGGCAAAGTATACGGAACGCCAATAACAAAGGTATAGTTTACTCCATAGTTTACAAAAGGTTAATCTATTATCCATTTGTTTTTTAGTAATAAATGGCTTAACTTTTGATAATTAAATTGTTAAACCAAATTCTGTTACCTTGTTTCTAATTATGAAATAAGTAAAATTAATTAAACTATTTCCTTTAGTTTCTAAAATAGATTAGTTATATTTTTTTTTAATTCCATAACGATTTTATGATTATCCGTTGTAGTTGTTACACGTTTTCTTCCAATATTATCATAATTTCGCCGTTATTGACCACTAATGATTCGATAAATTGTTGAAAGGTTAACTCTGTATAAATTCGCCAATTTTTTCGATGATAATTCTTTATTTTTAAATTCTTTGATAACACAAAATTCATTTTCTGTAAGATGAAAACTTTTTTTATCACTATTGTCCATTTCACAAACAACGCAAACAGTTAAAAAAAATAAACAGATGAGCGGAATCTCAAGGTTAAATGCAAAAAACAATTTAGTCGATTTGTTTTAAAATTTTTATTTAATATATTTTAAAAGTTTTTTTTTATTTATATAGATTAGAATAATTAAATGTTTATTTTAATAATTATTATGACTAATTATTATGGCTAATTACTATAAAAATTATGTAACTTTAACTTATTATCCACGATTATATAAAAGTAGCTTTTAAAATATGCTATTTTGACCGACTCAGCCTTTTTAGATAAATATTTCTCAATATTTCTTTTTACGAAAAAGCAATCAGACATATCAAATTAATTTAGATTTGATACTCTTATAAATTTTTACTTTAATTTTTGAAATGGCTATATATCAACGTACCCAGTATATACTAAATATTTAGGAATCAAATATTTTAAAATTATATGCATATATTTATTAGCAAAATATGTGTTCATTCTATTTACACAAAATTAAGAAAAAAAAACATTTAAAGGTAGTAACCAAAATTGTGTAAGAATTTGCGTTATTAGATTTTTAAAAATGAATAATTTTTTAATTTGATTTAAAAAATTTGTGTAATACATATTATATTAAGCTGTAAACAAGGATTGAGATATATAAAATTTTGTAAAAAATATATAAGTTATCTTTAACGATTTTAGAAAAAGACAAATTAAAAAATATGTGTGCTGATTTTGCAAATTTTCGATTTAGCATTTCAAAGTTATGTATGATGTGGATTTTGCTAGAGATTACAAATATTTTAAAAAATAAGTTGTATACATGTCTAGTCTACATAGGTGTTGTGATAAAATATATAAAGTTACCAAAATATATTTATACCAACTAACGTTTCAACAGTAAGAAATTGACAAAAAAATCTTGACAAATTATTTCAGTTGTTATTTTAACAAAATGCTTTGGAGCAATAAAAACATTTTTAAAGATAAACTTCCAAAATACACTTTAGAATCGGTAATATATTTTTAATTATAATCTACTATTTGCTATAAGTTTTATTTATTCAAACTGTAAAAACCTTGTTAAGCAAAAAACCTACTTTTGTACATTCAATTATTTATAGCAGGGATTTAAATGGGTTTTTTTTATATTTATTACTTTGAATGTTTTACGAGAAACATCTTTCGGCAGTGAACATTTTAGCAAAGCCAAACGTGAGCCTACATTTTAGTCCTGGTAGTGGAATTTGAACCCATACTCACCAAGGTCCGAACCGAGCGCTGTACTGCTAGATTACCCCAGGTTTTTTTAAATTGTAGGTTAACAAAATGTTAAACAACGTATTAATCATAGTGAATATCATATATATTATAAAAAAGTTGACTTTTAAAGAATAATATCAGATTTAAAACGGCTGGTAAAAATTATAAATAAAAGTGAATGTTACTTGAATTGTTGACATTATAAATTCTGTAATTTTTTATTTATATATTAATCTATTTTGCATAATAAAATTTTTTTCTAGTAAATAACGTGTTTGTTTTTCAATTTTAATAAACGGAGGTATTATGATTTATTGTTAAAATGAATATTGTTATGTATTATAAATACAATGTTTTTTTGCTAATAATGTTATATATATATATATATATATATATATATATACAGTAGGCAACATATTTCATTCAATTTATTTTTTTTAAATATTTTTGTTTATAAAATAAATTAATGTATATTTTTAAAATAACGAATTTTTTTACACATTATAAATATATTATTGATGCGCTACATTTTTTAATAAATATATAACCTTGATATATACGCCGGTAATCCAATTCCCAAACTTTAACTTTTTCTAGTTAAAATTTATTAAATATAAAAATATGTAATTTATTTACGAAAATAATTATTAAAAAAAAATTTTAATTTTATATTCCTTTTATTTAAAAAAATAATTATTTCTAAAATAAAATAACTGCTCATACATATATTTACAAAATTGCACTGTATTTTTAAATAGTCAATAAATAATTTATTTTAAAAATATTTTAATACAAAAAATTTTAAAACAATTTTTTTTCCAAAAAATTATTAAATTATTTTTAATAATTTAAGCACAAGGTCGTTTTTTATTTTCCGTTTCAAAATTTGGAATTTTGATAAAAAGGTTTCTTATTTCCGCTCACTTAATAATTATGGTTAAAACAGCTCAGCGTCGTTATTTGTCTACGCATGATTATGAATTAGTTCAAAGTTTTTACAAAAAGGGCACAAAAGTGAAAACAATTGCCGAATGCATGAAAATAGATGTTTCAACTGTGTACAATATTTTGAACAATAAAACAAGCCCCAGATCACCCACAGTTGGTAGAACACGTTCAACAAGCAAACAAGATTATCAGTTTATAACCATGCAGCTTAAAAAACACAGAACAATGAACGTTAAACAAATAAAAAATCAATATTTAGAAGAATTTTCATATTCAATTGTAAGAAGGAGGATGAAATCTGAAGGCTTCATTCTTAAAGCGGCTGTTAAGAAACCTCCACTTAGTCGTGCCCATAGATTACAACGAGTGGAGTTTGCTAAAAAGTACAAACATCATCCATCGTCATTTTGGAGATCAATATACTTCACAGATGAGTGTGCCCTATCCTACGAACCATGGACTGAACATTCAAAGGTTATTTATAGTCCAAATTTTCCACTCAACCACACTTGTACTGCTATAAAAGTTGCACATCCTTCATGTATCAAAGGATATTTTGCAATTAAGTACAATCAGTCTCCAAAATGGATGCGTACTAGTGGCAATTTAAACAGCGCTGAATTTGTACAAATATTCAAACAATTGTTTCATAGCGAGCTGTCCAGAAATGCTACAGGACACTTAACAATCATCCAAGACAATGCTCCTGTGCATACTTTAAAAGTGGTAATGTGTATTTTAACATAACTTACAATTTACTATACTTTTTCTTTATTTAGATCACAAAAGCTTTGAAAAGCAAAAAGCTTACTTTTGTTCAACTTCCTCCATACAGTCCAGACCTCAATGTAATTGATAACCTTTTTAGTATTTTAAAACGTGAGGTTAACCGCATGGAAACTGACGTATCATTGGAAGCGAAAATTAACCATGTTGTAAAAAATTGCATTTCGAAGGATTATATTGGTACGTTGATAGATTCCTACCCCAAGCGGCTTGCAGAAGTTGAACAAAAGCGTGGATATCACTTAAATTATTGACATTATTAAGTTTGTTACCTTTATATTGTATATTTATGTATTTTAGTAGATAAAACTATTTTTTAAAACCAATTATCTGTGTTTGTTTTTAAGTTTTCATAATGGTGGTATTGTGCTTTATTGCTAAAACGAATGTTATTGTGTATTATATTAAGAATTTTTTTGCAAATAATATTAAATGTATATATATTAGTAAAGTGTTATCTAAGATACTTATTAACAAGCGTTAGATATGTCTAAGATAAGTAACAAGTGCTACATATATTTCAATATCATAGTAGGTTAACAATGGATTCACTTTTGTCACTATCTGTATATATATATATATATATATATATATATATAACCAGGCTTATTGCACAAGTCTTTTATCCATGTTAGAAGTCATTAACAGTGCATACCTTTTAAGTCTACAGCAGAATACTAAGGATGCTTTTCTAAACTATTTACCAACCTCTTATATATCTTCTTATAACTGGTTCTAATTATATACAAATTGCTAATTGCATTTACTGTAAATAGAACTTGAAAGTCTATGTTTAAAATTATTTATTAAAAAAATAAAAATACTAATAAAAGTTATTATATTTTATTAAAATTGAATTTATATAGAACGTCTATCACTAATAGTTTCTTCCATATATTTTGACAATAAATTAATAATTAATTAATTTTTTTTATTATTAACAATCACTGTTAACATTTAATTACTAAAGGACAGAAACTGGACCAAAATTAATTAATTAATTATAACAAATAATTTAAAACAATTTTAATTAACTTTGGTAAACAGTTTTAAAAATTATAATTAATTTTCAAATATCTAACTAATTAAACGTGACATTTAACAAAACGTAATCTAGTGTATCTATTATGACCAATATTTTAAATAGAGTAAAATATATACTAATTTTTAAAACAAAAATATTTTTTGTAACTTATTATATTTTTTTCAAAATAGATTATTTTTATAAACGTTACAATATATTTGACAAAATCTTGAAATTAACAAATTGCATTATTATATATTTATTTTGTATGTAATGTTTTTCAATTATAAACATGTTTCGATAAATTAAAATACAATAAATAAACTCGTAAAATGCCAATTTTTAATTTTACCAATTTTATGTTGGTGTTTTTTAGCATGTGGCATTTAGCGGCACAAAACGGAAGCCCAAATTTAGTGTCAATTGTAACTCCCCATATATATATATATATATATAGTTGTTTAAATGATAAACTTATATACATTCAAGATTGTAGATAATAAATATAACTAAACTTTTAGTGCAGAATTTTAAATTTTAAATACAGTGTTATTGTTTAACTAATTGAATTAAAGGCAATAAAAATTAAATAATAATAAATGTTTCGTAAGGATTAATGTACATTATTTCTAATTTTTTTTAATTACTACTTTATTTTAAATTTTAAACTCATGTTTGCAATCAATTAAATGCATTTTATTTTTAATTGAATTTTAACTTAACTTAAATGTTTAATAGCATCAATAATAATAAATTGTTAAATTAATTTATTTTGTAGAACACGAATATTATTAACACATTTTTATTATTTTTAATGTATGTCATAATTCAATTAAAACATTTGCTGTTTTCAACCTTTAATTAACATACACATTTTTGTAAATTAAAAAATTGTTTGTGTATGATCATTAAATATATATTTAAGGTGTTAATCTTTTTATTCTTGCTAGCTTTTGTAATTGAATAAAATTGCATTCAATATATTTAAATGAGAAAACAAAAAATGTTATGTTATACGGCAAAGAAAGAAGAAGTTATACGGTAATTACAAGAATATATATATATGCAACTCCGTCTAGTTATGATCAGAAATGATTCAATCTAGCCAGTCCCAAGCCTGGATAAGGGAGGAGGGTTTGAGCGCAAGGTTAGCAACCTGGCCTCTGTAAAAAATGTATACTGCTACGGAAACAATACAAGAGGACGCCATTCCGACAAACAACGGTAAAGAATTTATGGAACGTATCTGGATGACAGAGTTACACAAATAATAGGATTGAGTGAAAGTCAAAAGAAAGATCAATCTTCGATTTGCAGGATCTTTAATGCCGACGAGACTTTGTTGTTGTTTTACTGTAATTATTGTCTTATTGCCCCATGCTTTTTTTTAGAGCAAAAAGGTTTTTATGTTATATATATAATATAATAATATAATATATATATGCTTTTATTCATTTAATTTTTTATTTAATAATGTTTGTTATAAATCTGTATTAGCCACCTGGTTATTAATCTACGTCTGTAGTATACGTCATTTATAAGAGCATTAAACTACTTTGTTATTGATTATAAATTGGAAATAATAAATCGTTATCCAAATTATTCAAATTAATAATACCATGAGTATAATATAATGTTTTACCAAAATACAAAAGTAAAGACAATAGCAAGTTTTGCATGACCTTTGTATAACCTTACCATTATTTCAAAAATGAATGTTATTGATCAAATTCATTTATTGTAATTTTGCAAAACACGTCCGTCATTTGCTTTTGTTTTATTATTTATCTGAAATAATTACATTATTAATATGATTATTATTATTATTATTATTATTATTATTATTATAAAACCCTTTTACTTTAAAATAAGAATAGAACAACAAGATAACAATAACAGCAAAAACTACAACATATTTCTATAATTCAAAAAAAAACATGGGACAACAAAATAATTTCATGTTAGAACAGTTCGCCAAAATGTTTATTTGATCCGTTATGAAACATTAATTTAAACTAAATCTTTACAAATAGTTTTTAGCCGAGTTTTCTGTGATCTACTCCAACCTTTCTTTTAACTACCATTAATTGTTTATGCCACATCTGTTCTTGCTCGTTATACAGATGGTAAACGTAGAATATAACCAAGTAATTTTCTTTGTCTAATTAAAGATTGAACTTCCTGTCAGCTTTCATTGAACACTGTCATCTTGATTGTACTATCACTTCTTTGCCGTTGTTTGCCGAAATGACGTCCTCTTATTGTTTGAGTAGCAACATATTTTTTTTACAGAAACCAGGTTAATAATTCTGCGCTCAAACCCTCTTTCTTTATCCAGAAGTAAAATTAACTGGATCAATTTTTTTCTAATAATCTCTAGACGGAGTTAGAATATATTATTATTATTATTATTATTATTATTATTATTATATAAGGCTTTAATATCTTACTAGAGATACATTCAGCGCAAAAATAAATTTTTATTATTAATAAAAAAATTAATATAATAACAAAGCACAAAAAAGAGTAGTACAAATAATGGGAACAAAATGAAATATTTGATGTCATATGATAATGAATATAATTATAATCAATGCGGTAAACATTAGAAAAAATTTACTTTTTACGGATTAAATAAAATTATAATATTAACAAAATTAAATAATGATTTGCCATTTTTTAACGTGTATGTTTTTCTATAACCTAAACCAAATTAAAAAATAACCAAATTTTTAACTAATAATAAAAAGTAAAAAATATCTAGATTCTAAGTACAGTTGGAAAACATTCTAATCAAAAAGTTAACTTATTACCTTTTCTTCAGTTGATTTGACAATGTATTTTGTGGTAAATATGTTTTAATTAAACTAAATAATATAATTTTTTCTTAATTTAACTAGTAAGCAAATTAAAAGTAGTTTTAGATTACTAAATTAAAAGAAAATACACTATTTTTAAATTAAAGCAAAATTTGGGTAAACACATTATTGGCAGTACATCATATTTATTGAAATAGTAAAAATTTTATATTTTGTATCTATGTTTATTATTATTACTCTCATTGTTACAACTTTAAGTAGCTGATATTTACACTAATTTGTTTAAAATATTTAAAATTTAATTAATTAATTATTATACCTTTTAGTGGATAAATTGTATGACTAACATTTAGTAAATGTTTTCTGCAACAAAATTTAACAAAATTATAAATAATTATTTTGATTTAAAAATTATGCTTTAAATTCATTTTTGCAAACTAGCATTTTTTATTTTTTATTTGTACATATTCGTAATTTTTACAAATATTTTTCTTAATCGTTTTTTAATTTTTATTAAACTGCTTCTTTCCCATTAATTGTTGTAAGTTGTTTCAATATTTTAAGTAAAATAAAATATTATACTGATTTTTAAAACAGCGCATACCTTTCAAGTTTTATACACATATAAACTTGAATCCACGCTCTATTTGGTGTCAGGCCAGCGTTTTAACACACTGAGCTACAGGTGGATGACCTTGGGTTAAAGTTCATATGTGTAAAATTTAAAAGGTATGCGCTGCTGATAATTTCAAATAGGGTTGAAACAACTGTACAGTGCTCCTGATTGACTTAAAAATTTCCTGGATTTCTTATTCAAGTGAATCTGGCAATTCTAATATAACAATTTTTAAATAAATATTTTAGTTAAAAAATATATAGTATAATACACTTTTCTTTAGTAAAAATTTATTGTAAAATTTATAAAATAAATTATTTTTACATTATAAAATATAGTTTAGAAAAATATATTTATTTGATTCTATGTATATACATACATACATTTGTTTAAATAAAATAAAACTTTTACAAGATTTTATTATAAAACAAAAATACTAGCATCACAATTTTATAAAATTTGTTAAGTTTTTGGTATTTTTGTATCATGATAAAAACATCAGTCACTGTAAATTAACGGTTTGGATACGAAACCAAAATATGGTGTAAATCCCCTTTTAAACCATTACGTTAAACAGCTAAAAATCACGTAATTAACAATGTTGCAGTATGCTATAGATATTGTATAACAAATTATACTAAATACATTATGCGACAAAAACTTTTATTTTTAGTTAAATGTAATATAGACACGCGATAGTCTCACTGGTTTTATTTAAAACAATAATTTATGTTACATACTTAAAAAATTAATTTTAAATTTATCTAAATTTACTCTCTTTATTTTTAAATTTATATTTAAAATGAAACATTTTATAAATAATTATAAAAACCCATTTTTGTAACTAAAAGATTACACAGGTTTTGTGTTTTCTTAAATATTTTAATTCTAAACTAGTTGTTATTTATTGCATAATATTTGTATAAATTTTAATTACTAATAATATATATAGACAAAATTATATGTATTTTATATCTAATATAGTAATATATATGTGGTTTACTAAGCCTGTCCAAAATATGTTGTTATTAGTAATGTTTTTGTTAGGAATTTCTTAAACGTTACATTTACCTAAGCAAATGGTACAACTGAAAATTGTTAATTAAATAGCATTTAATTAAAAAATATTTCAAATAATAATAATAATAATAACAATAATAATAATAACTATTGTTAATATTACTATAATAGATAAACGCACTACTGTTACAATCAATGCAGTATAATTGCTTAACTTTTGTAAGATTATTTAATTATATTAAGCACATTTTAGTTGCACTAAAATAATTTTTAAACATTATTTCAGACATATTAGTAAAATATCTTATAAAAAAACTAACATTTTATACCAAAATCATGATAAAATTCTAATTTAGATCAAAAGCAAGTATGTAAACATTTTAAAAATTAAAAAGGATTAAATTTGTCACTTAAAAATAAATTATATATATATATATATATATATACATGGATAATAAAAGCTGTACATTTTTAGTATTTTAGGCAATATTTATTACTCTCTAGAAGATGGATGCTAAAGAACTAAATAATTACTTTACTTCAAACAACTCAAATATATCAGAATTTAATCAATTAACTAAAAATTATTCAACACCTATCATCAACTTTAATATTCAAAAAATAATTAACAGTTGTAAAACAAGCACATCACTTGGACCTGATGGAATAAGTTGCAATTTATTAAAGCTCTGCATGCCAGCAATTGCTCCATCCTTATCTACAATAATAAACAAGTCTATTATGAATTGTGAAGTAGCTGATACTTGGCGTATCTCACGAATCACACCTATTCCAAAAGTTTCTGTCCCATCAACAAATCCAGAACATTATCGCCCAATTGCTTGCACCTCAGTGTTTTTAAAATTAACTGAGAAAATAATACTTAACGACCTCAAGCCTATATTGAACATTAGTAATGATCATTATCAATTTGCATATAAAAATAATTATTCTACTGTAGACTGTGTAGCCAGCCTTGTTCATTACATTACTGAATTGCTTGACAAAGGAAAATGTTCAATATACTGCATGTTTCTAGATTACAAATCTGCTTTCAATAGCATATCAAGAGAAAAATTACTTAAACGTCTTGAGCTACTTGAAACACCCAACCACATTTTAAACTGGCTACGAAATTATTTCTCAAAAAGAAAACAATATACACAAATTGGTCGTAATAAATCAGAGTTAACAGAAAATAATAATGGAGTTCCACAAGGTGCAGTACTATCTCCGTTTTTATTTTCACTGTACGTAGATCCATTGATAGTGCCGAAGCCATCACTTTTGTTTAAATTTGCAGATGATATGGTATTGTGCACAAAGGTTTCATCAAACAATGATCTAAACAATTTTGAAAATTCTATTAATAAAATTGAAAAATGGTCTACTAACTTTGATCTCAATTTAAATCCATCAAAATGCAAGTTTATTAAATTTACAACGAGGCGTCCAAGAGAAACAATGGAATTAAACAGAACATTCAAGTTAAATCAAACAAATATATGCACCTGTAACAAAATTAAATATCTTGGTGTAAACATAAATAGCATACTTACCTGGTGTGATCATGTAGAGCATATATTTTTAAAAACCAAATCATTATGCTACTATATAAGAAGATTAAGAAAACTAAATGTTAACAATTATACTACTAAATTGTTCATTACATCATGCTTTTATCCTTTGATATTATATTGCTCACCCATAATTTTTCCTGGTTTATTAAAACAGGATTACATTATTTTAAAAAGATGCATATCATTGGTATCAAAATCTTCAGGAATCAAATATTCTATCTTATTGAATAATATTGTTGATAAACATTTTAAATCCTGTATACAATTAGCATCAAGGATTGAAAATAATAACAATCACCCGCTACATGCAGCTTTTAACAATTCTAAAGCTTCTGGAAAAACAAGAAGAACTTACCTGCACATGAAAGCCAAAACTAATCAATACAAAAATTCATGTCTGCCCTACTTATCCAGAGTGTTAACCAATCCAGAATCAAACAAAATTGAACTACTAAGAAACCTATCAAAGTAGGAATTGTTCCACCTACGCATTCATTTGAACTAATTTGGACATCTCACAGTACAAGTTGTGCCTTATAATGACTCATTCTATGTACAGCAATTTTAAATATTTTTTTTTTAAATCACATGCATACTATATAGACTATATTTATATTCATTAACATATGACATTCTATTTCATTTTGATCCCATTATTTATACTACTACTTTTTTTTTTATATTGATGGTAAAAATGTATTTTATGCTGAATGTATCTCTAGTGAGATATTAAAGCTTAATAATAATAATAATAATAATAATAATAATTTTCTAAAAAGATTAATGTAGGGGATCCTACGTTTTTTAATTTAATATAATAAAATTGAATTATTAAATTGGTAAATTTTTATATTTTATATTTATAAAACAAAGCTTTTAAATTAAGAAAACTAATTATGTAATGCAAAATCAAATTCCACAGCATTAGGTTAAAAATTAAAACTATGTACACTAAACGTTTTAAAAAAACTTCAAACAATAGTGAATATTACCCTAAATGTTTTAAATGCATAGCTTTTTTATCTATCTATATATATATATATATATATTCCAAAATATAATTTATTTTTAACCAACTAATTTGATTATTTTTTAATTTTTTTTTAAACTGTCAATATTTATGCATTTGATCTAAATTTCAATTTTTTATTGATTTTGGTGTAAATTGTTAGTTTTTATATATATTTTTGCTAATATTTCTTATATAATATTAAAAGAATATTTTAGTATAATTTAGATGTGCTTTACATAATTAAATGGTGTCACAAAAGCAAATTAATTATACTGTATTGATTTTAACAGCATCCAGTTTATTTACTGTAGTTATAATCTTAAGTTTAACGGGGAAATGTATGTATTTTTCCAATATCCTTTTAGAGATGTACATGATATATGCATAAAAAATTTATATGTTATAGATGTACTGATTTAAATTTCTACACTGAATTAAAATTTATAGTTGCTATCTCTGGGGTTTATAAAATGTTATGTACATTATTTAAGTTCGATAATAATAAAAAAAATTAAATAAACATTAAACTTGTTTTGAAATATTACTACTAATACTATGTTTCTTTTGCTAACATTTTAAAAATTGGAAATTTTGTACTTTAAGCAAGATTTTGGAGAAAAGGTTAAGAAAAACAAATAAAATTAAACTTATATTTTTGTATTTTGAATGCCTGTAAAAATTTAAACTTATATTAAACCAAAAAAATAAATAAAATGGATAAGAAAACATTTTAGAAATAAAAAATAAAAAATGAAGTGTAAAAGTAATAATTATAAAGTAACAAAAACTCACAAAAATAAAAACAAATCAAAATTTTGTTTAAAAAACATATTGCAATACTGATAGAGTGATTTGCTCATTTGCAGTTATTTACAAGCAAAAATGTAAAGATTTAACTTTGTACTTTTATATTTTAAATTTGTTTTGATTGTATTTAATAACGAGTTCAACAACAACAACACAGTTTCGTAGCAGAGTTTTGTAAATAAATTAAGCAAATTATTGTTAGTTGTTTTCGAAAACAATGTAATTATTTTTAGTAACAAAGAATCCAATTTGAACAATTTACTTCTGTGTAATGTTTATTCGGTTCCCACTATAATTAATGGTGTCCAACAGTAAAAACAACCGAAACATTCCTATTTTTAAGTAAACATAGGGTCTCTTGATCTTCAAACCTAGCTTGAGTATGAGGTGGAACTTTGTGAGTGCAATACACTTTACAACAAATATTTTCTATGTCAGTTGTTACGTTGATAGGAAACAAATGGAAATTGCGGTATGCTATTTGAGAAAGAGCATACACAACTGTTTTTTGACAAAAAAAATAAAGACAGATTGTAAATGTTATTTCCGAGTTGTGTTCAGTTTACAAAACTATATAATTTGCAAAAAAAATTAATTATTTTTGTTAATCGCATTTTATGGAGGGAATTTTGCAAAAGTAATTGTATTTTTAATATACACGGTTTTAGATCAGTTACCTTTACAATTAAAACCTTCATGGTCAGTTTTCTAAACACAAAAATAATCAAGGAATGATTCACAGTTAGAGCAATGGAGAAAGGCATTGGAGGATCAAGGACTAAGAATTAACAAGAAAAAGGCAGTATACATGAGTACAACAAAAGAAAATGGTAGGGAAATCAAAGTGCAACACCAAGAATTGTTGAGAGTGAGGTTTAAATACCTTGGCTCATCGCTAGAAGAAAATGGAGATTTGAATGCAGAGATTGCGCAAAGAATAAAAGCAGGATGGTATAACAGAAAGATAACAGAAAAGATAAAAAATAAAATTTTAAGACCGCAGTGAGACCGGTCCTAATGTACGGATTGGAAACGTGGAGTATTAAGAAAGCCCACGAAAGAAAATTGAATTCAGTAAAAATGAAAATGCTTAAATGGTCGTTGGGAGTATCCAAATTATACAGAATAGAAAATGAAGCTGTTAGAGGAAAACTGAAAGTCATCGAAGCTCATAAAAAAATTCAAGAAAAAAGGTTAAGGTGGTACGGCCATATTCTACGTAGGGAAGAAAACTACGCTACAAAGTGAATAATGGCATTGGAAGTGGAAGGTAAAAAAATCGTGGCAGACCAAAGAGAAGATGGTTGGATTGTGTGGAAGTCGATATGAAGGAAAAGGGACTGACAAAAATTGACGCTACAGACAGAACCAAATGGAGAAGGTTCACCAGAAACAACGACCCCTTATAAAAAATGGAAAAACTGTAAAGAAAGAAAAAGATTCCAGTTTCACGTAAAAATAAAGTAAGAAATATGGGGATTATGTGGTGTCGTATTCAAAGTTGAAGCATATTGGTTAGTAGAACAGATGGGATAGGCTTGTATGTTTTTCAGTAAACAATTAATAGATGGATACAACTGCAGCTTGTTCAAAATAGTTATACGTAATTTTCAACGTTATTTGTAAATCTATTGGTTGACTGCTGTCTGACATTTTTTGTATTTTGTAATTATCTGCTTAATTTTTATATTTAATGCATCTTTAAACAAAGATTTTTAAGCTTTATTGCGTTTTCAACATAATTAAGATTACACATGTTTCTGGATAAATATGGGTTAATTGTACATCTTTGTCTGTTGCAATTATTTGTAACTAATGATTATAATAAGCTTATATTTTATATAATTTAAGAAATGGAAATTTTACTTATAAAGTTTTTATTAGAAATTCACTTAGACCTTTAATGATGTGCTTATAAATTGTTATGTAATATTTTTCTCATTTAGAATAAGTTGTAAAAGCGAGAATCTGTCTAAATACATAAAACCTACTACAATAGTTGCTACAGTGACTGCAAAATTTTTTATAAGGTTGTTATGGAAAACTATTCACGCTGCAACTGCGTTACAAATGTGTGCAAACAAAACATTTATTTACTGTAATTTGTAATATTTTATTAGCTTTAATTGCAGTATATTATAACGTAAGCATTCGGCTTATTTTCTACAGTTACTATAGCAATATATTATAATTCATGTATAGTACACAATTTTATTAAACTTATATTTGCTATACGCTGTACATATTTTATTGCTTTATTTTCGGAAAATCTACAACTACTTTTAAATATGTTTGTCAGAAGTAACAAGAAATAAGATTATTTGAAATGTAAATAATAAGCACAAAAACCTTTTAGTAATGAATGTTTAATAAGAAAATAATAATGCATTATAAATAAAAAGAATATAAATTTGATAAACAGTAATTTTCTCTTAATCAAAAATTATATTTAATATTTTTTAAAAACAAATTACAGATAGTGTTGATAGTTGTTCTGACAACTATGTACTGTGTAGTTTACACGTAAAAAATATTAAATTTATTTTGTAGAGTGTAAATTAACTATCATTCTAAGGATACATCTTGTAAATTCAGAACATTGTATATGTGACGACAAGTTTACATTTATGCGGTGTTTCTTTTATAAAACATACAAATAAATTATCACAAACATTTACAACACTTATTCCCTTTTAAAATATTTGTTTAATACTATTAATGGCTATGTTATGTCAATAATGAAAAAAAGAATATATTAAAAATTGTAAAATTAACTTTATTAACAAAAATACATTAAGCATTTTTTTATTTAGACATCCCTTTTGTTTTCTACAGTTATTATCAAAATACAAAAAGATTTATTCACAGTTGAAAAGTCGAAAAATGCAACGTGTTTATAAAACAGACTAATACGTTTACATTACTTACCCTTTTAGTTTCATTTATCATCGCATACATTATTTCACATTGTACAACTATAAAGATTGTAAAAACTAAATAATTTGCTGTAAGTTCATTGTATACAGCACAAATGTTAAAGTTATATAAGCACTTGCAATTACATTTGGAAATAATTATTGTTACGTAAATGTTTGTCTGAGTTTAAAGTATAAAATTACTAAAATCATGAAACTGTTGTAACCATTTTAAAATTTAGCAATTCTTTTTATTATAGTTTAATAATTAAAAACTGACTAGAAGTATTATGAGAAACAAAGAAGATTTGTATTTGCAAAACTGAATAAAATAATTTTATACAATAAAAATAATAAATATATTGCGTTAAAAACAGTGAATTTGCACTATACAAAACTTATACTTAATGAAACGTATTAAATTGTTACTTAAAACAATATAGTTTGTAAAAAACAGGTTTTTTTTTAATTAATAACAAACATAGGTAAACTACAAACCCAAGTAATGTTGGCGCTAGTTATGCGCATAATATTCTAGTATAGTAGAACCTGGAACAGTTTAATAAAAGAAAACATATTAGTTAGATTCATTATGTTACAGATCAATGACTTCAAAAATAAATGTAAACTTTTATATCATTCCTTCATTCTCATTCCGTCTAACAAAAAAATTATGTAATTTAAAAATATTTTATATGGAAATAATTGTTTACATTTATGTTTTGCTACTTTTCTAACTAATTCAAATTACTTATCGATTTTATGACACTTCTACCATTTCATTTTATTTCATTTTATACAAAGTTTACACAATGCTAACAATGTCTAATACATTACAAAATTGTAACATTAAATTTCTTTACAAAAAAACCATTAAAGTAATTTTAACAATCCTTTATTAAAAACATTTTCTTAAAATTATTTTTAAAGAAAATATATTTTACACTTTTGGCTACTTTTAACATTGTCAGTAGTCATAATTGCAGATATTCCATTGTCTAACAATCTTTTTCATCTCATTTGATTTAGGTCACAAATTAAAAAATTACTATTTGTTTCCTCATTTTTATTGGTTTTATTTTATTATTTTTAAATGTGATTAAACAACAAATTGTCCGATCTATATATATGGTATCACAACTGCCAAAGAACATATCCCTAATTGGATTAAAGAGTTCAACATAAGTGAACGTTTATATATCTCGTCTATATTATGTCATTTATTACAAACAAAACATTAAATTAATTGTTATAAGATATTAGTGACTGCTCAGGTTTTTAATATAATAAAAACACTTGAATCTGTTTGCATTCACACGTTAAAATCTATTATGTGTTCACAAACAATTTGTGACTATGTTAAACTCAGCTTGAACTAAGGATAGAAATGGCTTGTGTAGTATGTCCGTATGTAACTGGGTAGGAATTAACGTTAAAATTACAGCTTTAATTACATTATTTTAAAATATATCTATTTATACGTCATATTTTTATGACTAAAGAAAATATACAAAATGAATTCATTTTACAGTTTATGTCTTCTATTATTTTATTTGAAAACTAGCGGTCTAGCGCTTAACTTGAATTTGGGTGTTTTTGAGTTCAAACTTCATCACCGGCACCAAATGCGAACCTACATTCGGCTTTTCTTAAATGTCCACTGCTGAAAGATGTTTTGCGTAAAACATTTAAAGTAGTAAAAATAAAAATAAATAACTTTATAAAAAATTTTAAGTTTTATTATTATTATTATTATTATTATTATTATTATTATATCAAGCTTAATATCTTTTTACCAGCAATAAAGAATTACAAAATAAAATTACAAAATTACAAAAAAACATAGTAGCACAAATAATAAGAACAAAAGAAAATATATAATGTTAAATGTTAATAAATATAAATATAATAAATACGGTAAATATGTGGTTTAAGGCAAAGTTACATTATGCTACAGGATGTGCAAATTAGTTTAAACAAATGCATAAGTGGAATAATTTAATTAATTCTACTTTTATAGTATTCAGAAGTGTACACAAATAAATAAAAATTAGAAAGTGCGGTAAAAATAATAGAAAAAGCTGGGAAAATAAAATCATTAGCAAAGACATATATAGTTGAATATATTAAGTTAAAAATTACAAAAATCTAAAGATAAAAGCATATAAACAACAAGTAATACAAATTTTATATTCTAGTGTAAAAACACTGTAATATTATTTTTAAGTTGAAAATAATGCTTTATTTAACGTGTAGCATAATGCGCATTTTACCCTAATATTATATTGTTCTATTACAGATGCAGTCAATTTTGTTGCCTGGGTTTTAGTTTGCAAAAAAAAACACGTATCCTGGTGTATATTTTTGTAAGCAAAATATATTTTGCTAACTTTTATTTTACAGTAACTGCATAGTGTCAACAATCCACAAGATTCAGGATTCAGGATTTAAGATTGTACACAAGTTGCGTAGGCCAAAACGCTTTTTAGTACTCAGTTCTAAAATTGTCTCAAATTTTCAAGGAGGGGAATTTAAAATGAATGGTGAAGTAAAAAGGGATTAATCACAGAAATATTTAAAATTAAAACAAAATTAAGGTAGATAATGAACATTAACAATTATAGAAAACACGCAAAAATTATAAATATATAAAAATAATAATAATACAAGTTGTGTATTACAATGCATAAACACTGCAATAATCTTAAAAAAAGAAAAATACAAAAAAATTAATAACGTTCCAACAAACGTATAGCGTGACGCGAGTTTATAACCATTATTATTTATGTTATCAATATGGCCATGTAGTCCAACATTTGAAAACTTTCCAATAATACATTTTGTTTGCTTTTATTTTATTTTTTATATATATCCAGATTTAATTTTAGCTATGTTTACCTTTAATTCATCTATTTGTAGTTTAAAAAGTTGAAAACAAATTGTAAAAATTTACATTTTTTACGCACTTTACTGTAAATAATTTTACAAAACGTCTTTTAAATTATCTTTGGTTTATTATTTGCAGCTAGCTAGTAACTATCTTGACTACAAATGTATAAATTGCAGATATATAATCAAATTATAGCAATTATCCTCTGCAACCTAAAACAAATTAAACAATATTTTGCAATTAATTACCTACCCTAAACTTATCTCCTTTAAGGTTCTTGATTTTGATTTTAAGTAAGAGCTTTTTTTTTGTATTAACCTTGGTTTCTAAGTTTTTTGAGTCATAAATTAAAATTAAATGTATTAATACTTTAACAACCTAACTAACTTAAATCCAAGTGAATCACTTTAATACCTCTTTCCTTGTCTATAAAGTTGTCTTTAGTTCTTACAAAAGAAATTCTTGTTGCTACTATATAAAACGTTGAAAACGTAAAACGTGATTGTAATTTTAAGGTTAAATGCATTAACAGCAATGTAATCAATTATAAAAACTGGTTTTTAACATTTTTGTTAGTTTTTTTCTTAATGCTTATAATTTTAAAATTTGTAAATTGACTTGCAAGTGTCTATACTCCTTATCTCTTATCCTGCATTTTCTCAACTGTTAAAATATAAATAACTTAAAAAATGGCTTTGCGTTTGTTTAAGGCACACGGTAGTTGCATATATAAAAACATCACTCTGTCTAAGCACACAGTGAGAAAATCTAGATTATTAATTCCTTTAAATACTACTATTTTTATAGTTCAGTTTACTCTCTTAAAATTGAATAATGGTAATACACCAACTTTTTATTTAATTCCCCATTAATCCCATATTCTCTAAAATTAAGTTGTGCTATACTAATACAATAACCTTCAACAACAAATTAATTAAAAGTTAAAAGTTAGCAGTCGCATCATATCCTACATTATAAAGACTACGAAAACATGGCTTATAGATGACATTTTAGAAAATAAATTATTTTTAGCAAGATACAATATAATTCGCCTAAATTTATGCAGAAGCAATTATGATGGTTGTTTTTCTATGTTAAAGATGACAAAACATACTCACCCCTGCTTTCAATATGTTTATATTTTGGCAAAAAACGATTGTATTAAACTAATTAAATTATTTAAGTATAACAAGTTTTCTAAAATCCTTAATGAAACCAGAAGTAAAAAAATCTTTTTTTTTAAGTTTATTAAAGTCAAACGGACAACTGGGTCCCTAGCCTAAAATATTTTTTGTGAATACTTTGAGGTAAGCCGAGCTTTACGCTACACATCCATTGGAGCGCTATTCATCCTTTTTTCTTTTCTTCTTTTTTGAAGATTATTGCAGTGTTTTTTGCATTGTAGTAGGTACTTGTTTTATTTTTTTTTTGTATATTTATAATTTTTGCTCGTTTTTATATTTGTTAATTTCCATTATCTACTTTGATTTTTTCTTGATTTAAAATTTTTTTTCTGTGACTAATCCCCTTTTACCTCACTATCCATTTTATTACCACCTGAAAACTTGAGACAATTTGAGAACCGAGTACTAAAAGGCGTTTTGGTCTACTCAACTCGTTAAAAATCCTAAAATCCTGATATTCTGAAATGTTCCAATTATTTACAAATCTTATTTCTTAGTATCTCTATTTCACCATACTATTAGGCCATTTATTCTCAATGGGTCTTTAAACAATTACCAAATCTCAAGTCAATATTTTGAAAACCTGAAGTAATATATTCTAGAATCCTTAAAAAATGCTCAAATATCCTTGCCCCTTATTTGACTCGTATTATTATTTTATAATGACTCATTCTATGTACAGCATGCATACTATATAGACTATATTTATATTCATTAACATATGACATTCTATTTCATTTTGATCCCATTATTTGTACTACTACTTTTTTTATATTGATGGTAAAAATGTATTTTATGCTGAATGTATCTCTAGTGAGATATTAAAGTTTAATAATAATAATAATAATAATAATAATAATATAATTTCCGACCATATCTAAAAATTGCCGTTTATTACGCCTACGTACAAAACGGAGAAAATTTAAACCTAAAAGCTTTAGGTCGATATATATTTTGTTTATCCCTAGTAAAATAATGGAAAGATTAATTAAAACTAATTTGTGAAACTATATCATAAAATTTAATATTAGAAGTCTTTTTTAACATGGATTTATATTTTAAAAATAGTGCTTCTACAATTTAGTAATCTATACAAATAGTGTCTTTAGTAAAGTCTCGTCAGAACTACTTTAAGCTAATCTCAAATTTTTTGGTATTATATGTCCTGTTGACTTTCTATTTTATTGCTTATTCAAGGATCAAATAGGATTAAAGTGAGCAAAAATAATAAATGTATAAAATAATAAAAAAACAAGTTCTGTATTATAATGTATAAGTAGCGCAATAATCTTTAACAAAAAAAAATGAATTATATAATAACGCCAACTTGACGTGCACCGTAACGCGCACATTACTCCGCGAGATAAAAAGTATATATTTTAGTTTTTAAAATAATTGGTTTTAATATATATATATATATATATATATATATACGTATATAATTTTATTGTACATTTTAATTTATTAAAAATACTTTTGTTAATTTTTTATTTTTTTAAAATTATGTATTATATATGTAAAATAATATTTTTTAAATTGTAATTAATTAAAAAACAATATTTATTTATTTATAAATATATATATATAGTTTTTTAGTTGTTTTAAATTATTGTTTCTATAAGGACATAAAACTTTACATAGACAGCTCTTTTTAATGAATATGTATGTGATAACATTTACAAATTTATTTTATATTTTACTATGAGTTCTGAAACAGTTAAAGTTATTGTCAGGTCAAGACCAATAAATGAACGCGAACGGCACTTAAAATGTAATAATATTTTAGAAATGTATAACGATACCGGACAATGTTCCATTGTAAATCCTAACAACAAAAAGATATCTAAAACGTTTTTCTTTGATGGTGCTTATAGTGAAACATTTACAACAAAAAACATTTATGATGATATATGTTACTCATTAGTTGAAAATGTAACTGAAGGATATAATTGTACAATTTTTGCATACGGACAAACGGGTTGTGGAAAATCCTACACAATGCAAGGCATTGTAAATTCACCCAATGAATGTGGCATAATTCCTCGGTATAATTATATTTAAAAATTATATAATATTATTATTTTTTACCTATGTAAATATCTCAGTTCTTATTTTACTTTATGTAGTTTATTTACAATTAAGATTATTACACATAATTTAAAATTTATTTTATAACAGTATTAATATAAATAATTATTTTAAAATTTTTATTATTTGTGTAAATTTAAAAAACATATTACTAAAAATTTCTAAAAAAATTGTTTAATGTGCGTACAAGTTATTATTTTATATATTATATATATATATATATATATATATATATATATATATATATATATATATATATATATATATATAAGTAGACATTTAACAAAACTAAACAGAAGCTTGCATTTAGTGTCGGTGGTAAAATTTAATTTATGCTTATACAATTTTTGAACAGTGTACTAAAAGGAGTTTTCTCCTATTTAACTCGTGTATAAACCTGAAACCTGAAACCTGGATAATGTTTATTTGTAAACATTAAAAGCAATAAAATTACAACATTTCACGTTTTTTTATGTTATGTAAATTAAATAGTTTACAAATTTTTATTTGTTTATTATTACTAAAAAGTGTATTTATTATAATAATAATTATTATTATTATAGTTATATTAATGCAAACATATAAGTAACCTACATTTTATTTTTACAAAATATTTTATACTTACAGTGCTTTTGATCAAATTTTCGATACTTTGTCTGTCAGTGAAAATACTAAATACTTGGTTCATGTTTCATTTTTAGAAATTTATAATGAAGAAATTCGTGATTTATTAAGTCACGATAACAAGTTTAAATTAGAGTTAAAAGAACATCCAGAAAAAGGCGTTTATGTTTCAGATTTATCCATGCATAAAATTTTAAGTGTTAAAGATTGTAAAGTAAGATTAATAAAAATTAAACTATTTTTTAACGTTTTTTAATATAATTAATGTTTTATTTTTTTAATTTGTAGTAGATCTTTAAAACGTAAAATTAAATTATTTAAATGTTTTTAAATGCACAATTAATATTAATTAAACTCTTATTTAAATATTAGGTTTTTAATTATTTTTTTATTTTTTATAATTTACAGGTTTTATAATATTTATTTATTTAATGTGGTTTATTATTACTTGTAAGCAAAATGCAGTGGTTAACAAAATATTTTTGTCTTAATAATTTTGTGTAAATAAATTTATTTATTTAAGAAATTTAAAATAATATATTTAAGAATAAAAATTATATATTTGTATATTAAATTTATTAACTTCTGTATATATTGTTATTAATTTTGTATTTTAGATATTTCTGTTTAATAAACAATATTGTGTATTGTACCGTACATTTATGTTTTATAATTTTATTAATTGCATATTTTACCAAAAATATTTATAACAGGTATTTTTTTAGAACTTTTAAGCTAAACTCCCCATTTATTATTAATAAATGTGTTTAAATCGTTATTTGCTAAATAAAATAATATAGCTAAATATTACACAAAATATTGAAAAATACAATAAGTATTATTAAAACAATATTATATTTAAAATTTTTAACATTTAAATTAAATTTAAAAAAATTATATAAATGTTTATTGAACCAAACTGTTAAATGTTATTAAATGTTTTAAAAAATTAATTATACATTTTAGTTATATTTTAGTTGCAGATTTAGCCATGTGGTATATAAAATACATTATAATTAATTCAATAAAGTAAAACATTTTATTATTTTTTTATAACTAACTAACAATAAATAAACTTTACTACATACAGTTGTTTATAACAATTTTACTAATATTAATGTCCAGTATATTATGAATAAAGGTTGGAATAATCGCACAACAGGTTCAACTTTAATGAATGCAGATAGTAGCAGATCACATTCAATATTTACTATTTACCTGGAAATGGTTAATCAAGATAAAACATTTTCTCAGGAAAACCGTATACGAGCAAGCAAATTAAATTTGGTAGATCTTGCCGGTTCAGAAAGACAAACAAAAACGGGAGCGTCTGGTGATCGATTACGTGAAGCAACCAAAATTAATTTAAGTTTATCAGCTTTAGGCAACGTTATTTCAGCTTTAATTGACTCAAAAGTCAAACACATTCCTTATCGGGATAGCAAATTGACACGATTGTTACAAGTGAGACTGCATTACATTTAATTTATTATTGTTATTATTGTTAATACATTTATTAATATTATTGTACAAACTAAGAATTATTATTATTTCCGTTATTATTATAACCGTTTTGTAAATGGTTTTGCAAAAAAATGCAATTATACTATAAACATTTTTTTATTAAGTAATATTTAACTAGCATACATTAAGCACTTACAACATTTATAATTTTAATTAATTTACAAATATTAAATAAATTTCAATATTTTTTAAATGATTTGTTTCTAATTATAAGTGCGTTTTTTAGGAATTACAAATTTATAAATAAGTAATAATTAACTGTTGCTCTTCGGATTTTAACATTTTTAACATCAGTACAAAGCTTAGAATAAACGCACATTTAATTTCCATTTTATTGTGCTTTATTTTTTAAATGTTTAAATAAAAATAATTTTTAGCAAATTAACATTTAGTTCAACCAAACGGAGACTCGCATTAGTAGTGGAATTTTTAAGCCCTGTTTATTTAGAAACAAATTTACCAATTTAGTCATTGTATCATTTTTAAAAATTAAAAAATGTAACTCATTTTTAAACATATATTTATTGTTTCTTAATTTAAATTAACTGACAATTTTAGGGATGCTAATGACCTTAAGTATTTGAGTAATGATTATAAAGTTTCAATTTTCAATAGTGGTAATATACATGATTGTTCCTCCTCCACTTGATGCATTCTGGACTAAATGCCTTTAGGCATCTAAAATAATGAGACCAAATACCAAGTGCACAGAAGTACAACTGGGTTACCGCTTTAGCGGATGGGTGCAAGCATACATCTAGGATACTTAAAAGGTATCTTAAGCTATACGTATTCCATATCTAGCTGTTCTGTTAAGGCAGATAATCCTGACAAAAAATTAGACGTCTTCATTAATGTTTGCTAACAATGGTGACATCACAAGGATGCCGTCTATCAGTCAAGAAATTTTATTATTTTTTAACGTTTGTTACGCTTATGGAGCTATTAAAATCAATCGTTTTATATGCCGTATAAATATGGGAAATAATAAAGAGGTGATCACGCACCAACCAAATAAAATGATAGTTTTAAACATTTTAATTAATAAATTACTTATATACGTGCATTGTACATATAATAATATAAATTGTTTACTCGATTTTAGGATTCTTTAGGTGGAAATACCAAAACCTTAATGATAGCTTGTTTGTCACCTGCTGATAATAATTATGATGAAACGCTGAGCACATTACGATACGCTAATCGAGCTAAAAATATACAAAACAAGCCAAAAATTAACGAAGATCCCAAAGATGCATTGTTGCGTCAATATCAAGATGAGATTAACACATTAAAACAATTACTTAAAGCCAAAAGTACAACGCAAATTGACACTACATTTATTAACGCTGCTCCTTGTTTGAGTGAATTGGAAAAAGAAAAATTAAAACAAGTAGGTTATTTTGTTCTTTGATATGTTGTTATTAATTATTTTAATAATTATTGATTTACTATTTTGCATAATTACTTAAAAATTATATATAGAATTATTTAAAATAATTAAAAATATAGATATCTTGTCAAAATGTAATATAATTAAATGCATCTGTCTAGTAATATCTTTCAACATTAACAACCCATGCTAACGATCCAAAAGATTTGAGTATTGCTTATAAAGTCTCAATTTCTAATAGTGGTAATATTCCTGACTGTTCGTCCTCCAAGTGGTGCATCCTAAACCAGATGCCCTTAGACATCTAGGCTAATAACGACTCAGACCAAGTGCATAACGGTATAACTGGAATACCGCTTCGGCGGGTAGATGCAAGCATACATTCAGGATATTTAAAAAGTATCTTAAGATATATGTATACCATGTGTAGCCTTTGGGCTAAGGGAGATAACCCTGACAAAAAAACAGGCAACCTCATCAATCTTTGTAAACAGTGGCGATGTCACAAGGATGCCGTCTACCAGCCAAAAAACTTTGTTATTCTACGTTTGTTACACTTATCAAACCATCAAAGTCGATCGTTTAATATGTCGTATAAATACGGAAAATAATAAAAAGGTGATCACATCACCAGGCAGAATGAAAAACATCGAAATTGTTTCACTGCCGCTGCATTTAAAAATCCTACAAATCCACTCTAGAAACAACAACAAAAGAACATAAATTTAAACATGAAAATGACAGTTTTATTTTTAATAGTTTATACAGTTTTTTGGATGTAACAAAAACATGAAAACTAATCGAATTAGCAATAATCCAACTCAATAAAATTGAAAAGAAAAATTTTTCATGCATATAGCGTAATACCCATTTTACATTATCCGTATTAGTTGATTGGACAAAAATGATCAGCACCAACACAGTTTGAAAATATGAGGTGGAAAATATAGTCATAGTAATAGTTTTAAAATTAGCTGGAGTTCCGTAACCCCCACAAAAAACGGAATTTTGTTTGACCTGGATATTTGTCTACTTGTTAAAAACATTTTCTTGTGCAGCATTTACACAATAAAAAATTAAAATATTGTGATCTTTTGTCAGTAGTAACTTAATTTCACCGATTTAAACCCTTTGGTTTTTGAAATGTTGATGCAATCTCACATATCGTTACTTTGGTTTGTTCAAACGCTAACTGGAATTAAAGAAAAACTGATCAAAAACATTATTTAATAAATAGCGTTTAAGGCTTAATTTTTACCTAATTATTATATAGAAACAATACCTAAGTCGTTAAATTGATTTTTCTTTTTTCTAAAAACCGTAAATGGTGCAAAAACATTATTTTAAATGTTACATGAACTTGGACATAATGAACAGGTAATTTTGTCACGTATTATTGCTGCTTGTTTTTGTTGTAAACCAATATAACACTCGAAAAAATTCATTATATACATATATATATATATATATATATATATATATATATATGTATTTATATGCATTTATTGTGTTAAATTAAAAATAAGCTTTTACAAATTAGTGTTTTTGCACAATTAAGAAAATGTATGCATTTATTTGAATTTAATTACATATATTATTCACAAAAGGAATATGAATCTAAATTGCGTCTATTGGAAGAGCAGTACAATGCAGAAGCATTGGACAAAGCCAAATTACTTGAAGAGGTAAATTTTATGAAAGAAATTTACGATAAACGTCTTATCGAATTAGATCAAAATATGAAACCGGATAGAACCGAAACTAATTTGCGTAAATTAAAAATTATATATATATATATATATATATATATATATATATATATATATATATATATATATATATATATATATAATATATATATATATATATAACATACGTTTGTATTTACTAATGTACACTACTTTTTATTTAAATTAGAAAATTCTACCGAACAAAAATTGAATAAATACAAAAACGGTGCAGAATCAAAAGGAAATAAGAATAATTCTACTGAATATCTTGCCAGTAAATTATTACCTAATAAAAAATTCAACAAATACAATGAACAATTGGAAAATGATTTTAATCCGGAAGACGTAGTCAAACGGTATTTTTATATAATGTATAGTTTTGAATTACCTTTAGCAAAAATATCATAATTTATGTAACATTAGAATTGTTAGATTTACCTGATAATAAATATACTTAGTCTGAGCTAACAGGGTTTATCGTACAGTTATTCTGTTCTCGTTAAGAATTATCAACAGTATATATCTTTTATCTCTTAAGTAAATCAAAAAACAGTTGTTTTTCTATACCTTTTTATTTCGATTTGTAACGTGGTCACTTATTTGTTATTTTCCATATTTAAACGACATATAAACGAACGACTTCAATGGCTTGATAAGCGTATTAAACGTGGAAAAATAACAACGTTTCTTAGTTGGTAGACGACATCCTTGTGACGTCGCCACTGTTTGCAAAGATTGGTGAGGCCGTCTGATTTTTTGTCAGGGTTATCTCCCTTAGCCGAACGGCTACATGTGGTATACGTATACCATAAAATACCTTTTAAGTATTCTGGGTGTATGATTGCACTCACCCTCCATAGCGGAAGCCAGGTATAACGCTGTGCAGTGGAACCCTGCTTCTATTAGTCTAGATGCCTAAGTACATCTAGTCCAGGATTCAACACGTAGAGGACAAACAGTTAAGAATATTACCATCATTGAAAATTGAGACTTTATAAGCATTACTTAAATCATCAGGATCATTAGCATCCCAGTGGTCCTACTATCATACAAAGCCTTAATTGAAATTATTACAGATTAAAATAAAAATTTATTTTTTATTAAAAGAAATAAAAATACTGTAAACAAAACTTACTATTATTTTAACAATAAACAAATATTAAGTTAATAATTTTTTAAAGTTGTGAACATTAATCACTTTCAAGATTTAACTATACTACTAGAAAAGGACATTAACTGGAACAAAATTAGTTTAATTATGCTAAATAATTTCAGATAATTTAAATTAATTCTGGTAGACAGTTTTAATTTCTTTTAATTAGCTTTCAAGTTTAACAAAATGTAACATAGCGTATACAATATAATCAATATTTTAGCTAAAATGAAACATACTAATTTTAAAATATTAATATTAATATTAACTTAGAAATTATAAAAATATGTATTATTAATAACCTATTATACTTTTTCCAAAATAAAAATAATATTTAAAGCAGTTTTTATAATTAATATTGTAATAAAAAATTATTGCATTTGTCACTGAGAAATTAACATTGATTAGATTTACTATGAATAACACATTTACAAGGTTGTTATCAATCATTCGTAGCTCAATTGATAGGAAGTTGATATGAAATCCTAAACATGTTAGGTTTGAGTGCTTAAAGAATATACATTACTGTTTTTTGAAAAAATAAATATTGCTAAAGAAACAATAAAGGAACGCCTTTCTATCAAACTACAACAAATAGGTAAAAGCATAATTGTAATGACAGTGTTGAGTAAAAGTCGAAATAAAGTTTCATCTTCAATATAAAAAATCCTTAATGCGAAAATATTAAATGCAATTACAAAGAGTAAACGTTTTATTTCATGCTTTTTAAAACGAAATGGTTCTGTAACAGAAGATAATAATAGTAGAATGTAACATTTATGGTTAAGGGTCCAAGGCACCGTGAACAAACAATGTTGGAAAATAGTATTTTATTGACAGGGCAGTTTGAACACCAAGCAACTATTACAACATAATAAGTACCCAGTTATAATAAAGTGCTCTAATAATTAGCCAATCGTAACAAGAGTTCATTGTTTGATAAAGGAATTGCTTAACAATTGATTAAAAATAATCAACCAACGAAAAATAAGAGTGACAATTGACTAGGAAACAAAAAACCGTAATATTAATTCATACTTTCAGAATAATAATAATAATAATAATAATAATAATAATAATAATAATAATAATAATAATAATAATAATAATACTAAATGTTGTCCCTATTAACCAAATTTAATTAATATTTGCTTGTTTATTACCAAAATAATTAAAACTGCTTAATCTATTAAATTAACTTGAATGTGTTTTGGTTTTAACTTTGAGAGTTGCTTTTGTCTGCATTATATATATATATATATATATATTGACATGCTTAATTTAAATAAAAAGTTATAAATAATTTTAATGCTCCATTATTATCCATGTATCCAATTTATATTCAAACTTATTTCAAACAAAGAATACAAATGCTTCAAGCGGACATGGTTGGAGGTGAACAAGTGTGGAATGCCGAAATTAAAGAACGGTTGTGCTGTCGTCGGCGTTATGCAGAAGAACGAAAGTTGCAGCTAACCAAAGCAAATGCTGCACTCGAAGACGAAGGAATTATGGTTGGCATTTATGAAAATATTCAAGACGAATTCAATGCGAAATCAAAATTGTTGGAAAAAGAAAAGAACAAGGTATCACTATTTCTATCAGTGTTATTCATATACCATTTATTTGTACAAATGTTAAAACTGTAAATTTTAAATTAAAAATCAACTTATGCAAAAACATTTTGTAGTTCAAGATTTAATTAAAATTATATTTTATACATCAAACATTTGCTAATTAGATCTTTTTATAAAACTATTTTGTACTTTAAAATACCAATCCTTATTTTTGTTAAAAAAAGATACTATTTGAAATCAATTATAAGCTGTGGATTTTCTAATTAAAATAATATTCAGTGTATGGACACTCAGTGGAATTAAACAATTATACTTGTTTTAATATGGTTAGCAAAACCAGAATACTTCTTTATTCAAACAAGATAAATAAAATAGCTGGGCCACCCCCAAAATACCAACAAATAAATATTGTACATTTTCATTTTATTTCTCAAAAAGTAAGTAAAATTGGATATTACAATACCTGTTCATAGGTTTCGAAATAAATTAGGCTTCAATTTGAAAATAATATTTGAATTTAAACAGTTTGAAAGTGATTTAATCTATGAACTTCCAATAATGATAATCGTGTTCAGGATAGTCTAGCAGTAGAGCGCTCGAGTTGAACCCGGTGAGCATGGGTTCGAATCTCACCACCAGCCCACTAAATGGGGCCTACATTCGATTTGGCTAAAATGTCCACTGCTGAAAGATGCGCGTTTCTCGTAAAAGATTCAAAGTAATGAAAATAAATAAAAAACAATAGCACTATGTCTTAGTTACAAGACTCTTATCTAAATAAACAAAAACTTGAATCCTGTGTCTAGATGACAGAGTTGATAGAGCGCTAGGTTCAAAAGTGGATAGACTTGGAGTTCCAGTCCCACTTCCATCACTAAAAGTAAGGTCTCGTTTAGTTTTACTAAATGTCTATTTGTTAAAAAGCGTTTTGCATAAAACATTCAAGCAGTAAAATCTAAATAAAATGTAACTTTTAAAATAATAAATACTGTCGTTACTATATGCTGAGCTGTATTTATTAGCCAAAGTGGTTTTAGCAAAAACATTATAACAGTAAAATAAAAGTAAACAGATTCCGAATCAAAATAGAGTACTTGTAAAAATGAATGTCTTTCTACAAGCACCTTTAGACAAATGTAATAAAAATAATCACTATTAATATTATAATCGTAAGCTTATTATAAATAATGCTATCACAAGTTTATTTTTATTTTAAATGGATTTCAAATTAGGTACTTTCGTTGAAGATTGAACTGGAAGATGTTCAGTCCGAATTTGAACGAGACCGAAGTGATTATTTGGAAACTATCAGACGTCACAAAGCCGAACTTAATTTGCTCAATGCAATTATTAATAAAATTCAACCATTTGTGCGAAGAGACAGTAATTATTACAATATAGATAAAATCAAACGACAAGCTAAGTAAGTTTCTTTGATTACATTTTGGTTTTAGTTTTTACGCTTAAATGTTTCAATAAGTGCACATTTAAAATCATTTTTAGACAAGGGCTTGCAACTGCTAAAATCCGATCCATTTCAATAATAATATGCACTGAAGGAGTAATAGTAAGATAACGGCACATCGATTGCCATCTTAGTAGATACACAAACTGTGCTTACTACTACTGCAGTAGAGATTAATATAATGCAATAATCACTATGTTACAAAAGGAAGAAGTTACTTATCACGCTGTGATTATGAATATACGAATATTACGTCGATAAACCTACACGCTGAGCATACATGAAAATGCGAAAGTCACTAAAATTTACCTACTTATAATACTCGAACCTAATGTCCATTCTACTGAAGCAGTCGGTTTATGTATCGTTTACCCATATTATTAAGTAACTACTCTATTAATTTCAAGGTACAGCTGCGATTATGAAAGATAACATAATTATGTACTTATAATATCATACATTCCCTACTTTGTATACCATCTCCACAAATCCATCTCGAATTTAATTCGCATTGTCATTCAAATAATGAGAAAAAGAAAACAAACCGAACATTAACGGAACAATTTATTGGGTAACATTTACATGTACAAAGAAATATGTAAATATGTAAAAACGATTTTTTGTCAGGGTTTTCTCCCTTAGCCAAAAGGCTACACTAAAATGAGGGCCCAGTTATACCGCTTTGCAAATGGCCATTGATCCATATTTGTCGAAGTCCAGGATGCACTACGTGGAGGTTTGGATCATTAGCATCTCAAAAAATTTGTGGAAAATTTATAAGATTTCATTGTTTCATCCTTTTCCAAAAAAAAATCAAAATCAAATCAAATTAAAAATAAAAAAACTATCACAGATGTATTCCAATTGTGCATTCAGCAGTTAAATAATTGGCAATCACATATTACTATTATTTGAGGAATGTTCTGATGTAATAGCATTCTCAATTGTTATTTCATTACATTCAATTTCATTCTTAATCACCTTCTCCATGCATTCAATGAACATATCAGCCTTTGCTGTGTACCCACTACAAATGATTAGTAAATATTATAACTTACTCAGAGCATAAGATGTTACTTAATTCATTAAGCTTTCGTTTCCTTTTTATACCATCTGCCGACATGGGCTTAATAAAGTGTTGTAAGCTTCCAGTTGATTGTGCAATATGAGAGGAATGTAAATATTGCTTGGTCCATCTATAACTGTGAGTTAATAGATCTGAAAAAAATTATAAAATTGAATCCATACCGCTATTCAAAATATTCATCTTATGCGATTCTAATAAATGCTCACAGGGTAGACGTAGGGTTCTGAAAAAATTACATGTACATGTGCCGTTAACCCTATCGACCGAAGCTTCATTGTACTCACTTAAGAACGAAATATGTCTATAAGATATTGTCGTTCTTAATTGATTACAATGTTGTGCCCATTGTTGTTTTTGAAAATTGTAATTATTCATTACAATTTTCGCAGCATACATGGTCAATCTAAAATGATATTAATTTAGTCACAATTACTTTTGCAATTCATTTTCTTTCACATCCTCTTCTTCAGAACAAGTGAAGCGACGCCGTTTACAAAACATTGCAGCCTCCTCTGCCGAAATAGGATGATTATGGGTAAATACTCCTCTGGTTCCGATCCGATACTTTTTGTCCTTCATTAGACGGACTGTGAATCTGGCCGGACATTTCGTATCTTTAGATCTAAAAATAATACAGAAATATTAAGGTACTTGGGATGCCGTTAACCAGTGGCTCTTGATGGTTGATCTTAAAACCTGGCACAATGGTATTTTACAACTTTATACTTGAATTCTTCGCTATCACCCTTCTCTGAACTTCTGATATAATAATCAGCATGGCTGGATTTTTCAAATTTTTTAAATCTCCTATTGAATCTTTTCCAGGAGCGGTACGCCTTATTCAACCGAGTCATCACAGCAAATTCAGTAGAAAAGTGACGTTCCGGGCAAAATGTTAACATTAAGTACCTCATCAGATAATAGAAAAGCCAATAAAAACCAACAGCCAATAATATCTTTCCTTTACATCAACCAATCACCTTCATCCATGTTAAATTGTTAAAATTCAATGGGTGTATGGCTAGGCCTCACCTTTGAAAACCAATAAACCTCAAAAGTTTCATTTACTATTTTTTAGTTTATATTATAACTATACACTAATAACTTATACACTAATTTATAGACAGAGCTCAAATAAACAATGCAAAATATTGTCACTATTACTAAGATTATATATATATATAAAGAGAGAGAGAGAGAGAGAAACTAGAGAAGCGTTAGTAGTAAAACGTCTTGTTATTGGATGGCCTAGATTTTAATATTTGTGATCTGCCTCTGGTTTAGCCTTGAACAGCTTAGTAGTTAAAACACAAATCTCGTACAACAATATCCACATGCTCCTAGTCAACGTAGCACCCGATCCATAAAATTTTCGTCGTAAAATGGAGTGCACATCTTAGGTACAAGCCACATATTCAATCTCTGACCAAATGCACCAACGCTCTCCATACTTACACACTTCTACTGAAGTATCTAAGCCAATAACCATAAATAATAATAATAATAAAATTGACCAATAAAAATTATGTATTTTTAAGTGGCGTAAAGCCATAACTATCCTTAGAAAATGGAATGCTGCGACATTACTAAAAGTTACCTGTACGTTAGTATCAAGCTAAAATAAATTGTTGTATATATATATATATATGCTGCAAATAAGCAGTTATATGAATTTCGTGTGTCATTAAATTGGTTTAAAAATTACTTCTTATTTTACTTAAATTTAGAGTTGCATCTAAAATACTAGTCAATCAATCTATTGAAAATTGTAAACAATTTAGTATAGAATTAATCATATTGATTAAATGGACATTTTCAAAAACGACTACAATCAATTTTAAAAGCGCATTTGTAAAGTATCTATCAATAGCCTAAACAATGATTTGCTATCTAAAAATATCGTATGCTTAGCAAACATCAAAATGTTTGTTAAGCATCAGTCTTGTAGAAGCGCTCGTGTTCATACAAATTAAGTACACTGTCAGCTTTTTGTGACAATAAATTACCTCAACAAAATCTTTGAATCCTTCAACCGTACCTTGGGTTTCCACTTTGACATAAATCTTAACAATAAACAGTATCACCATATTGGGGAAATAGAAACTACTTTTAAAATATGAACGTTTCTTAAGTCTTTTTCCATTTTGTCCAAATTATACAGATTTGATGCCGACTTGAACGAATGGATTTTGCCCCAAGTAACTGTCGAACGAACCAAGCTGCCTCCCACCAAACCAGAGTCGTCTTTTGTTGAAACTCCGACCAACATCGGCAACAAGTTTAAGTCGCCCATTGGGACAGGAGGGTTGGTTGACAGCCAAACCGAACCAAATATCGAATGGAATCATCGGAGTTTGGTCAACAAAATGACCGACCGCATTTTATCAAATAGCACTTATTTTCCAAATAACAGTAGAACAAATCAAATATTGATAAATGCAGGTGCGACATTGGAATGGGTTTCTATTGTATAAATAGATCCCACCAACTAAAACAGCCAAACAAGAGATTGTTTTGTAGGATTACAACCATTTTAATTAAAATATGAATGAGTCTAGTAACTAAGCTGTTGTACTATTACAACGATTAATTATAAACGGATACAATTAGTGTCAATTGTCTAGTTCTATAACAGGTATGATACGACTAGCAGTGTAGTGATTCAGCTACGAATGTGTATGTGTACCATATGGGATAAGGAAGATTACCTTGACAAAAGATCAGATGACCTTATCAGTCTTTACAAACACTGGTGCAGTTACAAGGATGCTGTCTTCTAGACAAGGAACTTCGATATTTCGCTATGTTTGTCACGCCATTAGAATCGATTGTTTAATATGCTTTACATATATGGAAATAATGAAGAGGTAACTGTGTCACCTACCAAAATGAATGAATGATTAAAAAGTTTGGGTTTAATTCCTAAAAAACGGAACCCCAATTTATTAAGTGAGAATTCTAATCATTAGAGCAAGTTAAATAGTTTGATTATTTATTTGATAATTTCATAATCGCTAAGTCGATGGACTGACATATCCCTACACGCCTCCGAAAATCGTGAACAATAGAAAGGGATTGTTCGAGATGCTATGCGAATTTGGAATTAATGAAGATGTTGCATTGCCACTAACTTTTGTTGTTTCACATTTATCAAAATGTATTTAAAATTATGTGGAAATTGAAACGCAGTTAAGATCTACAAGTCAAAAATATGAAACTTAAAATTAATTTCACATATTTTTAATACCAAACAAAATCTCCACTAAAGGTCAAGCTACATAAATATTCCATTTTTACACAACCGTTTACATACATACATTAAAATTTTAAAGTACTCTATTGCAAGGTGAAAAAATGTATTGATAAAAAATGCTTAATACCAAAACAATAAAATTAAAAATGTTTAAATTGTCCATATTTATATTACATTTTTCATGCAATTCATTTGCTAGTTTATATACTACTTTTCGTTTAATTTAAATACGCAGCTCTCACTAGATCTGGCAAATACAACACCGATACCAATAATTCAAAATTTTCAGGTTGTCATTTGAAGACAGACCAATCGAAAAATGGAGAATCGTTTTCGCTGAATTTGCAAAACATGGATCAGTCTGATTTGTACATATTTGATGATGTATCGATTTCTAATAGATCCAATTCAATTAGAGAAACTTTTCATACAATGAAAAGTTTCACCACAAACTGTGATTCGTTTGCATACCCATCAACAGAACGCAAATAGTGTGTGTTTTGGCCACATGTTAATTTAGAAAAACAACTTATGTAATTTTTCACCACAATTTAAAATAAACACAAATGTAATGAATATACATTACCTAGTTTTTATTTGTTATGTACATTTTTGTGTAAATATACAAATGTTTTTTTTTATTTTAACAAACATTTTTCACAAACCGAATTTCCAGTAGAGTTGAACAACCTCCTGCATTTAATATTGCTGATAACTATTATTATTTTTATTAATAATATGGTTGATAGCAGTCACCCTCTTCATTATTTCTATATATGCACGGCATATTAAAATAAGCAATTTCGATGGCTTGATAAGCGTAACAGCGTAAAAGAATAACAAAGTTTCTTGGATAGTATACGGTGCCACTCTTCGCAAAGATTGACGAGGCCGTCTTATGTTTTGTCAGAATTATCTCCTTAGTCCAACGGTTACACATGGTATGCATATACCTTTAAATATTTTTTAGTACTCTGGGTGTATGCTTTGACCCACCTGCCAAAATGGAAGCCCAGTCCTTATTATTATTAGTCTAGATGCCTATGGACACCTTGTCCATAATGCACCATATGGGAGATGAACAGTCAGGAATACCACCATCATTGGACATTGAGACTTTATAAGCATTACTCATCCCAATATTTCTATGTGTACAGTATATGAAACGATCGACTCCAATACGCGTTACAAACGTAGAATAATAAAGTTTCTTAAATAATATACGGCATCCTTGTAACGACACCGGTTTGTAAAAATTGATAAGGTCACTTGACTTCTTGTCCAGTATTTCTTCTTGAATATGGGTCTCGTAACTTAGACACATGTGCTATCCTTGTACTTATCTGAAGTAACAAACAAAAACACGCATATTCAAGATTTAAAGTGATTAAGCATTACCCATTACTTAAGATTGTTCAGAAGTCATAAGATGAATAAAACAAAAATTACTATCATTGTTGACTAATAAAACTTAAACTAATTAAATGTCCGATAGAAAATAAAGTAAGCAACTCAAATTGTACGAAGAAAACGAATTTTTGACTACCGCGAAGTTTAACGTTTAAAACCTGGTCACTGCCTCGTCTAGAGTATTAGTCACATATTCATATATATATATATATATATATATATATATATATATATATATATATATATAACTGATACCTAACCAAAACAGTCAATTAAAAAATGCTTAAAAACCGTTGATCGGTCTACATAAAAATCCGTACTCTGTACTATTTATTGAAACTCCGTGTCTTCTCTATTTAAAAATGAACAAACCGCTTATCCAAAATGAATTATCATGTTACCGTTATATTGACGTAAAATAACGAATATTGTTTACTTAATAACTGTTTCAATATACATATTATCATACAACCTAATTTTCACTCCGTCTTATAAACAAACCGATGATATTTGTATTAGTAATGGAATAATCGGTCACTTAGATACCTTAAATATAATATCCCAAAGGATATCTTTACTAGATTGAAGTTGAGTAGAACGTACCAAGCTACTAGCTTTTCTTAAATATTATTAGTAGAAACTGTTGTGTTACACTACTGGTTTGTCTAAATCTCATTGGTCGGTAGTACACTCATCGGATCAACAATTAAATTTTTAGATTTGGTAACCTTGGTTCTTATCACCAAACCACGTCTGCCTCACTTTAATAAAAACGTTTATAAATCTGTTGAGAAATCTATTATCAAATGTTTTAACCAATTGCCGTCTTAGATAAACCATAACATACATACTCTTTCAAGTTATAACTACATTCATTCATTCATTCATTTTGGTTGGTGACGTGGTCACCTCTTCATTATTTCCCATATTTATACGACATGTAGAACGATCGATTTCGATGGCTTGACAAGCGTAGACAAACGTGGAAGAATAACAAAGTTTCTTGGCTGGTAGACGGCATCCTTGTGACGTCGCCACTGTTCGCAAAGATTGACGAGGCCGCCTGATTTTTTGTCAGGGTTATCTCCCTTAGCCCAAGGGCTACATATGGTATACGTATGCCTTTAGATACCTTTTAAGTATCCTGGGTGTATGTTCGCACCCGCCCGCCGTAGCGGAAGCCCAGTTATACCGCTGTGCACTCGGACCCTGCTGTTATTAGTCTAGATGCCTAGGGGCACCTAGTCCAGGATGCACCACGTGGAGGATTAACAGTCAGGAATATCACCATCATTGGAAATTGAGACTTTATAAGCATTACTCAAATCCTCAGGATCATTAGCATCCCAACCACAAGTATACAACTACAAGTATATCTACAAAAAATTGAAAGTGGTACATTAAAAAACCACTTTAATCAATAAAAAAATAATTAAGCATTTTTAATTAAAAATATATATATAATGTATATATTGTGTATATTAATTTTGATTTTAAAAAATTAAAGTAAAAAAACTAGAAAACTCAGACCTTGCAAATGGTTAAAAAAATAATAAAAAATAGTTTCATTTTTAGTTATTACAAAATAACAAAAAAAAACAAGTTGTCTTGCAATTTCCAAATAAAAGAATTGTAAAACTTAAACCATGGATACGTTGTTACTTTTGTCTAATTCAACATGAACTACTGATGTGTCCAAACTTCCATTGTTTTCGACATCAGTGTTTGATTTCAAAACTTCGTCAGTTGCATTTGCGTCGTTATCTAAATTGGGCCATGAAATGTCTTCGCTAACAAAATGTTCATTCAATCCAGACTCTGACTTCAACAAGTGACCACTCAGTGCCTTCAAACCAATAAGCCTAAAACCAATTTCATTTAAATGTAAATGCACATATAAACATTACACAAAATATAATTTACATTCACATTAAAACCATTTCCATTGGTCCAAATTATGATCATAACATTTCATAATTTTTTTTTGTATGACGGTTAACAATTGCCGTATTTAGTAGTCAATAATGTTAAATAATTTATTAACACAAAATTTCAAGCATCATTGAATATGTGAATACATAATTAAATTTATTGAAATCAGTATACGATTTACCTATGTCTTTCCGTATCAAAATCTGCTACACTTGCAGCACTAGGAGTCACATAATAATGATGGTTTATTTCATTGTGCTTCATTGACGGATAAAACCGATTGAAAAATGCAATTATTAATTTATCAAGCGGGGTAGGACAAAAGCTGATAGAGGAAAAAAGGTAAGGATAAATAACGTTGGTAAAAATCAAATGCTTTTAATCTTTAGCTTGAACGAAATATCAAATATTGCATTCAACATTTACTAATAACGTGATTAACGCTTATTTTTTAAACATATTATAAAATTCGAATCTTCTACTTTGACACAAATGCAAGCGTACACTTCATGTTTAAATAACCTATTACTATATAACATTAGCATAATTAATTCAGAGGATACTAATAATCCTGAAAATTAGAGTGATCTCAATCCATAATAGTCATTCCTAATTCTTCACTTCTATATAATGCATTCTGAACTCGGAAAACATAGATCAGAGACCAAGTGCACAAGTATATAACCAAACCTCCGCCCTGATGTATGAATACAAGTTAAAAGTTATCTTAAGGTACATATATACCATATGTAACCAACTGGTTAAAAGTAACGACTCTAAAAATAAAACAGGAGTCCTCATTAATTTTTGCGCCAACACTTTCCCGTTTGTTGAGTAAATAAGGTTTTCTTTGCACATAACATAGTAAAAATAATCATTTGATGTACTCTTCAAATATGGAAACAATAAAAAGTAATTATATCACCACCAAATTCTTCTCAATCCCTCTATTAAATTAAAAGTCAATTCTGGCAGTATATTAACTCTAGTAAACACGCGTCATTAAAAAAATACGGTTTAACGATTAAGTTCATTTATAAATTTGTATGCATGTACGCCTTTTCCTTCAAATAAAAATAAACAAACCCTTAAATGTTTATCTAACAAAAAATCAAGAAACAATTCTCACCAATTAATAATCAGAACTTTGTTAAACTTTACAGTTAAAATTCTTTCTAATAATGCTTAAATATAAAAACCTACAATTTATTCAATTTAAAATACTTAGCTCAATATATTACAAACATTATATTATTCTAAAAAATATTAAATAACCTGTTAACCGAAAACGAAGAGAGATTATCCCCACGTCTACTCAAAGAGGTAGATTGAAAAAAACGCAGATATATCCACGAAAACAAAAATCCATTAAAAAATAAAACCACTGATGAAAAGCGAATTATACTCAGCAAATAACAAATAATGTAAAACACAAAGCAACTCCATAATCCATTTTTCGCTTTAATACCTTTCTTTTTGTATCCAATAATAAATCGATCAGAATCAAATTGTGTTGAAACTACCATCACACTAGCAATAAAAGCGGAATTTCCATTAAATATTAAAATGTAATTAAGAAATCCAAGCAAGTGTAAAAACATTACAACAAGCATTGAAAATATACCAGAGGTAGTATTAACATAAAAGTAAAAATTTAACATTTCTAGTTTGCTCCATGTGTCTTTCACTAATTTAATATATATAAATAACGATATAACATTTAAAATTAATACAAAATATTCATCTGTAACAAAACTAAAAGTAATTAATCTGTGAATTTGATAAAGCTCGTGAGTCGACAATGAAAACATGTACACTGTATGTGATTTAAGCAAATAACAATAAAATTGTATTAGACACACATTCAAGATAACTAAAAACGTTAGAGAAGATTTAAAATGGTTTACAAATCCCATTATATATCTCTATCTCTTGAAAGCACAAACGAGATACCGTATTGTAACGTTAATATTATTTAACAAAAATTTTATTGATTATACTATTTTGTAAATCCTATTTTAAAATTAATTTTTTTTAATTTTTGTTAATATTATTTTTATTGTTTTACTGCACCAAAAAGTGCAGAATATAACGTGTCTGTTTTGTCCGTTTATTTCATGTAATTTCTGTGATGCATACAGGATACAGGATGATTCACGAGTTGATTAGGAGTCAGACTCCTTTTGATCCTCGGTTCAAATGGTATCAACATATCATAAAGAGGAAATAGAATATTAATGGAAAAAAATATATTTAAAATTTCTCTAAAAAACAGTGGGATACCGGAAATAAGTTAAAGCTTGGTTGTCATATAGACGCTTAAACGATTGAGTAGATTGAGCATTGACGATTTCAGTAGAAAGACGGTTTCAATGATTAATGACTCTGTGAGAAAAGTGCCGTAACCTTAACCTCGTGGAAGCCCTGGGTTTGTTTAGTTTCAAATTGTGCCCTCTGAATGAATTACAGGCAAGGTTAAAGAAGGACTAAAGGTTCCAGAAGAAATAAGTTGATGCACCAGAATAAGATCACCCCGGAGCCGCCTATCAACTAAAGGAAACAACTTAAGGAAATGAAGTCTTTGTTGATAAGGCATATTTCTGTACGACCTTGGCAATCTTGAGGCAGTTCTTTGGACTTTTTGTAGATTCTTGATGTCAGACGTAAGAATAGGGGCAGTGACCTGGGCACAATATTCAAGATGGGGTCTGATGTAAAGCATGTAAATTAGCCGAACGCATTTCGGAGACATGCTGCCTAAATTCCTGTTGAAGAATTTTATCAGACTGTAACATTTGTGGATGGCCTTGTTATGGTGACTCGTGAAATTAAGGGATGAGTCAATTAGAACTCCTAAGTCTGTAATGGATTTAACCGTTTCCAAGGGAAGAGTGTCGTCTGGGGACATTTTGAAGAAATGTCCAGAGGGCTTACCAAAGGAAATGTGCTTACATTTAGAGTAATTCAGCGTGGGAGAGAATTATCTAGCGACCATTTATTAATCTTAAAAACATCATGACGTAGGACTTCTGGGTTTGAACTCCAGATCTTGACGTCGTCGGCATATAAAAGGATATTAGAGTTTACAACTGATGGTAGGTCATTAATGAAAAGAATGAAAAAAGGGGGCCTAAGACTGAGCCTTGGGGAACCCCAGAGGTAATATTACATGAAGAAGACAGATCCCATCTCCTAGCCTAACCTTAAAGGAACGATTGGATAGGAAATCTTTGATCCAGGAAAGAATTGATCCAGTGATGCCAAACGACCTAAGCTTGTCTAAAAGCAGATCGTGAGGGACTTTGTCAAAGGCTTTCGCAAAGTCAAAGTAAATAGCATCTACTGAAGGGCTGGAGTCAAGGATTGAAGAAATGCTGTTAGTATAGGATATTAGATTAGTTAGGCAGGACCTACGTGGCAGAAACCCATGTTGAGCAGGGCTTATGGAATTTAATTTGAAAATGTGATTAAGGATGTGTGACCTAACAAGCCTTTCCATAACTTTACTTGGAGATGATAAGATGCTAATAGGTCTAAAACTTTCGGGAGTGAACTTGCATCCCGATTTATAAATAGGCCTTATATACGCTAATTTCCAGATGTTAGGAACGCAGCCAGTGGAGGAAGAGAGGTTAAAGATGTAACTTAAATGAGGCGCAAAAACCTCTGCGCAGTCCTTGAGGACTCTAGGAAAAACACCATTAGGCCCACAAAAGGAAGATTTGAGACTAGCTAGAATAGTGAAAATAGTGGAGGCATCGGAGTGCAAAGAATTAATGGTTAAGGGGGATCAGAACGTAGAGGACAATGGGAGCTAGTGGTTTGGAAAACAGAATTAAAATAATCTCTAAAACTGTTACAAGCCAAATCCCTAGACAATAGAGTCCCTTTTTTCTGTCTTTGAGACAAGGGAGAGAAAATTCAGTAGACCGTTTGCTTTTGATGAACTTAAAGAGGAGACTTCTGTTATTTGAGGCTCTGCTCAGGAGCTTAAAGAGCATCTTATCTTTAAAGGCCTTGATAAGGTTTGAACACCTATTCCGTTCCGAGAGGTAAGCATAATAAAGACAAGGGAGATTGACAGATTTGGACAATGCGAAAGCTTTGTTACGCTTAATAATGGATCTGACTATGAACCTAGGGAGCTTAGGCTTCGAATGGGAAGGTACACGAAAAGGAACAAAGTGTTTAATCCCTTCATTAAATATATTTAAGAAACTAGAATAGGAAGTTTCAACATTATTTGTGTAAATGGAGTCCCAATTTACAGACTTAAAGTAACTACATAATTTAGAAAAGTCGACTTTCCTAAAGTCAGGAATAGGAGCAAGTCTGTGAGAAAAAATTGTTAGCGGCAAAAGAGAGAAAGATTTCAAATACAAGAAGGCTGTGGTCACTTTTGCCTAACGGGGGAAGATAAGAGATTTGACTAATAGGGGAGGAGCCATTTGTAAAAATAAGATCGAGGCAGGAGGGGGAGGAACCTACCCTGTACCTAGTGGGAGAGGAAACATGTTGCGTAAAAGCATGTTCCATGCTGAATTTGAGGAGATTGCTATCAAAGCTACTAGAGAATCCAGACAGAGAGGGCCAATCAATGGAAGGGCAGTTAAAATCCCCATAAGGATTTGGTGCTTAAAAGGCTTAGAAAAGATAAATTGAAGGTCTTGTAAAAGTAAGCTATTTGACGCATTAGGAAGAGAAGGGGGACGATAAACTAAGGAGCAAAGAGTATGAGACCCCAGAATAAGTGTTAATATATCATATCCTACAAGGAGACTATTATGAAGGGAGGGGAGGGTGGAAAAGGTGATGTCTTCTCTAACATAAAAAATACAGCCACCACCATTCCCTTTAGGTGAATCTTTCCTAACAATATTATACCCCTTAACCACTATTTCACTATCAAGAACATCTTCAGATAGCCATGATTCAGTGATTCCAATGATATGCGGAGAGGAGGAAGTCAACAGATCTTCAATCTCAAGCAATTTATTTCTGAGACTTAGTGCATTTGTGTAAAAGAACTTGATCCAAGAGGGAGAGGGAGAAGAGCGGATAGTTGTCGGAGCCGATGTCGTACCGGAGGAGAGATTTGACTCCGGGTGGAATCCGAAAATTTGGTGCATCAAGTGAATCTAGTCGAAGAGGAGATAATTGAACTACAGGAACTGGGTTGTCAGCAGGTATCCCGGAGCAAGAGCTATTAGAGGAGCGATTAGCCAAAGAAAGGTCTCTGGTTAACCTAATACCAGGATAGTCAGATCTAACTCTAGACCAATTAGATAACACCTCATCTTTGGCAGAGGGATCAGTGAAGGTTACCAGTATAGGAGGAGAAGAGTGGGGACGCCTACAGAAGAGCTTACAAATTTTCAGATCTGAAACTTCGGGGCAGCACTTGGTGATGATATTCTTAACATGGTTCTTGAAATCAATAACACTATCATTAACTCCCTTAACTATTAAATTAAAATCTCTTTTAGAGTCTAACACTTGCTGTTTGGTGGCTGCTAGGATTTCCTCTGCGAAAGTTTAAGTACTGATTGAACAGCTATAGATGAAGCATTGAGATTGGACATATCTGATTTCAGAGAATTAAGCTCACTCAAGACCGAATTCGAAAGATTAGATATTGAAGAATTTATAGATTCAGTCTTTGCGAAAGAATCATTGAAATTGATCAACAGGGATGATAGGGATGAAGACATAGTCATTAGATTGTTTTCAAGTGCAGAAATCTGTTCGGAGAGTTTTAGGGTGTCTACGGGTGAAACAGAAAGTTCAGCTGGTTTAATGAGGTTAGCCTGGGGCAAAGTCTGAAGATCAGTTTCATATCTGCAGTCCATACAGGTATAGTCCAAAGGACTACTTGCAAGCTGCGAATAATGCGCCGACGATAAGCCGGAGCAGGCCTTATGAAACCAGTTGCTACAGACTGCACAGAGGATGCCAACCTTCACTGATTTTTTGCAACGTTCCAGGCCACAGATAGAAATTGAAGTATGCATCCTAAAGGGATTTAGAATACAACTTATAAACAAAAACAACAACAAAAATACGAACAAAGAATATCAAAACAAAAACTATCGCTAGGGAAAGACTAGCAATAATCGTATAAAGAACACAGCGCTATGTGATTACCGCACGACGCACAAGCGACACGCACAGTAAACAATTTACACGTAACACCAAAAACAAAAACTGCCAAAGTACACAATACACAAAAATACACCAATACGCAAAAACGACAATTAGCGAACGTGAAAACAGTGAGCAATAACAAAAAGCAAGCTACTTTTGATCCGTAACGTCACGCAAGCGTATCGCACAGATTCTATTTTTAATACATTTTAATACATTTAGTATTGACGTTTCATGTTTTTATATTAAGTCAAAAGTTAACGATTGATGTATTTCTAGGCGTCAAAAAAACAACCCATTTAAAAAATTTTAAATAACATTTTGATTTTAATATTAAATAACTAATAAAAAATTAATATTTTAATATGCTAATTCATATTAGTAACAATTAAAATTATTTATTTTAAAATAACTATGGTTATATAATTACTATAGTTTTAGTTACAGGTTAAGTCCTCTACTCCTAGACTGGATACATGACTTTCTTACTAATTACCAATTCAGTATTAAATTAGTTAGTGTTATTGTTTGAATAAAATATTTAAAAATATTATTAATTTTTATTTTAATTACAATTTTTATAATATTGTACATTTAAACACTTTGACTTTGTTTGAACCTTGTTCTGAAGCGCGCCTTTTTTGTATTTGATTGTATCACGTTTGTTGTTGACATGATTGTGGCTCTGTAAGTATATTGTGTCCTGTTTTCCTGTTAATGAACAGTATTGCCATGTAATTTGAATTATTTTGTAATAATAAATCACACAATAGCTTTTTTTAATTGAAATTAGCTGGGATGTTGATAATTATCCGTATCAAGTTAAATCAAAGGAAATCAGGGCCGAGATCTCAGTGAGATCTTACAGTTCAATACTTACCGACATTGTAAAGGTTCAACACTGCCAACCGATAGAAAGTATACTGCAATCAGTTTTTGCCACGCTGATCGAAAAGCACTGTATAGAAAATTTTCTGAAAATATCTGTTTTAAAATATTGAGATCAGAAAATAATAATATAATTTATTTATACATTGTAGTCTTATCAGTAATTATTAGTTATGCGTCGCTTCAAGTGTACAATAAAGAATGCACGATGGGTTGTTGAACAAAGCCATATTTTTCGGAGTTTCTGTACTTTGTATAAGTTTGTTTACGTTTTGGTAGATAATTATGCAGACAAGAAATTATTTTGTATTTTTTTCGCAATGTTATCCAAATATATTTTATTATATTGTGTTCGTTTTTTTTGTTTTTTTACAAAAATTGAGGAACATTTGCGATAGTTAAAATAACAGTAACGTATAATCTTAAAAATAGGAAATTGTTTGATAGTCTAATTAATGTTCTAAGTTAATGCGCGTAATAAAACCTAGATAAATAGCCGCTTTTTTCTTGCCAATAAAATAGTTAGTGTACAATAGTAATGGTAATTAGTGCAATATATGTTATTTTTTTCGAATAAGTAACCAAAATCGGATATTTAATGTAGCCATTACTTTTGTACTTTTGCATTAAAGAAATAACCCTGAAATTACTGTTTGTATTGTTCCCTTTAAATAACACTAGTAGTATACTTATTAATCTTAATTTCTATAATAATCGACGTACTATCTTATGAGAACATTATTTGATCTGATGTATGTAAAGTATAGGCAACTCTTTTCATTCATTCTACTGAATTGCATTACTTTTGTCGTAGTAAGAACATTTATCAATAGTTAAATATACCACACATTGATCGACTTTAGTAATTATAACTATAGTCACATTATGGTTATTAAGTAAACAACTGAATATTTTCGGTAACTATACAAGTTACAGGTTAACACATAAGTTGAGTAGGAGTAAAACTCCTTTTGATCCTCGGTTCTAATTATCGATAATATTAGTAAGATTTGGAGGGAAATATAAAATGGATGGTGAGGTAAAGGGGGATTAGTCACAAAAAAATATTTGAAATCAAGATAAAATCAACGTACATAGTGGAAGTTAACAATTATAGAAAACGAACAAAAATTATAAATATACAAAAAATAATAATAAAACAAGTGCCTATTACGATGCAAAAAACACTGCAATAATCTTCAAAAAAGAAGGAAAGAGAAAAGGATGAATAACGCTCTAATGGACGTGTGAATTAAAGAATGTTTTCGTAAAATAATGATTTCTATTCCAGGTTAAGTAGAGAGAATGTCAGAAGGGAATAGATCAAAAACTATTTGTACATAAATGGAATATTAATGCCTATGCCATGCTATGATAATGATAATGAACCATAATAACATTATTTTTATTAATAATAAGAAATCTATTAATGCTATTTTGACATCATAATACATTAAACGAGTCCATAAAATAGGACATATGTGAAGTAAGTAAATCAAAAATTATTTTGAACAATGATTACACTTGAAATTATTATTTGTACAGTACTTAACTGTCCATTTATTGGTGAATCAAAAAGCATATGTAACATTATTGACAGCTAAGCACATAACGGATATTTTATGTAATTCTCACATCATGTAATAAGGTAAAAATAACATTTTAGTTTGTTTTAATGATACTGTTGTTAAATTCTACCGTAAAATAGGTATTAAATAAAATAACTATCTCTTATTTTAGGAAACATAGTATAAAAAAAATTTAATGACAATCTTTAATTTACCATTTATACACAATTGTTTTTCTTTTAATATTTTTACACTGGAAATATGCATTTATCATTGATTACTTCTATAATGACTACATTTATATACCATTAAGCAGAAATAAAATTTTTTTAAATGGTTTAAGAACAATTAGTACATATAATCAGTGATGCAGGTGTATATTTTTTTATGTAATATTATTCATTGATCATAAACCACTTTTTAAATTTTTATTCTTACATTGTGCTATCCGAATGCAGTTATTCCAGGGCAGTATGTATTTTAGGTTTAGACAAACGACCTTTATTTTCATATGAGATGAAATCACTGTAATCAAAATATCATGCTGTTTGTATTAAACCATATATTATTAGTAATACATTTATCAATCGTAGTTCTGTGACATCAACTTACCATGTTAACAAAAGATTGTTTGATGCAATATATGTAAAGTATTTTCTTCATTCACTTATCAATTTGCATCTCATTTTATTGTAGTTCTATTGCATGCATATACAATAAATCAAAGAAGTTTTGGTAACAAAATTGTTTTATTTAACCATAAAACAAGGGTTGATTTTGTGAGCTTAAAGTACAAAATAACAACGATTGTAAAGTTCTGGTTAAGATTTAAATATATGGTAATTTTTATTACGAGTTAATAATGAATAAGAATTCACAAGTATTATTAACAAAAGCCAAATATAAATAATAAGAATAGTGTTGAAAATAGTAAAGTTGTACTATACAAAAAATGCACCAAATTAAAAAACTATATAATATATATATGAACAATCCCTCAGTTAATAAGTAAATGAAAAATTTTAATAATATTTTTACTGCTTATAAAGAGCAAATTGTATAATTTAGAAACTTGTAATAATAACATCGTCAAAAATACGATTTTACGTTATTCTGTGTTCTTCACAAGAAAAATCATGTAATTAAGAACAGTATATGTGCCGTTTTTTATGACATTATGTCAGCCTCCTATAACATACTATTATCTATAAAGGACCTATGTAATTATGCTGAACTGCATTTATTTTATTACAGTAAAACGTTAGTCAATAGTAAAAATTTATTACAGTAGTGATCCCTTATCGATTTTAGTACACGTACATATTGTTTATTTCATGCAACAGTTATAATGTAATTTTTTTCTGTTGTTAATATGACACGTAAATAATCGGGATATTGTTAACTATTTCTGCAAATTAAGTAAATAAAATGTATAAAAAACAGATTGAAACCGAAAATTATAAACATTAATGCTTTAAATTAACTGATAATAGTACGTGAATTACTAATAGTGTTTCTACAAAATAGAAAATTTACATTCAATAAAACATTTAAACGTTACTGCAATATTTTTAAAAATATCTACAATTAATAATTTAACAACTTTAATAAATAAAACTGCTTTTTTTTTCTAAAATAACAATTTTATTCCAATATATTGACAACTTTTTTACCATTAGTAGATAATTAAAAGCTTATTTTCTATTGACTGCTGTAATTCCACCGACACTCCTACTAAAAATAAATACATTCACACTGAAATTATGATCATAAAATTTTATAATGTTTATTTTATAATGTAACGGTTAACGGTTGCCAGCAAATCGGTTTAAAAAAAAATATTGTTAAAAAACAACTAAAAACAGTACTTTTGTAAACTACGGGAAATAGGTAAAAGCATAATTTTGATAGTTTAGTTCAGTAAAAACCGGAAAAACAAGAGACTAAAGTTAGCATTTATTTAACATGTTAAAATTTTGTTGTTTTATTATAATTACATATATGTATGTAATTTAATACATTGTTTGACAAAAAACACTTTTTAACAAATATGCATTTATTAAAGCCAAACAAAATTTAAATTTAGTACTAGTTTTATGACTTAAACATATTCTTTTATAGTTTCAAATTTAGCAATTTAGCTCCTTTAACAAAAACTTTTGCGTACAACTCAAAAAATTACAAAAATTTTAAACTTAATTAAATGAGAATTAGTAATTATATATTTTTAATGTTAATTAATTAAACAAATGCAATTATCAAAAGTTAAACATTAGACAATTATATTTTTATAGTCTAGACTTGTTACAGGTGTATAACATTATCCAAATAAAGGTCTTTTATTTTTTATTTAACATATATTTTTAATTTTTTTTTTTACAAAATTAGTATGTGTTGCAACAGCAAATCATATTATATGTTTCACGACACATGGTACCTATATCATAAATGATAAATTTAAATAATTTTTCATAAAAACGTTATAACATATAATGACAAATTTACTATTATTTACTGTATTTTATAAAAATTTTAAATTGAACTGTCGATATATCTGTTCTTAAATTGTTTGTGAGGTTAACACTATATCTACAAATCATGTTAATTTTATTAACCAATAATTATTATCTTTTATTTTTTACTAAAAATGTGTAAAAGTTTAAGAAATTTTTTATTATTTAATCAAAAAATTAATATTTTTTTTGTAAATTTTGTTTAAATGTGTTTATAACCTGTATTGTTAACCTTGGTCAGTTCTTTAAAGTATATTAATTAAAGCAGTTAAGTTTTTATTTACCTTCATTACTTTTATGATTTTTTATTTTTCTAATGTTTAGAAAAAAATTTTTTTGTATATTTTATTTATAATTTTTAACTGGGTAATTGGCAATGTACAATATTCAAATCGGTATATTTAATTATGTAGCGTTTAGATATTATTAATTTTCTTGAATATATATAATATATATATATATATATATATATATATATATATATATATATATATAGTAGATTATTTGTTCTATTGCATTATATACTTTACCAAATATAATTTATTGTAACTAATTAATGATTTTTAAATCTAATATTTTACACTTAACATTTTTATAATATAGATTACTTAAAAATGTTAAATAATTTATTAGGTGTATACTATGTATTTTTTGGTTTTAATTCATAACGCATATTTTTTATTTGTAAATAACAGTTTTCAATAGTGAATGAAGCAATCGAATTTACTAAATTTTATTAATAAAGTAAGTATATATATATATATATATATATATATATATATATATATATATATATATAATGAAAAGCGTGTATTTCATTGTTTGTGGTTGAGTCGCATGATTACTTTTATGTAAATAAATAGAATTGTTATTAATCAATTTTATAGATTGAATGTTGTACATTTTTGGATGGCATTAACACAAACCACAGTATTTAAAAAGTACAAATGGATTTGTAGTTGGTGACGTAATCGCCTCTTCATTATTTGTGTCAGAGTGGTCTAGCGGTACAGCATTCGATTTGGACATGGGTGGGCATGGGTTCGAATCTTACCGCCGGCACTAAAATGCGGGTTAACGTTTGACTTTGTTTAAATGTTCACTGCTGAAAGATGGTTCTCGTAAAACATTTAATGTAGTAAACGTAAATAATAAAAAATAAAAATATATATTTGTACAGTATATTAAACGATTGATCTAATAAACAACGATGGTTTGATAAGTGTATTCGTTGAAGCGAAAGTTCAATTATATTGCTGCGCACATGGTCTCTGCTGTTATTAGTCTATGTGCATATGACTACCTAGTCCAGGATGCACCATGATAATTGTATTGAATGCAATTTTTTTAAAATTGTGAAGGATGGCGTAAAATGTTTTTGTAGTTCTGAATTGCGTAAATATTTAAACTTTCTTTTAAAGTTTAAAAAAATAATTGGTTGAGACACGTTTTAAAATAGAAAGTTTATTATCTTTTACACTAAACATTTTTTATTAAAAACACGGTAAAATATTGTGGGTTTTAGTTTTTAACGTGAAAAAAAGTGTGTGCAAAAGTAAGCCATTATTGAGTTTGTACATTGTAACTAAAGGAATGATTATTAGAATAGTTGAAGCTATTAAAAGTAATAGTTATTTTAATTTGAAGATGTACATACTAATACATATTTGGTTTTTAAGCAGTGTAATATATTTATTATATTTGTTGACATTATACGGTTTTTGAAGATATGTATTATATTTTTTGTGACAAAATTGCTTTGAAATTTATTTTAACTATTGAGAATTAGCTCACTTTTAAAATACTTTAAAAATGTTGTAATTATTTACAATTTTTTAAATACGTTTTTATGAATATATATATATATATATATATATATATAATAGGACACAAAACCTAGCATTTCTGGTAGTTCGACAACCTCCTCAAATAATTATGATAGGCGTAAGTTTTTGATTTTATATTTTTATTATTTATTTGTATTATAAACCTTTTCACTCCAAAGAGTATGGAGAAATAAGATTGTTTTATGTATGTGCTTTTTGAACTTAAGTACAATATTTCCATTTTTGACAATTGATTTATTTATCCTAAGGCTTGTTTTATTTATATATTTTAAAATTGAATACATTTTCACTTGGGAGATTTTGTATTTCAAAGATTGACCTTATTTACAGCTTTTACTCAATTCTTTTATTGGAATTAGGTTTCAACCTTTTCAGCTTGTTTCTAAAATGACAATCTCTGGTTATTTTTGAATGTGTATTGCAGACTTAATAATATGTTTTAAATGTTAAATTATTTTGTTATATATTGGAAATTTTGCTGTTGAATATGGTATGTTGGTATTTTCTTCATTTTATAATTAAAAGTTTTTAATTATGCCGTTCTTTGAAATTATAATTTTATGAAATGGAAGTGATTTATTTAAATAAAAATTTATTTTTCTAAACGTATTTTATGATGCTGATTAGATATAGATGTGGGTTTAGGTAGACTGGTGACAAAATTAATTAATTATTTTTTTTATTGCTTGGGTAGTCTAGCGGGTGCAGCGTTTGATATGGGCATGGGTTTGAATCTCACTGCAGGCACTAAATGTGGACCTACGTTTGGCTTTGCTAAAATATCCACTGTTGAAAGATATTTTGCGTAAAACATTTGCTACAGATGCTTGTTTTAGATGACAAATTATTTTATTTTTTTATTGTGAATTATGCGAATTTAAGCTTTGTGAAGATTAAATTTACTTGTTTATATTAACTTTAGATAAAAGTAGTTTGATACAAGTTGAAAATCGGTCATCTGTTGTTCCTGAAAGTCCCATTCCACATGTAAATAGCAAAACGAATTACAAGTCCAAACATGTTCGGTCAACTAATTTTCAATTACGCCGCGAAGAACTTATTCAGCCAAAAGTCGAACGGTTGCTTTCACATAAACCACTGGATTCAAGTGAATATCGATCGTCAATATGTTCGAATAGACAGGTCAAAGCTTCGGTAAAGCTGCGCAAAGGCGATTATAATTTTTTAAATTACGCTCCCCAAGATCAAATTATAGATATATCATCATGTGGTGATGAATCGAATCGCATCAGTGCATCGATTTCATCAAATTGTTTTAGTAGTAAGCGTTCCAAATTAATTTTATCTAAAGCACTGGATTTAAATAAGTCAAAAGGTAATCGTAGTGTTGAGAAACGGAAGCTTGTAGACTGGAGCAATTTAGAAGATATGACTGAAAGTTGTCAGAAATTAGTCAAAATTGAAACTGAATTTAGTCAGGATTACAAATCAAAGCACAAAGGTAATAGACGTTCTGTTACTACCGTTTTGAATAAAGAAGAAATAACTGCTTTGAATGATGTCGTTGATGAGTTGTATTCATGCAATGTTGACAAACAAAATTCAGTGAAATTAATGGAAAAAGATAATGTTAATCACGATTTAGAATTTGATAACCTATTTATTGATGAATCGTCTCCAGTGAAACCGGTATCATCTACAAATGCAAATAATTCTTTACATTCTTTTAATTTAAGTGACTGGTCTGTAGAAGGCATCGATTCCGCTTGGTGAGTATAATTATAATTATTTTATTTATTATTTCTGTTTTTATTGACATTCAACGTATTAGTCAATTAATATCACTCTGATTAAAAAAGGGTAATATTTTATGAGCATTGAGCACGGAAGTAATTAACCTTTTTGGCTTAAATATGGTAGTTTTCACAAACAAAGAAGAAACAAAATATTCAGTTTATTAGAACTTCATTTATTGCTGTTGATGACATGGTAACCTCATAATACCTATAACAAACGTAGGAAAATAACAAAGTTTCTTGGCTAATAGAAAGCATTTTTGCAACGGCACCACTGTTTCTAAAGATTGCCAAGGTTATCTGATTTTTGTCAGGGTTCTCTCTTAACTCAACGACTACATACGGTATACGTATACTTTAAGATACCATTTAAGGACTCTAGATGTGTGCTTGCATCCATTTGCCAAAACAGACGCCCAGTTATACTGCTGTGCATTTGGTTCTTGCTGTTAATCTAGGTGCTTGTGTGCACCCAGTCCAGGATGCGCAACTTGGAAGTGATAGTCAGGGATATCATCATTATTGGAAATCGAAACTTTATAAGCATTAAGCACATTATTGGAATCTCAGTCTGAGTTTGTTATTATAATAAGTTAGTTCAATAGATTTGTAACTAATTAACTTTTATTTAAAAGTTGATGTTTTTCGTTAGTTGAATGAAAATTTTTTTTAATAAACAATTTCTTTTTATATTAACCGGATGTTTGTTTCGTGTATTTTAGTAAATGTGTTGAAACAGAATCCAATTTTTCACTGTCTCAATTTAATAATAGACCTTATTTTAGAGGTACAGTTATTAGCATCAATAATAAACGGTGAGTTTATTAATTTACCTTTTTATTATTTTTATCGTTGTGTAGATTTTATTAATATTGTTTGTAATTAGTAATATATTTGTACAAACGATCGACTCCGATGACTCTGATGAAGCATAACAAACGTAAACATATTATAACAAAGTTTTTTGGCTGGTTGACGGTATTTTTTGTGTCGGCGCCACAATGAGTGATGAGGTTACTTTAGTTTCTATCAGGCTTGTTTGTCTTGGTCCAACCAAAATGAAATATAGGGTTTTGGAGACTTATTGAAGGATTATTACTAAGTCTCTTAACATAAATAATCCTACCAATAGATAAAATTTAGTCTGTTTAAGTAAGGATCATCAACATGGATAAGCTTTCAAATCGCGATACGGTTTTTGATTTTATTTGGGATTAAAAATTGCAATTAATTTTAAAAAGAGAACAAGTTGTTTACAGTTTGTGTGATAAAGGATTGCCATTTATTTTTGAAGTACATTTAAACGTTTTGGTGATAAAATGCTAACGCAATCTCCATATTGTAATGATACATCTTACATACGATTTGCTTAGTATTTGTCAACTTTCAATAAACAATAACAATAGATGTAGGAATATTATGCATTATTTCTATTTGATACATCTATTTGTTTATGTTTAATTTAAGTGTTTTTAAAACTTTTAGTGATGAAGCACATGTTTTGGTAAAGTTGTGTCACGATGGCGAAAACAATCTTACGGTAAAAATGATTTTGACAGGTTCTTGGTAAGTAATTTGGATTTTGTACTTATATATTAGGTTGAGTGGGACAGATGGTCAAGGCGCTGGAATTGCAACTGAGTAGGCTTAAGTTTTAGTTCCACTACGAGCACTAAATGGTAACCTTCGATTGGCAAAAAATGTTTTTCATGGAACATTAAAGCTAATAACTATATTAGAAAAAATGTAAGAACTTTGAAATTCTTATTGTCATGTTATCACTAACACTAACTGTTTGTAAACATAATTGTTGTATGTCAACGGAACTGTAGCAAAGTGGCTTATCAGTAAGAGCTTCACTCGAGCACTGAGACGCAGTGTAATCTGATAAACACGGCTTCGGCATGCGCTTGGACAATTGACCAATATTCCAGTCACAGTTTATTCATTTATACATTTAGTTAGTGACATACTCACCTCTTTATTATTTCTATATTTGTATAGCATATTAAACGATTTACATCAATGGCTTGAGAAGCGTAACAAATGTAGAAGACTAACGGAGGTTTTTGGACAGTTGACGGAATCCTTATGACGGCACCACTCTTCTCAAAGGGTTGACTCTTTTAGCCAGACAGTTACATATGTTATATGTATACCATATATATATATATACATATATATATATATATATATACATATATATATATATATATATATATATCTTTTAAGTACCGTAGATGAATGCATCAGCTGAAGTGAAAGCCCAGTTATACTGCTGTGCACTCGGTCTCTGTTGTGTTGATCTACGTGTTTGAGTGCACCTTGTCCTGGAGGAACAGTTAGGGATATGAGTATCATTAGGAACATGAGTACCATATGGTTGCTACACGATTACTAGTCTCGAGTCAAAAACTTTTCTCCATTTTATCTTTTCTTGTCGAGTATACTAGCACATAGACCATATGACGTTTGTCCAAGATGCTTTACAAACTTGCCATCGTTATCAACCAAAAAGGCATCTGTTTGAGACATTGTTATTTTAATTTGTTCTAAACAGGTCAGATCATTCGTTGTGTATTGGTGATGTGGTGCATCTTGTTTCACAAGGCCAACTATTTCCAACTGATTCCAATCAGATGGCCTCGATTGACTGCAATATTCCAGTTTCCGACAGTATTGGTGCAAACAATTTTGTATTTGTTTCGCATCCCGATTTTCTTATCGCTCCTACCAAATTGGTTGGCTTCATGAATTGCAATAGACGCGCTGTCGTCGAACAATTTTGGACCGCCACCGAAGATGCATTTGGCCGTCAATCGCCAAGTCGCCATACCGAGATGATGCTTGTGGGCAGTCTGGTCCACGAATTATTTCAAAAGGTAGACCGTGATTTTGCATGTGTATTGCTTGAATTTCTTGGCAAGTTGGCCGGTAGTGTGCTTTTTTCTTCTTTAAATACCTGTTTAATGAAAATATAGACTACATGGATGAATATTTTATTATGTTTTTTGTCAAGGTTCAACTTTTACTCCAGTAGAATGACAAAAATGTGTTCAGTTTGAAAAATTTTGACTTTAATTTTTTATCGATAAATGAACACCGTTCGTCAATGACCATTGAGATCATATTTTGAGTTTTTTGGATAATACTGTGTTACTAATTGGCATGAGTTACAAATAAGGGCTATACATCGGTTTGGCGAACGGTGCGTCGATTACAGCTTAGGGTACCAACTCATTTACAAGGTCTATCTTTGAAAGAATGAACAGAGTAAATGTGGTACATTATACATATAATCTATTTGCTTCATTTTTACAATCCAGATGACAGTTGAGTACCCATTAATAATAATAATAATAATGTTATTATTGGGGCTGGATGTGTAAATGGGTTTTGTAGAACATATCTAATCCATTTCAAACGTCACTTTTGGTGGTTTTTAACGCAGGTTTTAAGTCACTTTTTAAATTGCAGTTTGAATCTTTTCTTAATTGTTTAATATATATTCTAACTTTTAACCATTTCTTAATACGTGTCCTTTTGAGGCAGTAAACGAATAAGGTCTTATTATTTTTATTGGTACCGTTTTGAATATTTTACGAGAAACGTTTTTTAGTAAGTGGAAATTTTAATAAAACCAAACATTTAGTGTCGGTGGTGGGGATTGAACATATACCTCTTCCTCCTCCTCCTCCTCCCAAATTTGAATCCAGCACTGTACCGCTACACTACTACTATGTCTACTTAAGATTAGCGTTTAATAATAATATATTTTTTATCTACTTTTGCAGATCATAAATCTAGTCGATCCGTCTAAATCGGTTTGTCTTGAAATTGTTCAAAAAATGCTTTATCGAAGTGATGTCATTTGTCAGTTGTAAGTTTTCATATTATCAAATGATTGAGTTTGTCAAAAATAACTTTTCATGAAATTGTTTTCAAATGGTTCAAATGAATGAGTTGCTTCTTCAAAAGCTTCGAAATCCTTAACAAAATCACTCCAACAACTGTAATTCAATTTGAACAAGCTCATATTAGCGTATTTAGTCGAAAAATGACGGGAGAGCAAAAATGTCAACATTAAGTATCTCATCAAAAAATAAAACAGCTATTTGAAAGCACCAGCCAATAAACTGTATTCTTCAAATCAACCTATTACATTTATTAATAAAATGGGATGGTTAGAATCTATCTGAAAACTGCATTTTATATATTTTTTTGTATCAAACTTATTTATGGAGAATAGTTGTTTTATTTTGGTTCTACAAAATCAATATGCATTCCTTGTTAGTGTCTGAGAGTGATCAGTTTACGAAAATAGTTAAAAACGCATGTCTGATTTGCACTAGGTTTATTTCAAGTTAAGTGTGAGTTTCAGTCCTATTCCAGATACGATTTTAGTGATGTTACTATCCTATTCTATGAAAACTTTTGTAGTTTTCTGGAGTTTAACTGGTCTAGTGTGAATTGTTGTAGAGACAGTTTAATGAAGACTCCAAAAATAATTGTTTTAGTATTTATAAAATTTGTTAGTGAAGTTTAGTTGGTTTCTTTTATTAAAAATTATATGGTGGTTGCATTTAGAGAGTTTTTAAATGTTTTTAATTACCAATTATACAATCTTATTCCAAACGTTTTGGTACTTGTTTCGTTTTATCTGCTTTTTAATGGGAACTCTCTGATGAGCTTGTGACATTAGTTACCCTTTTGTTAAAAGTCACATACTCCAGTTAGTACTTGTGAAATTATGTAAGTAACTATTAGTAATGATAATAATTACCTTTAGTGACAGTGGCTGTATCAATACCACACATTTCAATCTCACTACCAGCATAGACAATGCGTATCTTTATTTAGATGAATTAAATATCATTTCGATTAAAAATACTTTTGGTAAAATGTTGTAGCCATAATGCCAGGAAGAACATTGTGTGGCGTGTTCAACACTAACATGGTTTTAACTTTGTCATTCAAGCAGATTATTATTAATTTTTAATTTGGGTGAAATTTTATTGGGATTCTTTCTTTCTTTATAATAAATTTTGTTTCTGTTATTTTTTACTTTTAGATATGCCAATGAAATGAAATTTGACGAAGTGAAGACCAAATTGGAGGAATATGTATTTAAAATTTTGACTTGGTTTAATGTATATTATCCTCAAATGTCTTCTAATTGCAAATCTAGGTGATTGTTTTTATTGTAAAATTAAAATGCATGAGTTGTTTGTCAGTTTGATTTGGTGTATAAATATGTTAACATATGTTAATATTTTTTGGCAACTAAACTTTTGTTCCGAAAGAAATAATGGTTTTTTAAAAACAATTTAGTTTTATTTTAAAAATTGGGATTATTATTTTGATTTGGAAAAAATTAGCTGTATGTTTTAATTCATTTAACAATTTATATTACTGAGAATAAATAAGTAGTTTAAACATTAATGTTAGAAAGTTGTGTGAATAATTGTTGCGTTTAATATAATACAAGCTTTTTTGTTTATTTTTTGCAGTGGTAAATGTAAAACGGGTATTTTAATTGATTCTGTAATGGCAATTGAAGAAAATATTTGGTCCAGTCGGTATGCTTTATTATCAATGGTGTTTAGATTGTATATTATTTCATAGGATTAATAAAGCATATTTTTGTAACAAGATATACAAAATTTTATTATTGTAAAAAAGTCTACAATGTACGATGTTTGGGTTATTTAGTTGTGTGTATAAATTTTGACAATTCAATTCGTTTAAATTTTAGATTAGGTCTCAAGGGTAAAATCGATTTGACGCTGCGTTGTAAATTGAAAAATGAAGCTTTAAATTTAATTCCAATGGAATTGAAAACGGGGAATAATGCGTCTTATTCCATTGAACACAAAGGGCAGGTAGTTTTGAAATTTGACTTTATTTCATGTATATTATTTATAAAAAATATTGTATTGGTCTTTTTTACAGTTACATGGTCAATAAACTGATTTTTTGTTTGTTGATAATATTTTTTACATGATTTTATTGCTTAAATAATTTTTAGCAAGTAGCTTAGACAAAAGAGGTTTTTGCATTTAGTGCTGCAGTAAAATTGAAATCTAAGTCCATTTGCATTGGAGTCTTGGCACAATGTTTTTGAATACATTTGAATCTCTAAGAAATTAATTGAGATTATTTTCGCTTATTTGGTACCATTTAAAACCAATATTCTAACTGTGCATATGGTTATAGTTTTAATGGAAATAATTTGAGGTTGGAATAATGTAGATTTTTTTTTCTAAAACATTTTTAGGATTTTAATAATGTTTATGCGATCTTAATTTCGAATGCTAATATTCCTGCTTCCGTACCTTTATATGTTGACTTAGATTAACATAGATCAGAGACTGGGGTGTAGAGCCCGCTATATTTGGTCTTTTACCTTGGTTGATGAGTGCACGCATGCATGTACCTGTCACACGTTGCTATTTGACAAAAATTAAATGATTTTTGTTAACAGTAGCGCTATCGCAAAGATAATGCATATTAGTCAAAAAACGCTGTTATTTTTCTACTTTTGATGCACACATGAGACACTTTTAGATCTATGTAGCGAGGTTGCTGGAGCGATTGATTTGAAATTAGATGGGCGTGGGTAGTCTTGCCACCGAAACTAAATGCAAGTCCTCGTTTGGTTTTATTAGATGTTTACTTGCTAAAAGGTATTTTACATCAGGTGTACAAGCATTAAAAACTAAATCAATAATTATAAAACATTGAGGAAGGGAAGGATTTTTTTATAGTTTCAACTTCATTAACACACTGATTGATTTTGATCATTTTATTATTTGACTGTTTATACTGTTTTATTTAATTATATATATATATATATATATATATTAGGTCTATCTGTATATGCTTTTGATGAAAGAATTGTACGGTTCTCATTATTCGTCACAACGCATCCCTGTAGCCGAACACGGCTGGTTGGTCTACTTGAAAGAGACATTGCCGTCTGCAAACAACCCAGGTTTGATTAAACCAAATTTTTCACATTTTTTTGGTTTGATTCAAACGCGCAACAAGTTTGTATCAGATGTTTCCCGATTTCTCCAGTCAATTTCGGACACCGAATGGTGCTTGACTGAGCCGATCAAGAATTTACGCACGTGTCAGTATTGTCCGGTTCAGTTGGGGTGCAGTTTACTCCAAAGCACGTCTTCCACGTTGCATAATAGATCTAGGTAATTACATTTGGAATGCTTCTATTAAGTTGGAATAATTGGTTGGTAAATAGTCGCGTTTTTATGAGTTGCATATTTGTGAAACATTTTGAACGATTTCTTTTTGTTGTTGGCTGCTTTTTCAAGTTTGAGGAAAATGATCTGGCTGATAGACGGCGCCAATATTTATAGAGATTAACAAGGCTTTTCAAATTTTTATCAGGGTTAACGTATTTGGTTAAATGAAGAGATTGCAGCTAGTACGCGGACGTTGTATGACGATCGGATCCAATACTCGTTAATTGGGAATACTTAGTCGTTAGTTGTTTGCTCACATAGATTATAATAACACAAAGCAATTGTAGTAATGCCACGTTAAAACAATATTAATTCGTTGTAATTGTTCAAATTACACTGTTTAAATGACTAAGTGAAAACAACTAACGAATCGCAAAATTGTGATGTTCATTTGGGGGGGGGAAACTTAATAAGTGTAATAATTAAATGGTTGTAACTAGAAAATGGTAAAAACTGGATTGTTAAATTGTTTTAGTTAATTGACATAAATCAAACTTACTGCAATATATATATATATATAGACTTAACTTTAGTTATGTGGAAAAGATTGTAGGTATTTCAAAGATAGTTAATACAGGGGCTAAAATAGGCCTTGTTAAAATTGATACATTGAAATTGATTGACTTCCTTCACATCGCTTAAGCATATTAGGCACATCAACATTTTCCTAAAATAACCCTTAAACATCACCTTAGCAATACTAATAATTAAAACAATAAAAGTACTTCTTTTTTACAAATAACATTACCAAATTCTCGCTCAGATAAAAAACCCAGAATTTACACATTTTGACAAAATAAAAATACTACTACATTGCTTAAAAATACATGTACATATATTGATAATGTCACCAATTTTACAAATTTAGTAGTTCAAAGAATAACCATGGTTTTTTATGACTTCTTTTAAACGCTTTGGATAGGAATCAACCAAATTATTGATTTAATCTTGTCGAATTCGATTTTTCAATACAATTGAGTATGCTTTGATTTTCTATCCTATTCACCTCTCGTGTAGAAAGATTTTCAATTACATTGAATCAAGCTAATTTTTTACTATTTAAAGAATCTTTAGTCTAAACAATAAAAACATACGTTAAATTTTAAATTATGGTAAAGAGCACATTACCTTTTTCGGCGTATACATTAGGGCATTATCTGCAGTAACCATTAAATGCCCTGATGCATTTTGTCGTAGTTTAGTCCTAAGAAATTCTTTGAAAATGGTTATAAATTTTGAGCTGTTTAAGTGGTTACGTGTTTGACTCTATTTTGGCAGTTGTCCTAACTTAATTCCATGGTATCCATGAGGCATGATGGATGCGCAACCTTTTTAAGAATGGAATTGTAGTCTTGAGGAAAATTGGGACCACAAATAACCGTAGATTGCACTGACCATGGTTCCTACTTTAAATCACATTCGTCAGTAAAAAAAATCGATTTTTAGAAACCAACTAAATGGTTTTCATACATTTGTGCAAATTCCACACGTCTTTTTCTATGTTGTGTTGTTAAAAGAAATTTTTTAACGTTTTCTTTAACTGCAAATTGACTGATTTTATTCGATGGTGGATAAGTGAATATGAAAAATTAGCTAATTGTTTTTTGTATTTGTTTAATGGGCATTATTCTGTCTCTTTTCTATTTGGTGATTGTAAACTATTCATTCTGTTTACTAGTTGATGATGCAGATCCAGTTCCTGCTGTTCTTGGACGTGTATAATCCTTTCAAACGCTGTATGCAATCATTGTACTTACATCAAATAAATCTGCAATTTGTTCAATAGTTAAACCAAAATTATAACCTTTATTTATTTGTTCGTAATTTTTAGCAGTTGAGAAAAGCTTCCATTATTTAAACCCATTGTAAAAACAACTAACTTTAAGTATTGATAGCCCATATTATTTTAGCATCAATACTTTGTTGAAGAATATAAATTGAAAAATAAGATTTCATTGACAAGTACCATTTTAGACGCTGTAATTAAGAAACATTTCATTAAACACTTTTCAGACCTCAATCATCATCACCGCCCAAAAATGTACTCGATTTGCTTTTCAATAGTCAACTACACTTGAAACGGTCGCACGTTGACTATTTTCTGAAATGGTCACGACTTTTGCTAGTCGAATATACAGAAAATGACCGATTCGAAACGGCAATTGGCCGCATCGCAAACAGTCAATTCGAATCGGCGAACATGTACATGTTTTTAACAATTTTTTAATGTCCATTTTTATGCAACACTTATTGCTATTGCTTGTATTTTGACAATTTATGTTATTCATTTCATTCATTTATTATGGTTGATGACGTAGTAGAACGATAATCCCCCGACGGCTTGATAAGTGTAACAAACGTAAAAGTATGACGATGCTTCTTGACTGGTAGACGGCATTCTTGAGACGGTACCACTGTTTCCAAAGATTGACGAGGCCGCGTGATTTTTGTTATAATTATCTCTTTTAGCCCAACAGATACGTATGACATTTGTATACATTATTACCGAAACGGAAGTCAAGTTACACCCCTATGTACTTGGTCCCTGCTGTGTTAGTCTAGGTGTTCGGGTATACTTAATCCAGGATGCACCAGTCAGGGATTATACCATCTTTGTATATTGGGGCTTCTTAAACATAATTTAAATCTTCAGGATAATTAGCATCTCATGTGGGTCTTTTAAACGTTTTAATAACTTGTGATATTATGTTTTATTGTTGTGGTTGAAAGTTGATAAATATTATTAGTAGAAATTATTTCTAAAAATAATGTTTTTTAATGTATAATGGTTGGATATGGTTGAAGAGAAACAACATTCTAGATACTATAATATATTGCAGTGTGCTATTTTTCACATTTGTTTCGTTAATTACTATACCGTTGTATTTGTTTTTGATAGCTATATTATGATGTTTGTATGGTCTGTATCCCTTTATTTAGTCATTGCGCGGGTTCAGGATTAATTCGTTATTTGACTGTAATCAAATCCTCAAAACTGATCGATTCTGAAGAATTCGAAACATGGTTCAAATTAAGAAAAACAAACACAGATGGCATGTAAGTTGAAGGTCACTGTTATTGTGAACTATGTAAAGACTGAACTTGGTTGCATTATGTACCGATAACTTTATCTATTTTAGGCATTTGACAAACGTTTGTATTGTATGTATGACAACGGTGATACTCTTAATTTAATACATCCACTTCGTGTATTCTGGATTTAAAATAAGACAGAACAGTGACTGAAAGTACAATAGTGTATATAAGCTGTGGATATGGTAGACAGGTTTAAACATACGTAATATGTATTTAAAGAGTATAAAAGCATTATTTTATCAATGGGTACCAAGTGTAGAATATACAGTGTTACTGTTAGGACTGGATTAACTTGTAGTTTAGGGATTCTTTACGTGAGCACTAATGATTTAAGACTAGTCCAAGGTTTTGACTATATGTGTTTTTAGAAATATTGGTAATGTTTTGATGAAATCTGTGTTAAACAAAAAGGTTTATTTAAAATTTGGAGGATGGGTGAAAGCATAGGCTCACAATATTTGAAGGTTACCTTCAGGTATATGTATCTATCGGTCTAAAGAAGACAATTGTGGTATAAAATGTTCAGTTTTATGGACAGTCGTTTACTGTTGACTAAACTTTGTTGCTTTTTAAAATTTATTGTCCATACGTAGTTTTTTTTATACAAAGATATGAAGCAATCGTTTGAAGTGCTCTGTGAATACAGAAATAATGAAGAAGTGTGAATGTCACTAGCCTATTTATTGATTTACAAGTTTTCAATTCAACATTCACAATAATTTTATTTAAGAGACTTTATCTGTAACATACACTTGGATGGTTGGAGGTACATTCTACTTACAATGAAAAATGAACTTTTAATGTAATAATTTATTTGTGCCACTGGAACTGGGAGCTAGTAGATGTTAGTCGGGAGTTTGTAAATATGTGCACAAAGCTATTACAAGGTTTACGTTAATTCAAGTGATGGAGACCTAACAATACAGTATTTGATTGATTTTAAATTTTGAAATATTAAAATAACTTAATATTAAATTAAATGGGATTAACTTTATAAATATATTAAAAATTAAAGTAATTTAAATAATTTATGTTTGAATATTGCAGGCAGTCATTGTTTTTTATTGTAATAAATTATAAAAAAACATCTTCTACAAAATATGTTTTCTAAAATGTCAAATGATTTTATTACTTAAAAAATACAAAATAATGTATTTTAAAGATAAAAATATAAATTTAAAAATATATCTTCTGATCAACAGTTACATGTTGTAAAATGGTTCGCAGTGATGTAACGGTTTTTCTTTTTATTAGTTAAATTGCTACGTCATTTATTGATTAATTACATGCATTATTATTATTCACATCACTGTTTTATTTCGTTGCATTTTATTTTATTTTTTCAACTATTTTGTTTGTTATTTTTTATTTGTAAATGGATGGCTTTCCTACATTGTTTAATGCTTATGATGATCTTGCAGCTTTAAAATAAATAGTTATATAAGTGTACATAAAGATGCGGTTACTATTTTAACTTTAAAGTCAGTTTACATACATGCTTGTTGAAATGATAATATTCATGCATTTTTTTCAAATTTTTGAACTTGTATCAATTTATTATCATTAACTTTTATTGTAACAATGTATTTATTTCGATTGTTTATTTAAGAGAAGAGAATAATGTTATATGACATCATTTTCACGTTATTCGTTGAGTCTAATGCAGTTGGTGAAGACAATTTTGATTTTACTGTTGAAACGGATAGTACTTATATTTTTCAATGTACAAGTACAAATGCATATTTACATATTAGTAAAGTACACAATAGCTAAATTGAGTTAATCATGATAACTAAAAGTATACAGGTCAAGGTTGTTTTAGTATGCTGTGTTAATTATAAAGTGTTTGACTGACCAACACTGATGTATGATAAATATTTAAAAGATATTGTATTTTTCATCTTTTACTACTTTAAATGATTTTACGACAGACGTCTGTCCGAGGTGGACATTTGAGCTAAACCGAACGTGGGTCCACATTTGGTACCGATGGTGGGATTCGAACCCATGCCCACCTAGGTTCAAGTCGAGCGCTGTGCCGCTTAACCACTCGGGCTGATGTATAAATTGTATACAATTGACACGTCAAGTTAGCCAATTGTGAAAAAAATGAAGAAGCTATTTATACCAAGGTGGTGACTGTTCGACTTTACTCTATCAAAGAGCTACACTGACTTTGTATTTGCGTACCTCTGTTTTATCTTCAATGTCTTTTGTTTGGGTTGTATTATTATTCACCTACAACCCTCACAACAATTACTGCAAAAAAGTGATTATTAAACTAAAATCTCTCTAACAATTACATACCGTACAAGAGAAACGTCACTTCAATTATAAAATATACAATACTATATAATAATAAAAAAAACTATAATTATATATACATATATATTGTAAGTAAAAAAATTGTATAAAATATCAACTGGTGCAAAATCGAAAAGGGAGTAAAATGATTAACTTGCTTTATAAAAACAACTATTAATAAAAATACGGATTACGTACAATTTTTTCAGGTACCAAATGATCAAAGGCATTAGAAAGTTTAAAAAATTTAATAATCTATGTGCTTGCCTTTTTTTGAACAACCTGATCCAGGCGTTTTGGAATGCTGTCGATAAGAGTGTTGATATATTCTTGTTTTATCGCATATTGAACAACAAACCAAATACGTTCACATAAATCCTCAATTCCAGTTTGCTTATTGATGTTGCGCTTTAGCATACTGAAAAAATTTTCAATAACATCGATATCCGGGCTGTTAGGTGGTAATTGAATGAAAGAAAGCTTTTTCGATTTTAGCCCTTCTACTATCTAAATGTAAATATAAAGCAAATATAGTAAATTTAGATAAATATGATGTTATCTTTTTAGACGTATGATATGGACCATTGTCCTGAAAAACAGTAGTAACCTTCGTGTAAGTGTGCTGCATTTCATAATGGAAAACATCCTTCGTAACTGAAATAAAGTTTTCACTATTTAAGGTACCGGGATGGTGCCGGGGTGGTCTAGCGGTACAGCGCTCAAATTCGGACCTCGGTGGGCATGGGTTCGAATCCCATCACCGGCGCTAAAATGCGGGCCCATGTTCGGCTTCGCTAAAATATCCGCTGCTGAAAGATGTTTCTCGTGCAAACATTCAAAGTAGCAAACATAAAATAAATAAATAAAAAATCTCTGTATTTGATAGGTTGATTAGACTTAATACCAAACCAACACATTACTTGTCGTGGGTGGGCTTTCTTTCTAACAACCGGGAGTGAATATTTTTGAAAACTCGTCCCGCACAACACTTTGTTTTTAAAGCCAAATGGTTCGTCCCGAATCATCGTTTCATCAGCAAAGTATACGGAACGCCAATAACATAAGTGTCGTTCACTCCATAGTTTACAAAAGGCTAATCTGTTATCCTTTTGTTTTTTGGTAGTAAATGACTTGATCTTTGGTGATTGTAGAGTTAAACCGGATTCAATTGCTCTGTTTCTTATTGTAGAATAAGTAAAATTGTTTAAACTATTTTTTTGGTTTCTGAAATAGGTTTATTATAATTTTTTAACTCTATAATAATTTTTTGATTATCTGTACTTGCTGTTACACGTTGTCTTCCATCATTATCATAATTTTGTGGTTTTTGACCGTTGATAATCTGATAAATTGTTGAAAGGTTAACTCTATATAAATCTACCAATCTTTTCGGTGAAAATCCTTCATTTTTTAATTCTTTAATAACACGGTATTCATTTTCGGTGAGACGAAAACATTTTTTATCACTATTCTCCATTTCACAAACAGTGCAATCAGAAAGCAAAATTAGCGGGTGAGTGGAATCTCAAGGTTAAACGTAAATAATAAATTATTAGATTTGTTTTAAAATTTTTATTTAAAATTAAGAAAAAAAATTTTTTAATTATTTTTTATTTATATAGATTAGAATAATTGAATGTTTATTTTGATAATTATTATGACATCACAATCAGAGGAAATTTGAATGTACGTTTAACATCAATTTTAAGAATTAGTTATTGTTCATTTTTAATGAAATTAAGCATACAAAATAATAATAATCTAATTATTATCAAAATTGTGTAATTTTAACTTATTATCCACGTTAATATAGAAGTAGCTTTTAAAATATACTATTTTGGCCGACTCAGCATTCTTAAATAAATATTTCCAAGTATATATAATGGATCTATTAAGCACTAGATATTAATTTAGATTTAATGCTTTTGTAATTTTTTGCGTTAATTTTTGAAATGGGTGTATATTTAAAACAGGGTACTATAATGATCTGATATATGTAACTTTAACTTTGAACTGAATTGATTATTTATAATTGTAAGTTATTTTTAGTTAGTTATATTCCAAATGGCCAACGAAATGAACGTTTTGTGTTCTATTATTACAGTTGAACTTTTAGTCAACAATTGTAAACAAGTACGATGGTTAAGTCGCCAAATTTTTATTCCATCAGAGAAGGGTTTACATGCCACTGTCGATATTAGAAATGTGTGTTACCATTATGGACTGGCCTAAATAGTTCCTAACTGAGGGATACATTTATGCCACAACAATAATGTGTTCTTTAAAATGTTATGTCGTAGATTATCTGGAGGTTTTTCAGTTGGCGACTTGGTTATCCTCAGTGTCGACTACAACTCACCTCAAGAGTTTCTCAATCCCACGTTACTTTTGGGAATGGCTACTATTATTTCGATAAGAAATGAAATTGCTTCCGAAAATCAAATTGCAATACGAACGGAAAAGTAGGTTTTTAACGTTTTATTTATTGACTGATTTGTGTTTATAAGTAAAGTTTGAATTTCTTTTATCTATCATTTTTCCATTTTGGTTGATGACGTGGGGTCATCTCTTCATTATTTTCCATCTTTATACGGCATACAAACAACGAATCACAAAGTTTCTTGACTGGTAGACAGCATCCTTGATTTATTTGTACTACTTTGAGTGTTTAACGAGAAACACATCTTTCAGCAGTGGACATTTTAGCGAAACCGAATGTGGGCCCGCATTTAATGCCGATGGTGAGATTTGAACTTATGCTTACCCAGGTTCAAGTCGAGCGCTGTACCGCTAGACCACCCCGGGAATGAAAAGATTCTACGTGAGAATATATTGATTTGTTGCATAGGGTTCGTTTTCATTTACCAAACGAACATAACGCAATAATTATTTAGTGAACTAGTTCTAGATTGGTAATTTGTTAATTGGAACAAATGATTATTTAAAAAGTGTACATATTTTGTTATTCAATATGATCAAAGCAATGATTATTGTATCCTTTAAATAATTATAGTGTTTATTTGAGTTTGTTCTATCATACCGCGTTATATAGATAGATGCTTTTATTTATATTTTGAATAAACTGTTTTTACTGTTATAATTACATAATTAAACGTTTATTTTTTTAAATTGTTTAAATTTAGTCATTCAGTTTCATTCATTTCTTAATTATTGATATATATTGATATATCATTTCGTTTCATCCATACTCTTAGGAGGAGAGTCGTTGTTATTGATTTTCAATATTTGATTATGAGGATTAATGATTTTCAATGTGGCGTGTCTGGTTAATTGTTATTATTATTATTATTATTATTATTATTATTATTATTATTATTATTATTATTATTATTATTATTATTATTATTATTATTATTATTATTATTATTATTATTATTATTATTATTATTATTATTATTATTATTATTATATTATTATTATTATTATTATTATTATTATTATTATTATTACTATTACTATTATTATTACTATTATTATTATTATTGTATTATTATTATTATTATTATTATTATTATTATTATTATTATTATTATTATTATTATTATTATTATTATTACTATTACTACTACTACTATTATTATTATTATATTATTATTATTATTATTATTATTATTATTATTATTATTGTTATATTATCATTATTATTATTATTATTATTATTATTATTATTATTATTATTATTATTATTATTATTATTATTATTATTATTATTACTATTATTATTATTATTACTACTACTATTATTATTATTGTTATTATTATTATTATTATTACTACTACTACTATTATTATTATTTTATTAATGGGTTTTCAATGGTTTTTATAAGAATTGTCCGATTTAGTTAAAAAATAAATCCACTTGGTTTTAGTTAACCAGAAGCACTGTGCATCTGTTTCATCCTTATTTGGAATCATCATTCATTTCTGTGCGTATGTCTTCTTTTATTGACAGTGTATTATTATATTATTATTATTATTATTATTGTATTATTATTATTACTACTACTATTATTATTATTGTTATTATTATTATTATTACTACTACTATTATTATTATTTATTAATGGGTTTTCAATGGTTTTTATAAGAATTGTCCGATTTAGTTAAAAAATAAATCCACTTGGTTTTAGTTAACCAGAAGCACTGTGCATCTGTTTCATCCTTATTTGGAATCATCATTCATTTCTGTGCGTATGTCTTCTTTTATTGACAGTGTACAATTATTGTACTTTGAACTATATTTGGTGTGTGGTTTTACCCATTCACTTAAGTGGAAGCGAACATATACCGCTGTGCACTTGGTACCTACTGCACTTCAATCTACATCCAGGGTGCATCACATAGAATTACAAAGTTATAAGTATTACGGGCGTAGAAACTAGACTACGCAAGCAAATGGGAGTTTGTCAAGTGTGATTAACATGCCATCTTTTATGAATAAAATTAAATCTGGTTGTTATGATGTGATGCATTCCATTTAGCAGTAGTACTACGATGAGTAGGTGGTACAATGACTATTACCATTGCATCATCATTATCATCTCTATCACCTATTGCATACAACCGTTTAATAACTAATAAAACATTTCAACCATTTTCAAATATTTGTAGCACACTTAGCATTAATTGGCCATGTATTTCTAATATAATAAGAAAAGGACGTTTAAAATGGATTAGCCATATTTTACAAAGGTTGCTCACCTATTCAGCCTGAATAGTTATGAAAGCCCAACCATTATTCAGATGGATAAGAAGATCGGGTAATTGACGAATATTTTGGATGAACATTGTAGCGACCGATTTCAGTCGTTCTATTTATGCTAAGACCCCAAATGAATTACTTAATTAGGCGTTCGATTGCTTATCCTTTGCAATTAATAGAGATTATTGGAGAGGTTTGGTTTGGGATGTAATTAACATTTAAAGTGAACATACCTCAAGTGATGTTTATTAAATACACATTGTGAATGTTGATGTTTTGCAGGCGTTTATTAATTTGGACTATCTTGGGCTATAATTACCGGCAGGGGTGTATATCCCCGTGTTTATCATTATTTTAACATTCCTGCATGAAAAATAATTTAAAAAAAAACTTATTTTTTGCTATTTGGTGGTATTTACTTTGATTTCCCAATTATATTTTGAACATATTTTACTGGTCATTTATATGTTTCCATGTTTTGACATTATTTTGTTTGCGTTTCATTCATTAAATAATAATTATTTTTAGTACATTTTACGCATATCTAAATCTATTATCGCATGAAATCTTGTTTTATTTTCTCCAAAAGTTTTACTAATGTTTTTTAGGTTAAATTTTCTACAGATAAAATCGTGTTTTCTAGTACACGAGTTAGGGATAAAGTCATGGATTTGAAACTTTATATCACTTGTGGAATTTTCTCTTATCAAATGTTGTATATTTATTCCGTTTTTATTAATTTCTGAATTAATTGGAATGATTGATCATTTTTTAAATGTTGGTTTGAACTGGTATTATTTTGTTGTAACCAACTGCTAATTAATAATCAACGTTTGTAATTGATTGTTATAATCTGTCTCCTATTAATTCATTATTTTGCTATACATTTCTAACGCAATTACACAGTTATTGTAACTTCATGCCGACTTTGCTAAAATGTTCACTGTTGAAAGATGTTTCCCATAAAACATTGAAAGTAGTTAAAAAGTGTACTTGCTGTAAAATGTTGCATAATATTTACTAATACAGCTGGAAGAAAATATACGTTTAGCACACTGGAGTATAACTAGGCATTAGATGATATCAGGACCCTAGTACAATATACAATCACCGGCACTAAATGCGGGTTACCGTCTAGCTTCGTTAAATGTTCTTTAACTAAAATATTTTCTATAAAACAATCAAGCAATGACAATTAAATACACATTATTTTTAGTCCAAAATGAACTGTTGAGCTACGTATGGTACAAACAGTTTTTGTATATTTTCAAAATTATTCATAGACATACCTCATGAAAGTATTTATTAACTTAATTTTTTGTGATTATTATCTACCTTTGCAGCGTATTTTAATTTTTTAAACAGTTTTTGCATTTGAATTTTCTTATGCTAGTGGTGTACAATGTTTGCATATTTGATGATGTCAAATGTACTTACTTCTAGGTTTATAATAACATGATCATTATTAATAGTAATAATTTTTATCAGTCACTATTTTATTTCAAGGGCCTTACCGAATCACATTCACATGTTCCGTATTGATCGATATATTACACCAAAAACTGTTCAACTGAATTTGTCAAATCTTATTGGGTTGATGGGTAATTCCAACTTGAGGTAATGAAACATTGATTTTGTCAAAACCATATACTTTTTGTGGGGGTTTGTTGCTTTATTTTTTTAAACTAATAACGATTTTCACTAAGTGAACATTAAGCACACACAGAGGACGGTTCACATTTAATGCCGGTGTGTCTTTAGCACATTAATACGGGTACAATATTAGCATTCTAATGTGTTTTATTTAGATTATCAATACCTGACTAAATTCAAACTGGCGTACAAGATGTATTGTTTGTTTTATTGAGTGAATGCATAGTTGTTGAAAAGTAGCAACCAGTCACTATTGGTAAAATTTATTATTATTGTTATGATTATTATTAGGTCCTGTTATATCCATCATCATCATCGGGAATAAACATCCCCCATCGGTTATTATCACTCAGGGTAGTCCAAAAAACCAAAACGTCTGCAAAAACGTCAACTTTTGTAGTGTGTACTGAAAGAACGACAATTGAGGTGTGCTGACATTAAATGTTAACTACATCCCGAGTTAAACCCCTCCAGTGATCCATTGGCTTGTAGACCTTTAGGTCTAGCCTAGGCATTTCATTATCTTCTCTACAATTTTTCACCAGATATACTTAGGCCAAATAAGTTTTGTGAGTTTCTATCTGTTAGCTAGATTGACGGTATGTACATTATATTGAATTTATGTCACACTATAGACTGTGGTGTTTATTATTTTGTATGATAAAAAATAATTCAGTGTTGATGTATTTCGATCAAGGCAGACAAAAATTAAAATATTGTTCGGTTGCCCAATTATGAATGTCATGACTAGCGGTAAATACCGTTAGAGAATATCATTACCGAGCTACTATGCTATTTGCTGGTTTATAAAAATTATGGCTGTGCCTGATAATGTGAACATTTTACACAGAAGACAGTTCACATTTGTTTGTCAGGCGTATCAAATGTGTATGATAAATATCTTTATTTCAAGTTTTGATGGTTTATTGTCAAGTAATAATAAAAAACGTTTCACCGTATTAGACAAAGCTTTTGCGCTGTATATATATATGTTTCTATTACTACATTATCACTTTTGTGCATTCAATGATAATGTACTGTGTCTGTGTGCACGTATGTGTGTGTATGCATGGGAATTATAATGGATGGACGGTGTTCATTTATTTGCACATAAATTGATTTTTCCATTGTGCGCCTTTTGTCACTTTGTTTCTTAATTGTGCTATTAGGGATGCGATGTGGAAGTGATGATTCTGAATATCTATATAGCGCGATATTGCTTAGGAAATAGATTGTAGATTATATTTTTGATTATATTTATTATTCGTATGCTTCGTGGTTTGCAAATTGTCGAAAAATATATGTCACGCAATACATTGTGTCAATTTTTATCAGTTTTATTGTGTGTGTGTGGCTGTTACAATAATAATTATATTGATCTTGTTTAACAATAAAGAATTAATTTGTTGCAATTGTTGGAATGTTCAAGAGGTCATGATTTTGTCGTCGTAAGGTTTGTGGAACAGCTTATTCCACTATTTTCTGTGTGAAAATACCAAACAAATGTAGGGTTATAATGAAAATTATTGTCTAAGAAATCTAATGATTGATGAGAGTGTCTGATTTTCTGTGAGGTTGATCTTTCCTAGCCATGCGGTATACTTGAATTAACGATCGTGGATGTATGTTTGCACTTATTCAAAATTGGGTATGTATTACTTATAAGTGGTCAATATTTCGAATTGTATCAAAACACAGGAGCAACAATTCTGGATATTTTGTTTGCTGTTCCTAGATAAGCAATAAGCAAACTAGGAGCTAGATAGTACTTAGTTAAAATCATTTATTCTATACTACTCGTTGAGTATATTGATTTGGCTTCTCTTATAATCCACATATCTTTTTTTACACTGCTACCATTTTGTAGCAATTATTTGCGCGACATTATTGTGGACGGGAGAAAATCAGCTGTTGAACAAACTATGTCGAAACACGTTATTCAAAAAAGTACGTACAATTTTAATTATTCCAATATCTGTGCTATTGATAAATAATCATTTATGAGGTTTGTTTCTATCGTGTGATATTTCTGCCAAATGTGTTGTGAACTTATACAACATTTTTTAAATTGTACTTTTACCGTCCTTTCAGTCAAGCCCATTCTGAGGCCTCTCAACAAATGTCAACGCACGGCTATTCTCCGTACCATTATGTCCAATGACTATGTTCTAATCAAAGGCTATCCCGGAACAGGTTAGTTTTAGCCAACTGTTTCCTGTTTTTTGATTAGTTTGTGAATGGAGTTGTTTTGAATTTTTTTTAATGCCTGGTTTGTAATAGGCAAGATATTTTGTAAGTTTAATTTATAATTTGTGTAAACGTTATCTAGTCAAGTTGTTACAAGTGAGTTGTTTTTTTATATACTACAACTGTTATCACTGTCCTATGTCACCATTAGTTATGACAATGTGTATCATGTTTTTTGGCCTAAACATTATTGTACAATTTTTAACATTTCTCATTAAGGTAAAGAAAGTAAATTTTATTAGTAATTCATTTCTTGTAATTTTTATGCTTACACCACAATTGAAAGTTGAGATATTTTATACTATGCGATTTTGCAGAGAATATTGTTAGCATTTTCCGACATTACGAAAAAATGGAGGACAATGTTTGTGTTGAGATAATCCTGTTAAGTAGATTTATACAGGACATGCTGAATTAATAAGGTTATTTGTAGCTGAAAACTGCAAACTTCGGTTATGTTAATACTATCAAGCATTTTCGTATAGGAATCGGAGAAGTTATTCAAACTTGGAATTAATGAAGAGGTCGCTCTGCTACCAACCTATGTTATGTCATGTCTATGTTGAAAATAATTCTGATATGATATCGGGTTACTGATTGATAATAGTGATTGGGACTATTTTAGATTAACTTGAACATCGCTGTTGATTCATTGCGTATGTTATTAATGAATGACCTACTTTTTGTGTTGTTACAATTATTAATGTTTACTTAAATGTCACAATTTGTTTTTAATTATATGATTAATATTGCCTGTTGTGTTGTTTTTGAAATAATATAAGAACATATTTTTATATGTGATAGACCATTTCCATTATTTTTTCAGTATGCTTATATCATTTGGAAGAAAAATAATTTGACGACTAGCGTTTGATTGTTGACACTTCTCGTTATTTAAATTTTTACAATATTCTTGATTATATTATTATCATGTACATTTTAGTTTGAAACAGTTTGAAACAGTTGTTCTAATAAGTAGTTTTGTTTTTATTGTATTTGTAATATTTCACTAAATCATTCTATCGGGAAATGCTAATTTTCCATTTTATTTGAAAATATCCTTCTGTTAACTTGAATTTATGCACTACAATTTTAGGTTTGTGAGTGAAGAGCCTAAATAAAACAAATTCATCTTACTGTTTACTTTTTTAATATTTTTATTTAGAATAGTGGGAATTCAATACTAATAAATATACCACAATAATCAGTTTAGTTTACATTCAGTTATATATATTTTTTCTACTAACCCTGTTCTTATTTTTTCAATTAACGCAAAAAGGTAAAACTGAAACGTTGGTCGCTTTGCTGCGTGTCCTAATTTGTTTGAATCAACGCGTTTTGATTGCTGCTCACACGCATTCGGCTGTCGATTGTTTGCTTTCCAGGCTGCTTAAAGTGAGTTTGAATTTTGATGGAATTTTATTTTGTAATGTCAATGGCCTACTAATGATATTTTAGTATTACTAACATTAGTATACCTTATTTCTCAAAATGTTTTATTATTACTATTATTATTAAGCTTTAATATCTCACTAGAGAAGATCTTAATAAGTAGAAACGTGTTATAGAGAAATGAAAGTCCTAATTTAGTTTCGGGTATGGGGCAGGAATCTAGCAACGAAGTGTGTGTAGTATCTCAAAAGAAACTACTCCACCCGAATGATGCAGTTTATAGTAATGAAGCTTTGATTATTGTGTTGTGCTTTTCTAACAAAGCGTTTTTGTCCTCATATATTAGAATGGCTCATTCTGATTTACACTACTATTATGCGATAATTTTGTTTACTGATGTATTGAAACCACCACTGATTAATTGTCTAGACCGGTGAACGTCGCTTGTTGCGTTTGGGATCAAAAGCTCGAATACATCCCGATTTAATTCAATTTTCTTTGGAATCTATCCTTGATCACAAACTTTGCAAAGGTGACGTTTGCGATCCATTGGAGCTTATGCACAGCACGATACGGGATGCTGTAGGTTTTTGAATTTTATCTAATATTGGTTTTGAAATCAAAACATTTGTTTGTATATATATATATATATATATATATATATAGAATTTTTAAAATGTTTTACGGGAAACGCATCTTTCAGCAGTGGATATTGTAGCGAAGCCGAACGTGAATGCGCATTTAGTGCTGGTGGTGGGATTCGAACTCGTGCGTTGTACCACTAGACCACCCCTGTGCATTAGTAAAACTGGAGGCGTAAAATTGCATTTTATGCTTTTTGTAATGTATCAGCCAAATAAAACGGCCTGTTTAACGGTACCTTTAAATCGATTATCTTGACTAAATCCTTCGACTTTGTGAATATATATATATATAGGACTGTAATACTGTTAGTTTGTCCAAGTTTAGACGGATGATTGAGATTCGAACCTTTAACCTCTAACTCTGAAATCCAGTACTGAACGTGTTCACCGTAAAAGTACTAATTACCTCATTTTGTGATTTTGATTATTAGTATATATTCATTTTTATTGCCCCCTACTGTGCTGTTTTATTCATTTCCGTATCTACGACCAATTGATTGGTGTATATACAATCTAAATAATTTTCAGTTTTGGTTAATCACTAGTGATTGGCAAAATTGCATCATCATCATCATCATTATTCCACTTCTAACATGTCTTGGTAAATGTGACTTTTCTATGAAGGCCATTTAACACTTACTTTTTCAAATTGTATTAATTTGGTTATATTTTATTATAGGCAGTCGTAGGGTGCACAGCATTAGGTGCCAGTGGCGGAAATGGTCTTCAACACAGTGCCCTCACCCAAACCCGTTTTGACGTTGTTGTGATAGACGAGGCTGGTCAGTTACTCAATCCCACGACATTGGGACCGCTGTTGTGTCTCAATGTGCCCACCAACTCACTTCAATCCACCACATGTGCCCGATTTATTCTCGTTGGGGATCCGTGTCAACTGCCACCGTTGGTGCGTAGTTTGAAAGCCAAGTAGGTGTAAATGTAAATTTGGTGGTGTTTATAATACGGTTATTATTACTTTTGGCAAGTAGATATTTAATGTACCTAAACTAAAATCAAGATTTAATTTAATTTAATTTTACTAATTTAAATGTTTTACCAAAAACATGCCTTTCAGCAGTGGACAATTCAGCGAAACTGAACGTGGACCCGCATTGAGTACCGGTAGTATGGATCAAACCCATGCCTACCCAGGTTTGAGTTAAGCGGTGTACCGCTAGATCAACCCGCATCTTTTGTGTGATTGAAAGTCCTGCTTGTCAGCGTAAGAAACAAAGTAACTTATTTACTGTACCTGGTGGAACATCATTAATATTATTATTATTATTATTGATAATAAGTTTAGCTTAAGTACATTTTTATACGTAACATTCAACATTATTACAGTGTAACTTCTAAAAGATTTGTTGTATTTAATTGTTATGGGCTTTTATACCAATAGTTAATCATTTATTTGGTTGGAAAAATAGTCACTTTCTCAATATTTCTATATTTGTAATGCATATTGAAATATTGATTTCGACGGCTTGATAAGCGCAACAAACGTAGAATAAAAACGACATTTATTGACGGGTAGACAGAATCATTGTGACAGCACCACTGTCCGCAAAGACTGATGAGACCGCCTGTTTTTATTAGGGTTATCTCCCTTAGCCCTTGGACTACATCTGCTATACGTATACCTTAAAATACTCGTTAAGTACTTTTAGTGAAAGCTTGCACCCATCGGCAGAAGAGGAAGCCTAGTTATACCGCTATGTCTTCGGTCCCTTACGTGCTAATCTAGATGCTTGGGTGCACCCAGTCCAGGATGCACTACGTGGAGGAACAGTCAAGGATACCATCATAAATATAAATTGAGACTTTATAAGCATTACTCAAATCCTCGGGATCATTAACATCACCTAAATTGATTAGGTATTATGAATCCAAGGTTTTTTGGTTTATGAATTATGATTTGAATCACTGAGCAACATTTGTGGAGCTATGTAGAATGTGGTAATTTGATTTTTTTGGATGGTTAATATATGTTGAGGCAATCTGTTACATCTTACGTAATCAACCCATCTATATATTTCTATGCACATAATTTTACGTATTTTTTAAACAGTTAGTTTGTTTTTGTTGATTGCTATGTCAAGGTTGGATTAAGCAAATTTGGTATATTCCTGTTTTTAGACAATTTCATTTACTGGTCTTATAAAATGGATATGTATGAAATTTAATTATTGTTTAAACTTTAAGTAAGTAGTTAAAAGAGAATACAATTCACACGTTGAATTTAGCGCTGCGTTGTATAATACTTTCAAGTTTTTTATTTATGCATGTTTGATACAAAACTGTTCTATTTTTGGTAGATGAGTAGATATTCTAATGAAATAATTATATATACATATATAGTAATTATAAAAATACAAATTTATTTGCTCTATTCACCTCATGCTTTCAATCTTTTAATTATTGTTAAAATCTGTGAATGTTAATTGGAGCAAATGCTTGTTTGTTCGTTTTTAAAAAAAATGATTACCTACCAAAATGTTAAATATTTTTGTGTGAAGTGAATGTAACACATGCATAACCAGGTCATTACTACCCGTCGTTTTGAATCAACAATGACACTGATTAATTGAGACATAATAAGTTGTGATATACATATATATATATATATATATATATATATATATATATATATATATATATATATATATATATATATATATGATTGCTTTCACATTTTGGTGTGACACTATTTTTTTCTTGTTTGTTAAAATAGGCGTAATATTTGTGTATTGTGTTTGTACTTTTTGGCAGAGCAATGTTGCATGCAAACGGGATTGGTTAATAATCAATATTGTTAATTCGCTTTTTAAGAAAAATATTTAAAAAGATTACTGCTTGCAGTTTTTGTATAGAAAACATTTGGTTATAATTTGGTTGTTCAATTTGCATGTAACCTAGTTGCAATACAATTTAAATTTGATTTTAAACTATTGTATATTGCAGCTTTAAAGTTACAGTTGCTAGATAAAATTTTAGATGGTTGCTCGTAGTAAAGCAAACAGCAAATAGGTTACAAAAGTAATTTAAATAGAACCGTTTGTTCTTTTAAATTACAAATAGTGGATCATAAAATTAACCTTATTTACCCAATACTAATTATTACAAATGAAATTTGAATTTTATAAATATATTTATTGGTACATAATTATAATTTTGTTTTATATTTGTAAACATTGTATACTGTTAATTTTCCCAAAAAATTAATGCAAACGAAATTTGAACTGAAGTTTCTGGTCTTTTCACTGATTAAACATCATTTTTTTCGTTCATGTACATTATTCGTGTTTATTTAAATAAATTGACATACACATAATCAATAGTACATAATTGAACAATTCTTATAGTTAATAATGATAGTTACTCAAGTGAATGCCAATCGTTTCTGTGCACAAAAAATTTACCACGACATTTTCTAATGAGTGGACGTTTATCGAGACTAGACAAATGCCTAATAATGGGACTCCAAATTCCTCTATCTACTACAGTTTGAGTCCAGTATCTGCAACTCGTCAACACTGCAGGATATTAACGTTCTTACGGTCGGATTGACATTCTATTCCGTCCAGTTGTCGCGCACCAACATCAAACATTAACGTATTTTTATTTCTTTTTAGACAATCCGGCCTCGATCGCAGTCTATTTTCGCTCCTATTGGAATCTAACAAGGATTGCGATACAAACTCCCACTTGTTGCTGGATGACACCAGCGCCAACTCGTGTGTCGTCGAACTGAATGTGCAATACCGCATGAATGATCCAATTTTGGAATTGGTCAACGCATTGGTTTATGCCAACGCTATTCAATCGGCCTGCGATCAAATTAGTCGGGCCACACTTGAAGGTCGACTTCAAACGACGGCCGACGAAGATGGTGGTGATTCTGACGTGAGACATTGATTGAACATTTTGTCGCCGATGTACAGATCAAAGCTGAACACTGGTGTCCTTTTAACACTGGTGATGAACTTTACAGTCTAAAAATTTGAATAGCGTGGTTTTTTAAGGACTACGACAGAGTTAAAAAATTAATTATTTTAATTATTCTAAAGCAAGTGTTGTGATGGTTTAGTGATATGGACTGGATGAGCATGTGTTCTAGTGCCATTACCGGCAGGCCCTTGTTTGGGCCCCAATTAAAATGTTCATTTCTTAAAACTGTTTTTCGTAGAGCATTTGAGCAATATTAAATCGTATGATGGTATTTGTTTAGTTTTAATTGTCAAGTAGATGTGATCATTGGTCTGACAGCAGATAGGGCATGTATTTAAGTTTATCTGTGTGTGTGTGTGAGACACATGAAGGGTATTCACTGCAGATGATTCCAAGCAGAGATAAAATAGCCGTTCAGTGCTCCTGGTCGATTGAAAGCGAGTGGATTTACTATTTAAATAAATCTGACAATTCTAATATTTTACCCTTGATAATTATTATTTGTACTACTACTTTTTTTATATTGATGGTAAAAATGTATTTTACGCTGAATGTATCTGTAGTGAGATATTAAAGCTTGATAATAGTAATAATGATAATAATAATAAATATATTATAATGTTATTGTTGACCTAATTTTCTTCATTTCCGTTTATTTCATGTATTATTACTATTAAACAATTATAGAACAATTGGATTTGTCGTGCACTGAGTACTAATTTATCAAACGCCGTAATTTTCCTCAATACTGAACTAGTAAGATGAATGCTTGTTTTATTTACAACATTTACTTTATTATGCGTTTTTTGTGAGACCCTCGAACGGCTGCACCACAAATTCCATTGTTAGATGTGTTGTTTATTGAAAGGACACTATATATATATATATATATATATAAAGCTGGGTTAACCTTGGTTTGAGTCCTATTACTCGCTCTAAACATAAGTCCACTTTTGACTTTATTACAAAACATTTAATTAAGAAAACCAAATTCAATGTAGATAACCTTGTACCATGTGTTCATGACCTTTAGTTTGGGGCCAAGGTGTAATCGCATGTGGATCACAAACTAACGACCGATAGTCTAATTGTACTCTCATCGCAAACCAAATTGGGCGTGGGTTCAAGTTTATGTATGTGTGAAACTTGAAAGGTATGCATTGCTGGTGATTCCAAACAAGGATGAAACAGTTGTACAGTGCTTCTGGTTAACTGAAACCAGATGGATTTATTATTTAAACGAATCTGACAATTTTAATACAATTCCTTGAAAACCCATTAATGAATAGCAATAATAATTATTACCATCATCTAAAATTTCAAGTTTGAATAGCTTCTCGAATTCCTATACAAAAAGGTTTTTGGATGCGAATTGAATTTGGAGAGATAAATGAAGTTTCTTGGCTAGACGATCGCTTCCATGCGACGACGTCAGTGTTCACAAGAATTGTCGAGGCGATCTTTCATGGGGTTGATGCCGGTTGACAGATTCACAAACATAGCCGACTATGTATATACCTTTTCAGCATTTTGGGTGTATGCTAGGACCCATTCACTGAACGGGAATCCAGTGAAAGACCAGTTTTACCGCTGTGCACTCGGTTCCTGCTGTAATTAGTCTAGATGGTTGTTCATACCTAATCCAAGATGCACCATATGAAGGAGGAACAGTTGGGAATATTACCATAATTGGAAATTGAGACTTCATAGGCATTGCTCAAATCTTCAGGATTGTTAGCATGCCATAATAATTATTATTGTTGGGTTAAAAACGCCTTGTACTTACTAGAAAGAATATTAACTTCCAAATAAAAATATGAGAAGACGTAAACTGTGAGATGAATTCATTTCGTATATTCTCGTCAGTCACAAACATACAACATTTTAGTATATATATATATATATATATATAAAGTATATATATACGAAATGAATTCATCTCACAGTTTACGTCTTCTCATATTTTTATTTGGAATTCTAAAGGGGACCAAATGCTTTAAATTCTTAAAACGAAGAATATTAAATTGTTTGTGTTTGTTTGCAAAACTGTAATGCCTTTTCAACTAGTTCCCAAGACTAATTATTTGGTGTTTTTTAGCTGATTAATGCTTCGGAATTTCTCACAAAAGATGCACCAAACACCAGTTTAATTGAAGCTCAATTGATTCGTCTACTGATATCCCAACACCATCTTCATGTAAGTCAAATATGACTCTTTATTGCGGTTTAAATTGTATGCAGATCTAGTTCTTGTTCAGTGCATAATTGTTCACAATTTTTTTTCATTGATTGTTTGGACAATAAACATTTTAGCACTGCCAAATATAGAAAATTGCATTTTATACTTGTAGTGTGATTCATAAATCCGTTCATTAGAGTAGATTATATCTCATTTGTGTTTAATTTTAATTTGTTTATTTTCGGTGGTAAAAGACCATAAGCAAGTGGAGTGAACAATATTTTGCTTTCAGCGAGATGGTTTAGTAATATTTATGATATTTTGGTATATTTTATACACACATCATTATTAAAAGCATTTGTTGACATAAATGTTTAGTACATTTGGATGCAATATATACATTTGCATTGTATATATATATATATATATATATAACAAATGTAAAGTTCAATGGTACATTCTTACTAATTGACTTTATAAATCAATATTATTTAAAATTGGTTGAAATCAATTTAAAAGCATTTTACACAGTGATGAAATTTCACAACTGGCTTCTAGTTGAATAGACACGAGTCTCATTATGGGCATAAAGGTAGGATTAGCTAGGCTTTTACTTTGACTTTCTTTTCTAAACGTGAGTAATTGCAGTCGGTTAGGGTGGTATTAAACATTTATTGTTGATTTATACAACTTTACCTATATTACAATAATCTTTAAATTTATGTGGTTTTTATTATTCAAATATTTGACGGGTAACATTTTCATTTTCAGTTCACAATTGACTCATCCCAAATAGGAATTATTACTCCTTATCGGGCTCAAGTTTCTCTTATTCAATCAACTTTGGCGAAATATTTGCCTTCTCAAGTCTACGAAGTTAACACGGTTGATCAATTTCAAGGGCGTGACAAACAGTTAATTATTTTAAGTCTTGCAAATCAGCCGATGAATGAAAAAAAAGTATGGATTGTGTTTTCAGTTGTATAATAATAACAATAATGGTTCTTATTAATTTATTCATTTTTCAACAAGTGCAAATTTGGCGCAGTCGATCGAGGATCTACAGTTTGTGTTGTAGAATGGTGGGATTGAAATGTCAAGCTTGTCCAGAACGAATGTTTAGTAACTAAGCCATTGTGTTAATATGACATTGAGGATATAGATACCTCACGGTTATTTTTGTTTATATTGGGTCAAAGTTACCTAAAAACACAACACATCAAGTTTTAAAACGTACACTCTAATAGTCGACACTTGTATGTAAGTTGACTATAATTTCTAATTATATTCGGAATTAATACTCCAATGAGTCCTATGTAGTGCAAAGGGTAGGCATTCTGAGGTATCATTTAACGTTTAATGTTGACGTATATATTTAGCAGAAATAAAATGACTAAGTTTACATGCTACAATGTTAATCAAGATTTCGTGTTGACAAAAAGGTTTAGTGGAATTATAAGGAAGGATTTATTCAATGTTTAGTAATTGTTTTCTGTACCGTTTGGTTCTATTTTTTTACTATTCAGGCGGTTGTAGCAGGCACACACACACATATATATATATATATATACTCAAGGTTTGTAAATTTATTCATTTTGTAAGATAAGGGATTTATTGATAAATGTATTGGAGTAGCGCATATGCCATGTTGCTATGTTCTTATCCTAGAACAACCTATTGTGCCGGAGGTTGTCTTGCGGTACAGCGCTCAATTCGAACCTGAGTGGTATGCGTTCGACTCGCACCACGGGTACCAAATGCAGACCCACGTTTGCTTACGTAAAACATTTAAAGTACTAAAATAAACAAATATCGACTGGCATTTGACTGGGCTGTTAAAGTACATTTGTGTTGAAATATTCAAACAATAAAATTAGAGAATAATTACATATTTTATAATATAATACTAATCCCACGTTTTTTAAAATATTATATGAAACATATGAATTTGAAAACTATATTTTATAAATCTTTTAATTTTCTCATCTTTTTGTATAATTGTGCTTTCGTTTTGTGAAAAGTATTGTATTCTTATCCTAAAATAGTATTGGGGAAAATTGTTATTCCATTTACATTAATTTTAGTAACTACGATTTTTCTGAGATACTTTAAATTATTTGATTTTTTTCCCATCCTACATAATTAATACCTAAGATTGCTTTACGTATTTTCATCTATAGTTGAAACATTTATGTTATTTTTTATTTGAAAATAATGTACTGTTTTGGCCAGTATGAATAATACAGCATTAGTTTGTACACAAATCGGAATTGTAACGTTTAGAATAATCAATTTTATTTTAAAAACCAAACGTTTATGGGTTTTGTAATGTGAACTTTTAATGAGCAATTGGAATGATTCATATTTTCTATCCAACCCTCAATTAGTGCTTAACATTTGGTAGTTGTTATGTGGCCAATGTAATTGTGAAGGCGGCAAATATTACAAATCGTATTTGTTGTTAGGTAAGCAACATTTCCAATGGTTTTGCGTTATTTGCAACTTGAATTTTGTTCAATGTAACAATTGTTGTCTGAAAACGTTGTACAATCTTTTACTTCAACGCAGTGCTTGTTTTTAAAAAAAAAGTTTTTTGAAGTGGTATATTCATGTTTGTAATTTTAGTCGGTTCTTAACGTCATAAGCATTCACATTGCGTCAGGTTTTAGTGGTTACTTTCAAAATGGGATTTCATATTTTTAAATTGAATTTTTTTGTGTTGTTTTTGTCTTGTGGTAACATTTTTTAAAACTAGTTGCAGCGTAAAACTCCTCATTTCTTTTTGACACCTACTTAGGATATTAGCTGGATTATAAATTCAATAGCTTAGTAATATAATGAATGTAGTTTTTGGTGATTAAAGCTGACATTTTTGAATTATATCATTCAAGATCGAAAACTCGTTATTCCTTTTTGTTTATACTTGGATAAACATCTAAACGGTTAAGCTACTGATTATTTTTGAATCAATATAGAAATAATAATAATAATAATAATAATATAGTATTAATAATAACTATATTATTATTAATAGTATTTAAACAAATTAAAATGATACTAAATTGGTTTGCTTTTTAAAATAGTTTAATAGTTTGACGTGTGATGGAAACATTTTTTTATTTTTTGGTCGTGCACTGATTTCAAATGACATGTAGGTAATTCACGTTGTCGAGATCCGTTTATACAAAAATAAATCAAAATATTTTCGTATTCACAGTATGACTGTCTGCGAATAGATTGTAAGATGTGACATGTACTGTTTCTAAACAATTTTTTTTAAATGTTTTAACTAGAATACGGTTTAATTTGAAAGGTTTGTAATATTTTCCCAAAATTTTTGACGACATTTAAATGCTTGTTAAGTTTGTATGTACTTAGAATTTCTAAAATCTGTTTCTGTTTTCGTTCACTTACATTCTGTTATGTTGTAAACATTATTTTGAATTTTATAAATTTTAGTTTTTTTAATTGGATTAAATAAAGGAAGTGTTATTTTTTGATAAAATCATGGTACTAGTGATCTAACCTTTGTGTAAGAAAATGAACAAACTTTTACGTACTTTTACAAACTTTTTACTCAAATTAACACTGATAAAATTTTTGAATATATTTTTATTTACTTAACTAAAATGTCCTAACATGATAATTTTTAATTATTTAAAATAGGATAACAAATGGAAAATATAATTTAATTGTTGAAAAAAATTGCGTGTGTATTTAAATTGAACACTTAGAGTGATTATGTAATTTTAAGAAATTGAACAGATTTTAAAATAATTACAAGTTTATTTTTATTATGGACCAGTAAACACACTAATTGAATTGTTATTACAAAGGTAAAAAATGATCATTTAATGCACCAAACAATATTTAAAATTTTTGTAGTTCATGATTAAAAAGAAAATATAATCAATCAATTTTATGTTGAAAACAATGTTTCTATATTTTCTATAGTCACAAAGAATCAGTATATATATACATAAAAATATATGATGTAATATGATGTCATTAACTTAACATTAATAACTATACAGACACATAATATATTTTTATGTATTCTTTATATGTTTGTGACTGAAGAGAATATACGAAATGAATTCATTTCAATTTACGTCTTCTATTATTTTTGCTTGAAAAGATACATTATCAAGGGAACCCAGTACTCTAAATGTTTCTATAGTTTTGACTAGCATTTTAAAATAATAAACACGAGGACCTTACTATAAAGGTCCAAAGGAAATTATTGAAAGCGAGAAATGTAACCTAAAATGCTCAAAATGTATACAGTTTTTATTGCCCATTTTTATCTGTATACACATATTGTATAATACAATTAATTTTAAGCAATTAGCTGGTTGTTTTTGTTTTTGAAAAATGTTTAAATTAGGCTTTCCATATAAACTAGAATTTGGTGGATAATATTGGTAGAAAATTCTTTTTTTATATAATTTTTTGTCAATGCTGCTGCAGAGATATTTAACGAATGTTTTGGTTAAAGTTTGATATGCTTGATGTAATTAAGTATTGTTATAAACGCTAATCATTTATGTCGCGTTATTATGATAGCACCACCACGTGTATCAATTGCGAAAAGGTATATACACCAACAATAATAACAAAAGTTGGTGTTAGAGCTACCTATTTATCAGTGTCAAGTTCGCATTGCATCCCGAATTCTTATACGAAGAGGTTGTCGAATGTGAATCGAACTTGGAGGGGGGGATACACGAAATTTTTTGACTAGAAGACCGGCTTTCTTTCGACTACACTAGTGTTTACAGGAACTGACTAGGTTATTTTTACGAGGGAATTGGGAATTGACGCCGGTTGACGGATACACAAGCCCAATCGGCTACATATGGTAAGTGGGATACCTTGAGATACTTTTGAATCATTTTGGGTGTATGCTAGGCCCCATTTACTGTACACTTGGTTCCTGTTGTTATTAGTCTAGATACCAGGATATACCACGTGGAAGTCGAACAGCTAGGAATATCACCATCATTGGAATTTGAGATTTTATGAGCATTACTTTAATCTTCAGGATCATTACTATAGTGTTTATGATTGTTTGCCTAATGGGAATGCAGATAGATAGAAAATCAACTGTTTTTTTTATCGAATTTTGTTAACAATGGCATTATATCAAGAATATTGTATTTTATTGTGTTCCTACTTTTGTGAATATACATGTTACTCTTTTCTATGGAAAACAGTGGATGGAGATAAATAGAGATTTTTCGGAAACGTTTAACTAATGAATTTCAAATTGTGTTTCCAAGTAATTTTATTTTTCTTTCATTTTAACCAGCACATGTTGCTAATGCAAATAATTGTTTGTGCAAAGTAAATACTATTTGTTTTCTCCACATACATTACTTACTAATTTCAGTCTCATTTCAATCATCTACTGACTGATTCATCTCGTCTGACTGTTGCTCTTACTCGTGCCAAACACAAGCTGATCATTATTGGTTACTTGAATTTGGGTGAAAACTCCGACGAAGAATCGATTTTGAATCGATTATTTCGAATGCTCAAACAATCCGATCGTTGTGTACAAATTCCCCCAACCAACATGAACAGCATCCTTTTAGGTTGAGTGGTATTCAAATGCAATGTACCTCTTCTTCTTTTTCTACATTAAACATAACGATGACGGTACATTTGAAATAGATTTTGTTTTTGTTGTACATTGTCGTCTATCAAATCAATCTGTTTGAAAATAAGATTTTTGTGATGCTTTTTATATTCGAAATTTTTATGTAGATTTTTGTTTTTTTATAAATGTAAAGATTTCCTTGATTTATTATTTTTTAGGATTTTCAAAAGAATAAACTATGCAGATTATTTTTTAATATAAAATTTGGATTAATGAATATTATTAAATTGTGTTTTACTAATTTTTTTATATAAATTTAACAAAAAGATTTGGCGCTTTTGTAATATATTTAAATGTTTTTGTTATTGATAGTAGTATTGGTAATAGTTATAGTATTTTTCATAATTTAATAGAAAATTCAGTGTTATGAAAGTGGAAGGTATTTTAACATTGTTTAGCATAAGCAAAATGGAATGCAACATTATTAAATTGAAACATATTCCAATAAGTATAATGCAGTTTTATAATAACTTTTAGTAAATTTAAAATAAAATTTGGTGTTGTTTAAAAAGTAATCGAACAGAGCAATTATAATAGACCAAGTATAGAATTTTGAAAGTACAAATCAATGCTTTGCGGGATCTGTTGGTATTTTATTTCTGTCAATTTCTGTGTCGATTAACAGCACAACTGCTAATCATTGAATATACAAATTATAAAATGTATTTGATATGACTGCATATTCTTCTAATTGAAAATGATTTTATTAAATACAGTTCATAAAAAAGTTAATAATTAGAAATTGCATTTTTGTCAAATTCAGTGTAAATAAAGTATTTTCCGATGATCTGGAATAAAATATTAATGAAGTTATTCAGTTTTATATTCTAGCACTTTATTGATGTTTTTACTCATCATTATCAATATATGGACTTATTTTACAATTAATTGGTGATTGAGAAGATTAGTTTTTAGTCTATTAGAACCTCAATAACCTAAAATGCTACTGTCCGCACTAAATGCGGCTTCTTGTTTGTCTTCACTGAATGTCCACTTGCTGGGAAATGTTTTCTATAAAATACTAACAACCAAATAATACCGTCTTTGTATAAGTAGTATAACAGGATTTTATTTTGAATTTTTGACACATTGTACAATAGACTGAATTTATGGTAATTGTGTAAATGTTAGGGATTTAATTTTATTACTAAGCTTACAATTATGTATAAACTAAATTTACTTGTTTGGATAAGTGTATTGCGATAGGTTAAAAATTGAAAGAGTTATTTTTGCGGTCGGACATGTAAACTAATGAGTTGTTGACAAATGTGTAAACTAAAAATCCTGATGACATGCATTTTACGATAATAATTACAACCTGATTATCCCAAAATCTACTTTTGATAAGTTTATTTGGTAAATGAAATTTTCAAACACATGTAAATTTAAAAATAAAATGCAACCAGTTTTGAATTGCAAACTCATTTTCTGTATAATGTAACTGTAATAAGAGCTGGACAGTCAACATTTTAATTTAAAAACCTAATAAATATTTTTAATAACTAAATTTTGAGCCGAGTTAAGATAAACCATTGACTTTTTGTTTACAATAATTAATTATAAAAAGCGAATTATTAATCAAAAGAAGGCTAAAAATGAACTATTTTTTGTTTTATCTATTATGTCTTCTCGTGATCAACAATGAAACATTGAATTTGCTTTTCACGCTTTTAAAGATGATATTTTTTGAATGCCCATAAGATTATTATTGTAACGCTGTAAACTTCCTTTTTATGTAATAATAATAATAAGCACATATCTTCAAGTTTATTTATTATTTCAAACCGCTTTCGCTTTGAAAAGCGTAGGGCAACGCAAGATTGTTCCATATGATTGTACATCAAGTTTTTAGATTTGAAGATCGTGCATATCGAAGATTGGAATTCTATTCGGCTTTCGCCAAACGTCATCGGAGGCATGCTAGTTTCACTTCTTTGCCATATAGTTTTTATGAAATCGTGCCCTACATTGTTTCTTTATCAATATGTATTTTTTACAGTGGTCAGTTTGCTAATCTTGCGCTTCCTTCATTAATCGGACTCAAAACCGGCTACAGCAGAGTTTAAAAAATATTTATTTCATGCTACAACATATTGACGTTTCATCTTCTAACCCACATTTTAGTTTAGAAAAATTTCTAATGTTTTCTCCCAGCCATTGTTGTAGTTATGAATAATATTATTTGAACAAAACTCCAATGTGGACCAATATAGTTTACCGTGTAATTTAGTGCTGAAAGTTGCTATAAGTTAGATCAAAACGGCGGTTGATTTCCAAAATAACGAAAACGTGTGTTCTGTTATTAGCATAGTTTTATATATCATAAATGAGTTGTACCCAAGTTACGCGAGTTACTAAGATACTAGAGTCGTTCTCTATTATGTAAGAATTCAAGTCTCACCACGGATATTAAATGGGACTCTTGTTTGGTTTTGCATTATGTCCAAAAACTGAAAATGTTTATTGTAATCATTAAACAATAAACCCAAGATATATATATATATTGAATGTTTTATGGGAAACATCTTTCAGTACTGGACACTTTAGCGAAGCCAAACGTGGGCTCGCATTTGATGGGATTCGAACCCAGGTCCAAATTGAGCGCTGTACCGCTAGACCATCCCGTATATATGATATTATATGTAAGTTTTATATTTTGAACTTTAAAAAAGTAAACAAGAAATTGACTTATCTTTAAGATAGAAAACCAAAATACCCATTTAAACAACAGTTAACTTTAGTTTTAAAACTTGTATGTGGACAGACAAACACACTAAAATTTTCTAAAAATGTGTATTTATTCTATACAGACACACAATCATATAAATATGCTGTCTGGTCATGAATTATCCCTAAACATTTACATGTCATTATCTTTCAATGGCATTTCAAACCAACCACCATGTATATATATATGTATATATATATATATATATATATATATATACATCGTGCTAATGAATGTAAACCAATTTTTTTAAATTTACATTTTTAAAAATTCGTTTTAAGATTATCATGTAACTGATAAACAAATATTTATCATGTGAAATTTAGCACAATATTTATTGGTTCTATTTACAAACAGACGGAATTTATTATATCAAATTTTGCAAATTGCGACACCTGAGACAAATATAAAACATTGACAGCGCTTGACTTATCTAAATAAAGTAAGTAAAAGTTTTATACCTTAATTAAAAACATTGTAATGTATTTAATGCATTGAGGTTTTTAAATAAACACTACTTGATTTGGACATGGGTGGGCATGGGTTCGAATCCCACTACCGGCACTAAACGCAGGCCCACGTTTGGCTTCACTTAAATGTCCACTGCTGAAAGGTGTTTCACGTAAAACATTCAAAGCAGTAAAAATAAATGAATAAAGAATATAATAAATAAATAAAAATGACTAAATGTTGAAAAAATTAAAATATTAAGTAAAATTAAAAAAATTAATATGATGGAGTAATATTTAGTTGTTAAGTAGTCAATGATTAATTTAAGGTAACATTTTATTGTTCTAATGCTTTAATGGAATTTTAACTATTTACTTTTATAAACACATTTAATGTAGTTCTAATATTTTTCTAGCGACACCATACATACGTATACTTTGTAAATATAAATATTTAAAAAACAATGAAAATATTTTTTAAACATGAGTTTAGCTAAACAACTTGTAAATAAATTATTTCGATTTATTATCATAATCACTTTGTTGTAATAAAAAAGTAATGCAATTTTTTTAAACATTTATTAATTTTTGAAATTTCTAATTAAAATTGTAAATGTTTATAGGAGAGAACTGAAACACAAAGTTTACAATTTATTTTAAAGTTAAATAAGACTAAAGTATACATTTATTATTATTATTATTATTATTACTTCTACCATATTATTATAAATAATATTATTATTTAAAATAATTATTTTGCATTATTTAAGTGCATTACTTAATTGCACCAATATGGCGTAGTAAATGTATTAGTTGGTAGTCACATCCGGGCTAACAGAATATTGAATCCTACTAAGGAAACTACAAACAAACATTTCCGTTTAATAGCCCTTAATTTACACTTACTAATATAATGTTTTCACTAAAATACTTAAGCAAAAGTAATAGAAAGTAATTAAAACATTCGTTAAATAAATAAAAATAATTACCTTTTATTATTGCAATTAAAATTAAAAAAATTGTATATATTATAAGTCTAAAAGTGTCAATTAATAATAAATTTACAATATTAAGTATAATATTTATTACTTATATGAATGATGTTAAAAGCTACATATATAATGAAATTTTTTATTTACAGTATTCACAAGAAGACGAAACTGTTTTTTAAATTCTTTATAATGTCAAAACTTTTGTGACAAAAGCTAGCAAAAAAGTGACATTTGTTCACAAATATAATTAAGAAATACTATTACTAAATTATATACATATATATATATATATATATATATATATATATATTCGTTCCAACTCTGTATTATCTATTTTAGGTTAATATTTAAAAATTATTAAATATAAATCATTTAACACACTAGGATACAAATAATTTTGAACATTAAAGCAATACATATAAAATCCAAAATTTGTAATAACAATATTATCCCTGATTCTGTATGTCCATGTGGTGCTTTTTGGCTTAGTAATGGTGCACAGTGGCTTCAACGCTCAACTTGAACTTGGGTAGATGTGGGTTAAACTGCTACTAGTAGTGTTGAATACGAGTCCTCATTTATTATTATTATTATTATTATTATTGGCTTAGATACTTCAGTAGGAGTAGCTTTCTGCAGCTTTTGCTAGATTGTTTACTGGTTAAAGCATTGAAGCAAAAACACTATCAATAATAACGACAATAGAAATAATAATAATAATAATAATAATAATAATAATAATAATAATAATAATTATTATTATTATTATTATTATTATACTAATAGCAATAACAATAGTAATAATAATAATAATAATAATAATTATTATTATGCTAATAATAATAATAATAATATTACAAACCAGAAACTGAGTGCACAATTATATAACTAGCCTTCTACCTTGGAGGACGCGTACAAGCATTTATGCAATATATTTAAAAAGTATATTAAGGCCAACAATAATTATTTGTAACCATTAAAAATTTTTTTATTGTTTATTACTATGTATGTTTTACCAGAAACGCATCATTGAGCAGTAGACATTTTAGCGAAACTGAACGTGGGCTCGCATTTTAGTGCCGGTGGTGGGATTCGAATCCATGCCCACTGAGGTCCAAATTCGAGCGTTGTACCGCTAGGCTATGGTAGACAAACTAAGCTAAAATTGGGCGATTGAATTAATTTTTATTATGAATGGTAGCGCCGTCACAGGGGGCTGCTAAAAAGCATTATTCGTTCTTGACGTTTTTTAAGTTTTTTACTCGTTAAAAAACAATGCAATGCAATTGTTTAATATTATTTACAAATATCAAAATAATAAACAGGTGACTATATTACCATCCACATAATAAACTATTATTTTAATTGAAACATTTTTCTATACATTTACTTTTTAGATTTATAAAGACCAAATCGAAAAATAGTTAATCCAACTTTCAATTATTTTAAAACGGAAAAAGGCTTGAAATGACAAAACCTCTATTTAACAATCTACTTTATCAATTAATCCTTATATTTGCATGTAAGTTTGATTATGTCAATGAAAATCCTTGTTTAATTATTAGTTAATTCAAAATTATTGCATTAATTAATGGTTTTTAATTTTTTTAAAACCTTTATTATTTGTATGACTTGTAAGACTTTGTAAATCATGTTTTCTTATTTTCAATTTATGAAAAACAATTCACTTAAAGGATAATCATTTAAGAAATATTTGTAAAATTTGTGTTATGGGTTGATTGACAGTAATCAACAAAATATGTTGTTATCGTAAAAAAAAACAATTTACATGCTTATTAAATAATACTACATACAAATTGTTGTTTTATGGTACAAGTAATAAACAAATTAAGTTATTCCGTTTATTTTGACAAAAACATTTTAATTTATATAATGTAAAATTAATTTGAAAGATGATTTGATTAAGAAACGACTAATGGATTTTGAAATTGTTAAAACATAACATCATAACATGAGTTGGTAGGAAAGCCAACTTTTTATTAATGCCAAGTTTAAATAGCTTTTTGAATTCTTATACGAAAATGTTGTTGGATGCCTATTGAGCCTGGAGGAATAATTAAAATTTCTTGACCTTGCGACGACTCCAGTGTTCACATACATTTACAAGACAATTTTTTATAGGGTTGACGCCGGCTGACGGATTCACAAACCTAGCCGACTATATATGGTAAATAATTACCTTGAGATACCTTTTAAGCAACCTGGGTGTATGCTAGGACCCATTTAGTGAAAGCCCAGTTATACGGTTGTGCACTCGGTCCCTACGGTTATTAGTTTAGATATATATTGGCACCTAGTCCAGGATAAACCACATGGAGGAGAAACAGTCAGGAATATCACTATCTTTGGAAATTAAAACTTTATAAGCATTACTCAAATTCTCAAAATTATTAATATCCTTTATTGTCACAAAATTGGTTTTTTAAGTCTAGGCCGGAACTAGTTAGTAATATTTCTTTTTTGTTTTTTGGTCTTTTGTGTAATCAATTTGTTTATAAAAACTTAAAACAATACATAATTTAACTTAAAATATGTTTAATTTTTTATTTTTCTAATTATAAGAAATGATATATTAATAGTATAAAATTATTTTGAGAATTGGTTTTCACAAATCGTTTACAACATTTTTGTTATGTAATTACACTATTGTATTGAAACAATAAAAATATTGTAATTAAAACATAATACTATATTTAATTATAAATATAATGAACATTGAAATTCTGTTATACAAGGGAATACTGTAGTTAGTTTAGTTTAGCTCAATTTTCTTGTCTCTAAATTGATAATGGGAAACGTACATAGTTTCATTTTACATAATTTAGGTGACATTTTTTTATACAGGTGTTAAGTATTTGACTTGTTATTAGAATGTAGTTTTTGATAACTCCATTATTAATTTATTTATTTTTATTTGGTTTTTAATGCTTGAAGGTTTAAGAGAAAACATTTGTCTTTAAGAGAACATTTAGCGAAGCCAAACAAAAGTGTTCGTTTAGTACTGAAACCCACCTAATTTTACGTTTAGCGCTTTAAATATTTCTATTACCTCAGTACAAGTGTCTTAGATATTCTTATTTTTTTAATTTTTTACGTTGCTTATTAAGTTGATTATGCTAGTATCTAAACTAACTAAAGCATATTTCGTTATATTATATATTACTTTTTTATTTAAATTAATTAAAACATTAATTAATATTGATATTTATAGCTATTTCAAAACCCTTTTGCTTTGTAGAGAATAGGGCAACCAGATGGTTTCATATAATTGCACATTAAAAGTTTTGTCATTGAAGATTTGTCATATCAAAGATTGAGGTTTTATTTGCATTTTACCTAACCATGTCATCATAATTATACTTCCACTTCTTTGCCGTAATTTAATAGGATAGTGTTGTTTTTAGCAATACGTTTTTCAAAAGGTGAAGTTCCTAAAATAATATAATAATAATAATAATAATAATAATAATAATAATAATAATAATAATATATGTGTAATTTTAAAAATATCTGTACATTATTAAGTAGATAATTGAATATTATTTAAGAACTCAAAATAAAGTACAAAACTTGTAAAACATAAGTTAATAATTTTTTAAACCAAAATCTTCCATTAAATTATTTTGGTTTTGTTGGAGTTGCATAGAACTAATTTTATTACAAGCTGGTCCTATGCATATGCTCAGTTTTAGGACTGTAATACTGTAGCAGATTGTAATGCAGGTAGAACAATGAAACTCACTCTTATAGATTAAACAATGTTTAATCTAATAATAATAATAATAATAATAATAATAATAATAATAATAATAATAATAATAATGATAATAATAATAATAATAAGGTGCTTGATTACAAAATAGAATCATAAAACTTTATACAACAAATATTTTGTTGCTTGAAAGTAAACATTATATATATATATATATATATATAATATTAAAAATTCCTTTATTTTTGTTTGCAAATTTTAACAAACGAATATAATTATGCATAAATAAAATACAATTTTGTTGTAATACCATTTATTTGCACATAATAAAAGCTTTATTTAAATGTTAGTGATTTTGTCACATTAAAAAACGCCAAATTTATGTATTTTATGTTATTTAAAATATTTAAAAATAAAATATTTTTGTAGAAAAACCTTTGGTTTTTGCATAAGTCTAATTAGTGTTGAAATATGATGAGTATTTTTCTTTGTTGTTCAAGCTTGGACAACCTGGCATTAGTATAGCTGTTGACAGAAACCGCAATACCCCACATTTGTAAATAACAATGTTAAATTATTTATATATAAGTGCATTTAATAAATTATTATTATTATTATTATTATTATTATTATTATTATTATTATTATACATTTTAATAATGATAATGGCATTGATCGTAGTGATGCTTATAATAATAAGACAATAACCAACTAAGTTTTAAAAAATAATGCAAACTATTAATGTCGTATAAACAATGCGAAATCTTTCTATAAAAATATGTTTAACCATTGATATAATTTGAAACAATAAATATGAAACAAAAATCAGTTTGGCTTAGTACAAATATTTTTATTTATAAGGAGAGATGGGACAAGACGAACATAATTCCAATTTAATAATGACATTTTTTAAATATTTTATAATTTTTGCATTTTATCAAGATCTTTTTTAAAAGTCAACTTCCATACTTATTTAAAAACCGTCGTAATAATTTTAGTTGTCTGATATTCAATCCATTTGTTTCATGTCCTATAATAATAAATTTCAATTTTAAAATTGAAACAAAATATTCCTCATTTATTTTAAAACCTATATCTTGTTTACACGTAGCATATGCATGCAAACAATAAGATTAAAATAATGCCATTGTTATAGTCAAAAAACTTTCTTCAATCCCAAATTTAGCCATTTTTCCCAAATCGCTAGAAAAGCCGCACGCTATGGAAGTCGAATTGAGCAACGCACTAGACAAAATCAAACCGCTCATTTTAATCGAATCCGTCTGGGACGGCATGAGTCCAAATCAATCCAAGGCCACAATTCAAGCAGGTGAATCGATTGTTTTTACGTGTCGCATTTGGATTGGCCAACCCAATGGTAAACAAGCGATACTGCTAAATCACGAATTAAAAGATCAGTCCGTATTCCTTTTTTGTCCCATGAGTGTAGCCTATTGCGCCCAAGATTGCCTTATGGTTGATTCAAAATGGCCTTTTCGATGCACCAGACAATTTAGGCACGTATCCAACTCAATCACTCCGCAACTGGATGTTCCCAAGAACTTTGAATGGAATTTGCAAGAAGTAATTTATCACATAGATATTGCAGTTATTAATTCGGCCGGGTCGTGGAGTTGTTCTTATGGCGGGCATCATTCAAACAATCTGGAATTAACAGTTCAAGGTAAAGAAGTTGTATTTCACTTGGTTTGCAACATGTTTTAATTAATTTTTTGGTGATACATTTTGCGCAAGAGAATGCCGTAAGCTTAACAGTACTTGGCTACAAAATGACGTTCTCATAACGATACCATCAATTATAAAGAGTCAACAAGACGATGAAATTCTGCGAGAAAACAATTTTTAGCTACACAAATGGTTTATGACTATAAACTTTATTTAAATATGTATAATTTATAAATAAAAAATAGCTATTTTTTATAATTTATTTAAAATTAAAATTATCAACATTGCTAATATATAATTTAGATGTAGCTACATTTATAAATTATTTGTTAATAAAACAATATTTAAATATGTTCCTATAATCTTAATAATTTTACATAAAATCAAAATCACTAATGTTATTTGTTAATAGATGACTGTAGTTAGGATTCAACTTTCAACTTTTATGATTTCAAAATTGAACAACTGAACAGTGTTTTTATCTATGGTTAAATAATGTTTTTAAATGTTTGTTTTTACAACTAAAATTACATTGTATTATATTTTGTAATAATCTGTTTGTGTCGCATATTTTAAAAACACTTTTGCTAATTATAGAAATGTTATTATTAAAGCATTTTCTATTACATTTATTTCACATTTTAATTAAATGCAATTAGCGTACTTTTAGTTATAAAAAACATTTTAGTAATGGATGAAGTTAAATTTTTATTACAAGTTTGTAAAACGAAAAAATAAGCTAAAAAGAATTTTTGTACAACAACAGTTACACAGCTAAATTTAAATTTAACTAAATACGTATTTTGTAAAATGAATAAACCTTTATTTGGATAGTTCTGCTTTACGTGATGAAATTTGAAATAAAAATTTTTTCGTGTTACTTAAAACGTTGCATAAAACAGGTTTTCAATGTAAACCAATTACTGGAAGGTGTACAACATGAAAATATTTAACAAATGTTTGTTTAATTTCAAAATGATTCTAAACAGGGATGTGTCCAATGTCCACTTGCTAAAAAATGTTTTCTGTCAAACACTCAAACAGTTGAAAAAGTTAGATAAAACAAAGTACACTTTTATTTCTAAAACGTCCAGATCGTCCAGCTTTGTTGTCACTTACGTCCCATCCGCCCACACCAGTCAAGGTAGGCATGTCTGTCAAGCTGACGTGCATTGCAGCAGCCAGTCCCAATGCCCAGTGGTATTCGTTTATATGGCGCAGACATGGAAGTGAAATTCCACCGGCACATTCAACACTGAGGCTGTCCGACACCGAATCGGTACTCAACTTGTACGCAGTTCAGTCACGTGACGATGGAATTTACAGTTGTCACATTGTGCGCAGTCATTCAACATCGGAGGTTGGCAATTGGTGGAACGATGCTAAACAGTTGGATAATTGGACTTATGTTAATGATGTTAATGCAAATGAGCAAAATAATAATGTATTGCATAGATCTAACAAAAATGTGGCTGTTTTAAAATTGCATTTGGAAGTGCATCGTAAGTTTACAACTTATTTATGTATATCTATACTATTGTATTTAATTGCTACTGCTTGAATGTATGAGGGAAAACAGTATTTAGTCAGTGGACATTTAGCACACTGGGCGGTACTCAAACGTAAAATTACTCAAGATCAAGTTTGGCGTTTTATCACTAAAATGTTGCCATTGTTAGATCTGGATGTTTTCTTGCTTGTTTGTTGCCACTTTTTCGCAATTTTATAAAACATTTTTGTATTGTATTGTTGTATTGATAATATGATCCAAAACTTACCCAATAATCAGCAGCCGTTAGAAAAGGTTTTAATGTACCATGTATGTTTAATTGTTTTCAAAGTGCAAGATATAAAGATATTATTTAACAAAATTTTATGTAATTGGACATTTAACGTCATGCAATAGTTGGAATAATGAAAAATGTTTTATATTTCTTGTATAATTTTACTTTAATTATTTTTTTATATTATCAACTTTTGTACGTGTTCGAATATATATATATATATATATATATATAAAGTTTCACGTACAGTACAATTATCAAAGCATATTTATTTTGTATAATTTATTGTTTGGAACGAGTAATTTTGCGTATATTTTTCGTCCTACTTGTGCATCAATTTAAAATAAATTATAAAAAAATAATAAAAACAATTTATTGTTTACTTTTTAAAAACTTAACTAAAATACTTAAAATACAATTTTTACACACTATTTTACATTTTAACAAAATGGTCACATTGAATACAACTGTTTAATTGGAACAAAACAACTTACTCCCATGTTAATGGGAAAACATTATTCACAATATTAAAAATTTTTTACACATTAAACATGTTGACTTGTTTACGCCACAACTCTACAAGTCAGACTGTACATGTGTGTGTTTCATGTACAATTAATTAATAAAATTGCAATAAAATTTAACTTTAATGCGGACAGATCTTTATACAAATGTTTCAAAATAAAAGTAATCCTAAAGTAAATCATGTCAATTAAGTAACAGGTAAAATAGATTCTCTTTAAGATAATCCATTTTATTGTTTAGATTTGGATTAGCTAAAAATGTTTGATGTTTGACCAACATCATTGTGATTTTGTAGTGCTCATCTATTTGCAAATGCATTCTGCAGTTATAGTTATCACTTATTAACTGATAATATTACCAAATAAGTGTTTACAGTATATATATATATATATATATATATATATAATGTTTGCTACTTTGAATGTTTTACAAGAAACATCTTTCAGCAGTGGACATTTTAGCGAAGCCGAACGTGTGCCCGCATTTTAGTGCCGGTGGTGGGATTCGAACCCATGCCCACCGAGGTCCGAATTTGAGCGCTGAATTGCTAGACCACCCCGGCATATATATATATATATATATACGTGTAAAATTTCGCTTAGAGAGGATTAAAAATGAACCGATTTAGCCAGTCCGAAACCTGCAGTACGAAAGGCAGTTAAAAGAAATTAATGACAAAACATTTTAATGGGTTTAATACTTTAAATTAGTTTAATAGATAACCAAATGGAGAAAACTGACCAAAACACTGACCATTTACACAAAAGGGATAAGCTGTTAAAAGAGAGAAGGACATGTATAGTGCAATATTTGAACTAAACAACATTCAATGTTGTAAAATAAGTTTTAAAAATTAATTTAACAATTTGTAATTATGCTAATTAAATTAAAATTATTTTACTTTTATGCTTAAAATAAATAGATTTAGCATTTAATTATTTTTGCTAACTGAATTTGGTATGACTTCAAAATTTTTAATCATCAATGTAATGTTTGGTTTGATGGAAAAGTTAATACAACTTGTTCATAAGTACATCATGGTTGATGCTAATTGTTTTTAAAATAAATAAGCATAAGCTTTTGTTGTGAGAAATTCAATTATCTTTTTTCACGAGATAAAACTATGTGTGGTTTGGATTATTAAAAATGCAAATGACGTTCAATATTTTTTATAGGGTTATAATTTGAGGTAAAATTAAGGTTAAAAATCGTTCAATTATCATTTTTACAAAATTAATTTTTATTAAATATATAATAATTTGCGTTTATATAAAAATAATAATTTAATTTATAAAAATTAATTAAATTGTACTACAATCGTTATTCAATAATTTAAATAAAAAAAGTAATAAATTAAAAATATCTAGCATTGTAATAAAACGATTGTTTTGTTGTAAACAATTGATTTTTTACTTTTTCTAAACCTTGTATAATAGAATTTATGTTTAAACAATATCAGATACAAATACGTAAAATGATAATTGTGAGCTAACAATAAACATTTTAAAATAAAATTTGAAAAATTAGGTATATATATGTATAGTTATTTAGAAAAACAATAATTTCCGTTTTAGTTGCTGTTTAATATTTTACACGAAACCATATTTAGCAACAATACTAATTGGAAAAAGCTAAACATTTGATGCCAACAAGCCCCTTTTATCAAGTTGCGAGTCTAGTCACATGAGCCATTTTATGATATTTGAATTAACGTTTAAGTTGTTTATTGATTTAATGTACCAATTGGGTTTCTTTAAATAATATTACGTTTCGTATTCAAAAGATTAAATTCTTCGTCTAGCCATGTTGTATATTTTTTTTTGTTTTTTCACTAATGTTTACACCCAAAAAAATTTGAAAACTTTGAATTTACATTTATAAAACAAAATTTTAAGTTTAGTAAAAATCTATGTTAAATATTTTTTGTTTTATCAAAACAATAAAACTACAAATGACATACGGTGCATTTAAAACCGCAAATTATTTGCGAATTTTTTAAATGATTTTACACAAGATTATTGTGACTAAGTCGCTGTTAACAGATAAATCCATTATATATATATATATATATATATATATATATATATATATATATATATATATATATATATATATATATATATATATATAAAAAATTAACAGTTGTCACTGATAAAATTATCTGAAACATTTTGCATATTTATTTTGAAAATAAGGGAAAAACATGCACACACACATTGGTGTACAGAATTTTAAAATATATTTAAATGTCACTCATTAGAAAAAACTAATGCTGTGCTCGGATGATTAATGGATGTTGAAATTTTACTTTTGTTTGCAATAATAAGCAAAAAGGCATTATTATGATATTATTTTAATTAATAAATGCAGCAAATTCATGTTTAGTATAATCAATGATTCATTTACTCTTACATGAAATAATGTGTGCTACAATGCTACTTGTTATTTTAATTATTAATATAATAGTTTTTCTATTTGTTGTTTAAACTGTACAATCCTACAAAATACGATTTCAAGGTAACGTAAATTTTGATTACAATAAAGTGGATACTTAACTGATTTCAGTATTACATAAACTGCCTCTCCTAATTCACTTATGATGTATTTCTAAAATACTTAACTACTCGAATGTCTGCACTGGAAACATTTTTAGGAAGCGGACAATTAGTAAAAAAACAAACCAGGACTGGTATTTATTAATGATAGTAGAGTTGTTTTTCTTTCTATTTAATTGTTAACGTGTCACTATGGCACAATTAGAAAGGAGGTTATAACAACAGTAATAATAATAACAATTATTATTATTATTATTATTATTATCGTTACTAGTACTATTATTGTTAGTATAATTTTTGTTTTGTATTTAGTTAAACTTAATATATTCTAGAGTTCTGGATTTTCTAATAACATTGGAATTTTTAATATGTTGTAGAAACAATGTTAATACTTGAAATATTATTTTATGTTACGTACTTGTGACGCTATATATATATATATATATACAGGTGGTGGACAAAATAATGGAAATACCTTAAAAAATCAACAAATTATAATTTAATATGGTGTAGGTCCGCCTTTTGAGGCAATTACAGCTTCAATTCTCCTAGGTATTGATTCATACAACTTGTGAATTGTTTCCAAAGGAATTGCAAGCCATTCTTCAGTTAGAAAACCCTCCAATTCTTTAAGAGACAATGGGGGTCGAAATCGTTGTCTCACTTGAATCTCTAAAACTGACCATAAATGCTCAATGATGTTGAGGTCTGGAGATTGTGCTGGTCATGCAAGATGGTCAACTTCATTACAATGTTCTTCATACCATTTTTTAACAATTCTAGCTGTATGGATTGGGACATTATCATCTTGAAAAATGGCGTTTCTATTTGGAAACAGTGCTTGAACCATAGGGTGAACTTGATTGCTCAAAATTTGTAAATAGTCTCTGCTGTTAATTTTTGCATGAAGGAAAATCATTGGCCCTCTGGATTTCCAAGAAATAGCGCCCCAGATCATTACAGAACCCCCGTTTTTGTGGAGACTGGGTTCTGAAGGTGTTCATTGAGCTCAGTAGTAATTTTAAGAGCCGTGGTCCTACGGTCCTTTCTAACAATTCGATTTAAAGTCCGACGATCTCTCTCAGACAAGTTCGACTTTCGGCCAGACTTGTGCTTTGCTGAGGACGTTTCCCTTCTTTTTTGAAGGCAGTCATTACTTTTGAGATAGTACCTCTTGAAACACCAAATATTTGGGCAGTCTTAGTTACACTAGCGCCTACCATACGAGCACCAACAATTTGGCCTCTTTTAAAATTTGAGAGGTCTGCCATTATCGGGTATAATTAATATTTTAAATATCTGAAAACAGAAAAATAACACACATTTTACATCAATATACCAAATAACAAAATTATTATACAGAAAATAGGAACATATACCAAGTTTTGATTGTTTAAATTATGTTCTAAGATTATGATAGTAAAATATTAGGTGTTTCCATTATTTTGTCTACCACCTGTATATATATATATATATATATATATATATATATATATATATATATATATATATAATGTTAAGTATAATAATACATTGATAAACGTTTTTAAACACTAACTATATATATATATATATATATATATATATATATATATATAGTTTAAAATATTTTTAAAATTAAATAAATATAATAAAGTTTGATGTTCGAAAAAACGTTAACTTCAAAATGCTGTAAATGTCAACATAATATAATTTAATTAATAGAAAGCTTGATTAGTTAGAATTACATTTTTTATTACAAAACCCTTTTGCTTTAAAAAAAAATAAGCATGGGGCAATAAGATTACAATTACAGCAAAAAATTAACATCAAAGTCTCGTAATTCAAAGAGAACATAAGACAACAAAATGTTTCCATGTATTTGAACATTCTGCCAAACGTTTTGCTTGTGCCCATGAAACATTCATTTCAATTAGATCTTCCCGAATAGTTCTTAGCCAAGTTTTCTTTGGTCTGCCAACCTTTCTTTTACCATTTACAATTGTCCATTCCAAAACCGTTCTTGCTGGTCTTTCGGGCGGTAAACGTAGAATTTGACCAAGTAATTTTCTTCGTCTAATTGTAATGATGTCATGGAGTGAACGAGAGTCAGTTCTTTTCATGATCTCATCATTTGAAATGTGATTGCGCCAGGTAATCTTTAAAATACTTCTAAGACACCGGCGATGAAAAACATCCACCATCTTATCAATCTTGTCCGTACGTTTCCACGTTTCACTCCCATATATTGCCGTAGGAATGATTATTGATGCGTACAAACGAAGTTTTGTCTTTAGGCGAATGGAAGAACATGACCATATTGATCTGAGTCTATTGAAGACTGATATTGCCTTACCAAGTCTGGCTTTAACATCAATTTCGGTTTGTCCGTCTTTACCAATGATGCTTCCCAGATATGTAAAGGAATCAACAGTATCAATATTTTGTCCACTAATTTTGATGGGCAAATCATTGTTTGACTTTATGCACAACACTTTTGTCTTTGAACAATTAATCCGTAAGCCAATACGAGAACTGATATCACTGAGTCGTGTTGTCATATTTTGCATCATTTCTGGGGTTTTCACTGAGTAGACCAATATCATCTGCAAAATCCAAATCCGTTAATCTGCCTTGGTTCCATTTGATACCATAAGACAAATTATTCATGGATTGAATATATTTTAAATTTAATTTTTATAATTATCTTTAATAAGATATTCAATAATGTGCATGTTGTATTTATCTATATTTTATTTTTATTGTGTTTCAAATATATTTTTTAAGTTTGTAGTATTGCAACGGAATTAAAATGATAAACTTTTAAATCTTTAATTTTTTTAATTTCAGCTTTAATGTAGTTTACAAAAATAAACAGTTTTTAAAAATATTTGGTACAGCATAATTAATACTGTGTTAGTTATGTGGCTTTAGTATCGCTTTATGTTTAGACTTGAAGAACCCATTTATACTTATTTATTATTATTATTATTATTATTATTATTATTATTATTATTATTATTATTATGGTACTTATTATTGCTTATTATTATTATTAACATTACCATCACTTTTACCATTGTTAGTAGCAGTAGTATTAGTAGCGATAGTTGTAGTGCTGTTTAGTGCAGTACCACTAGACTATCCAATAATTAATAAATAATTAAGGTTACGTGTTTGCAATCATGTAATAAAGTTATTTTTCCCTTAAAATAAACCATATTTTAAAACATTTTGGCTATTAACATTACTATAATTATCAATATTATAATTGTTCTAAATTCTCGTTTTCTCAGATTCACCCAAATCAATTCAATTCAGCATTGATCCGCCTGGCCCTTACTTTTCTCAATCTAATGTGACCTTCAAATGTCACGTAGATGAAGGTAAACCGAAATCAAAAATCTACTTTTATCGAGCCTTGTCGTCATGGCCCAAGCTAAATATGACCCAAATCGATTTGGAATCCAATCGTTGGCTGACAAATATCAGTTTGTCGAGTGTCGATAGCGAACTTAACTGGACGCTAACCGAATCGGACAATTTGTGTCAGTTTGGATGTGTAGCAGTGAATAGAATTAATTTACACTATCCGCTGTTTTCTTCATTTATATCTACCAATATTTTGTGTACGTTGCAATCATTTTAAAATTATTTTTAAACTATGGTTTAGTGTATTAACAATTGAATCAGTTAAATGGAGTTTCTTTGTTAATTGGAATACAATCCTAGCATAAATGCAACTAGATATGGGGGAAGAAAGTAGTTTTAAAAAATAAAACCAGAAAAAACTGTAAAAAACTTCTTATAAACATCTTTAGTAAAAAATTAAAAAAATTAACAGCAATTACAATACATAGTGGTAATTATAATAATATGATTACATTTTTAATTTCTGACTTTTATAATGCTTTAGTTTTAAGTTTTTAAAGTAGATAATTATTTTTACAAATATTAACTTCAAACATTAAAAAAAATTTCTATCAAGTAATAATAATAATAATAATTATTATTATTATTTAAATTGTCAATTTAGTTCTGAAATAAATTTATTTATTTTAAATTATTATTTAGTCAAGAATCCAAAAAAATCATTTTGTTAATTCAAAATACATGTTTGTATAATTACAGGTTTAAATCACGGCAAATTGTTTAAAGTTTTGGATTTTTGAATAACATTTTAACAAATTCGCGAAAGTTGGATACTAATTATATTATATGCTTATTAATTAGTGATATTTAGTTTTTAGTTATATTAAAAGATTGTTGATTTAGTATAAATATATAAATTAGAGTATTAAAATCAACAATCAATATGTAATGCTTGTTTATTTAGAGCAAAAGTCGATAAATATAATTTTAATATCTATTGGGAAATGTAAAATGTTTTAAATTAGATAGTCAAGTTCTATTTAAATTATTTCAATAATTCAATGTTGATAGAGTTGATTACTTTAAAATAAAGAAAATGGTCAAATAATTTAAATAATTTTTTTTAACCAGATTTTACTGATAAATAAACATTGAACACGTGTTTTAAATAGAAATTTATAATAACGGTTATACAAAAGTAAAAATTGGTCATAAATTTTGTTTTACAATTGAATAAATGAACTTGTTTCAAATAAGAATTTCGACTGTATATAGAATATTTAATAGTTGTACAGTTTCCAAAACTACAACTTTTAATGCATTATCAACTGACAAACAAAACAATACGTTTGTTATTACCAAACTTAAACTAATTTATATGAAACAATATTAAAACATTATTAAAAAAACGTTTTTTTATACAATTAGAAAACAAATAAAATTAGACAAATGTACATATGTTGTAGCTTTTTTTTAATAAAGGAACATGGTTGATGAGTAGAATTGGCAACCTTGCGTTTTTAAGAAAATTGTAAACAACATTATATATATTGGCGTAAAAGCCATCAATTATTGTTTATTTACAAACCTTATATTTGTTGTTTTTTAATAAAAAACAAACAAATTGGACTAACTACGAATTACATTTACATTACTTTCTTTCGATAATACAGTTGATCCGGGAGAACCAATTTTATCAGCTGTTCCTCACGGACCTGTCAGTGAAAATCGTACCAAAGTATTTACTTGTCGATCGTCGAAAAGTAGCAATCCAAATGCTCAAATCATCTGGGAGCTGCACCCTCTTATGGATTATCAAACGACCAAAAATGCAATTTATGACAATTTAGACATGGGCGAATCTGTAACAAACAAAAAGTTGGTTTTCAAACCCAAAATTGGTTCAGATTTTGAATTGGAATCGTTAAATATAAAAAGTAAAAAGGATGTTGAAAATGGAGGCCAAGTGGCTTATGGTCAAGTTCGGCTAAAAAGTCGACCGTGGTTCAATGGAGCCAAAGCTGTTTGCATCCTTTTGTGGTTTCATCGAAGCAGATTAACCGAAGGTGGACAACCCAACGATATACCTAAATTGAATTACATAAAATCGGTTTATTTGCCTGTTGAAGTATTGTGTAAGTTTGATCTGTTTGTTACGTTTATGGGAAATTAGAAAGACTTTTTTTCATTAACAAATTCAACCTGATACTTAGTGCAACTTGAACTAGGATCTGAATATGGTGTTAGTAATGGAATTGAATTCCGATTTACCAAGGTAGTAAATTGATAACTTAACTTTTCATACGACTCTAGCGTTTGAATTAGAAATAATTTTTTTATACAATTTAATAAAAAATATATTATAAATTCATTATTATAACTTAATATTAATAATTGACGTTTAGTTAACTTGCTAAAATATATTAATCACTACTCCAGCGTAGTAAATAGAGAATTAAGATAATTTAATAATTTAATTTGTATAAATTTCTAGAAAGAAGAGCATTTAAATAACCAACGATCTGGGTTAGAAAACTAGAGCACTAACTGTGAAGCTATATCTTTTACGTTTCTATTATTTTACAAATTGTTTATGCTGTATAGTGTGTGTTAATGTAGAAGTAATTTAAGTTACTAAACATGTACCAAGCTGCACAAGACTTTGAAACTTACGTCTTCTTGTTTAACTGTAATAAATAATAACCGTTTAAAAATCGCTTGCATTAAATTATTTATCTAATGAAATTTAGGAGAAACAACTATAATTAACGTAACGATAAATTAATAAACATAAAACGTTTGACTATCAAACTGATATTTCCCTATATTTCTTATGTTTCAATGCTAATAATGTTTTATAATTTTAAAGATGCTTATTCAGTTCAAGTGACAATTATAAATATAATTCTACTTCTATGCAGGTTTAAATTCTATTCCTAAGACTAAATATAAATTCTTGTTAGACTCTATTGGATGTTTAGATGTGAAAATGTTTTTTTAATTATCTGTTCTACAAAACGCAATTATTATTTAAAAATGTTTTTGTCGCTCACTAATTCAGTTTCTCCATCAGCCATCAATCTAATTACAATTCCACAAAATGGAATTCGCGAACATGTTGGGTCACAAATGCTTGAATGCACGGCTACATCATCACATCCCAAAGCCGAAATTAGTTGGTACAAACACAGAGAAAATAAGCGCAATGTGATATTTTCCAGTGATAGCAATACATTGCTTAATGTGGGCAGTCGGCACGTACTGAACATTTCTACACAAAGTGTAATTAACGTTTTTGTTTATTTTATTTTTGTACATAATAATAATGCAAAAGTACGAAACATTTGAATATTATGTACTTTTTACCGAAATCTTACAGAAAATAACTAATTATAAAAGTGTTTTGTGAGAAAAAAATTAAAATATATACTATATGAATTATATTAATTTTAACCTTGTGCATTAATACATACAAATAAGGACTTTTTAAAGAATAGATTTTTAGATTTTTTAATCACATGCAATTATTAAACGACAATCTAAATTTAGTAACCGTAGTAACAATTAAACTGACATAATTTTCGTGCCATTAGTGTGGATAAACTAAGTTTTACATAATTTTTAAAAAAGTGTTCAACTTTGTCAACTAATTTAATCAACAATTAATTCAAGTGAAAATGGCTCTAGTAGGATTAAAAATAAATTGTGCAATTTATCAACAGAAACAAAACTTTATTTAATGTTTTATATTAATATGTATGAGCATTAAAAATTATTTAACAGTATATATATATAATATGTAAAAGTGATTTTTATGAATAAATTAAGCCAGGCTATAATTATTAAAAAAATGTATTTATCCGTATATATATATATATATATATATATATATATATATATATATATATATATATATATATTAAAAAATAATTTTTATTTAATTTGATGTAATTAAAATAACAATGTTAATAATAAAACAAATAATATATATATACATTGTTTAGCAAGATATTTATAAAAATAAACCATGTGTTCATTTTAATAAAATAAATAAAAGGCTTCATTTAAATTAGTGCACTTAATAAAATAAAATATGGCAAAATGTGTAGAATTAGAATTCACTCTGTATAATAATTCTTGTAGACTAATATTAAATAAAAGATGTTTGTTATTTTAGTAATTTAAACTTTTAAATAAAACCTCAGCATATTTTGTTTTGTATGTACATATTTATTTAGATTAAAACTTCTAAACTTTTTTAAAATTTGAATACAGTAATCAATATTTGTAATGACTAGATAACAATTTAACATATTAAACAGTTTTTAAAACTCAAGATTGCATGAATAAGTCTTAAAACAAGAAAAAATTTAATTATATGTATTTATGCTAAAAACTAGTTACACTTACATGCAATTTTTTGAAACTAAATATGTTCACTAATTATAAAAAAAATATTTTAGTAAATGTCAATTTGAAAAGCAAAATTATTAATTTGCTCACAAGCCATTAATTATATATGGTTAAGAAATGTGTTTTCATATATTGACATGCAATATAAAACAACTTATTTTTTGTGTAAAACGTTTAGTTTCCAGGAATTTACGGTGGCGTACGTCTTGTTAGTCGTGTCCATTTGTTCAATGTGTCGCTTGCCGAAGATGGAATGTTTTACATGTGTGTTGTGAAACATGCAGAATGGACCAAACCTGTCAGTCGAAGTTATCAATTGATGGTTTTATGTATGTGCCAACGTATTGTGTATTCATGCGTTTAATATGCATTTGCAAATTTTAATTAATAAAACTATGTATGCCCGTATGTTTATAGTTAGCACTCAATTTAATTTGTTAAAACAATAATGCAAGTAAATAAACATATTTTAAATTAATTTAAAATGTTATTTTGAAAAATGTACCAAAAATGTCACTTTTACTAATTTAAAATACTAACTTTAAATGTAACTGTAATATTTTTTTGCACATAATAGTGATTGTGTTTAGTAAGAAATACGCTGAAAAGATGAATCATTGTATGTTGTTTTTAAGAAAACTTTATTAATTAATTGCAAAAAATATTACCATTCAGTTTTATTAATTATTCTTGAACAAATGTTTAAGATGAATTTTCACACAATAGTACCCAAAACGTTACAACAACTATACCAGTTACAAATTAAAATAAATTGAAACATATTGATAGGAATTAGCACAATATATAATGCTTGTTTTATTTTTAAATAATGTCACAAACTTTATCGCAGCATGTACAAATTTATAATAAAATTTGTTTTACCTCTATATAAATTGTATATGTATACAAACAAAATTTATTTATGTATTACACATTTTCCAGTGCATGCTGCTGTATCAACTGCTTCTTAAAGAGAGTTTTTGGAAATAAAAACAGTAATGACAGCCATTTTGTCATTTAATTAGAGTTACAATTTTACAATACATTGATTTCTTTTGAACAGCGTAATTGAAATAAATCATTAAAATATTATAAAACATACAATGCACTCAAAAATAAAATATTTGGTATATAAATGATAAACATAATTGTTTTCTCTAAGTCAAAAATTTGTTTATTTTATTAATTTAAAAATTAAAATAATACAAATGTGAACACGTGTATTATCTGGTTTATTGCTTAAATATTTCGTCACTTAAAGTCATATATATATATATATATATATATATATATATATATATATATATATATATATATATAACAACAGGATTCACACAAAACAAACCTTAAACCTATTGGTTAATTAAATTAATTATATTATTATAATAATATAAGAACTCATCCAAAACTGGTATAACAGATCAGTTTATATATATATATATATATATATATATATATATATAATTAAACTAAAAATTTAGATTAATTTTTTCCATTAAACATATTTGTTTTTCAAAAATAAACATTTGTTAATAATTTAATATTTTTAATAATATAGACATTGAAATGTTTTCATAGTTATAAAAATTAACATATATTGTACACAGTTAGCTATTGTTTATAAACATTATGACGTTAGTTATTATTATTATTATTATTATTATTATTATTATCATTATTATTGTCATTATTGCTATTATTTAGTTAATCAAGTTTTTAATTGTTAAGTTAAATTATTTTCTATTACAATTTTTATTTGATTAAATATTTTTTTTAAAGAATTCCAATTTCACCTTGATTTTTAATAAAAGATACTAAAATACAACAACAAAAAAGATTTTTATAAAAACTTTCTTTTTTATTTGCTTACATCTGCATCCCGTGTAATTGAAGCCTTAGGCATTTTTAAATAAATACATATAAACAACAACAAAAAATTAATTTTGTTTGAAGGAAAAGTTTATGTCAATATCTTAATAAGTTTTGAAATACTTCCGAATATATGTATCTATAATTTTTGTAGCAATTATATTTGAAATGAGTAAAAAATAATATTTTTATTATGTTTTGTTGTAGAAAGTAGCAAAATCAATTGTTTCGTTAGTGTCTGCGTGTTACTAGTGGTTGGGTAATTAAGTACCGGTATTCTAGCAGATGGGGGTCTGATTGGGTCTGTTTGACTGTACAAATGTATGGTTACTAAAAAATCCTTTTCGTAAAATACCCAAGTATTAAACTTAAAGATAATTTTCGTTTATGGCAGGTAACAAATAAATATTTCTAACAAGTTGAATTTTTGGTTGTTTTATAAAAAATTTAATTCTTTCTAAATGTTCCTAAAATTACCCTAAATATTGATTTTTAAAACAAATTAAAAACATTTAAAAAATAAAACAAAAACTAATTATAAAAGTGAATAAATAAAGTGTAAAATTCAAATCAATTTATTTGCTTTAAAATTGATGTTTAAAACAAATATTAATTTACCAAATGCATGAACGGAAACACTGTTATTTTTAATTTGTATATAGTGATTTTGATTAATTTTTATTGTAGATCAACCTAAGCTGCAAATTCAAATATCACCCGCTGTTTGGATAAAAGGCTTTCAATCATCACGAATCACATTGGAGTGTATAGCCACTGGGGGCAAACCACAATATATTGCCAAAAAGTCTAATAAACTAGAAGACACAAATAAACAAAAAAATTACTCAATTACTTCAAAATCTGCAATTGATCGTTGGAAGTTTTCTTGGCAATTTGAACCACAATATTTCGATCGATGGATGCAGACATTCGAAACAAATAAAACACAAGCGGTTAAATATTGGGACAATGTGCAACATTTAACTTTGGACAATCCGGGTCGAAAAGAAGTTGGCAATTATACGTGCATTTTGAATGGACCAACTGGTCAAAAGCAAGTGACCAAACATGTTGCATTTGCTTGTACGTTATAAGCAAAATTTGTACCACTTTTTTATATTTTAGTGTTATGTTACGTTAATAATTTCCTACTTATGAGGTCAGATGGTAGAATTTGGACACGATTTGTTAGTAGGATTTAAACAACTTGAAATAGGGAAATTAAAAATATGAATGCGGAAGTTTTTTGTTGATCTGCAATGCAACTGTACTAAATACGGAATAGTTGTGCAATTTATCAAGGTACATTAGAAAAAAAACAAATCTTTAAACTTATTAGTAGTTTATTCCCGATAAGACTGCATAAAATAGATTTTTACAATGATTTTTAAATAATCACTATAAACCCACTGCGTTTTCAATATATATGCTCATTACTGCTTAAGATAAAGTGGAAGTTTCTAAAAAATTGTTACTATTTATTATTATTAATATTAATTATTAATTTTTTATTACTCTAATTTTTGCTGTTACTGTTGTTACTACTAATACAACCATTATTATTATTATTATTGTTATTAAGATAAAAGTATTAATATAATAAAACTATTTCAAAATGTGTAATAAATTAAATAATTATATATAAGTTGTTCATTTTGTTTTGCTTTGTTTACATTTTCTTACAATACAGTTGCCCCCGAAATGATTCCTCCAGGTATCCAATCGATCACAGCTGAAGTTAAATCGCAAGTTACCATCAACTTGCCAATTTGGTCATATCCATTACCACAAATAGCAATTGATCAAAGTCAAAACAATACATCAACAATAAATCCTTTTTTTTATTGCAATCACAGCATCAAGCATAATTTCCAAAACCTTGATGAATTTGGAAAAAGTATATTTTATTCTTGGTACAAGGTACAAACGAAGGCCGATTCAGATTTTGGTTCCAAATTTCCCATTCACGAAATAGTCAAACATACAGATAAACACTTTTCGACACAAGTTTATCTAGCCAACTTGAACCAGTTGTACAATCCGTTATGGCATTTGCAATATGGCGACGACATATATTTGGGAAAAATGATGAAGCAGAACGTGCCAATATTGATATATCAATTGACATTGGACCGAATTGACGAAAGTGACTATGGTCAATACATGTGCGAAATTGAACATGAAACAGGACGAAGGCAGTTTGTTGTTCAATTGAAAGCACCAGGTACAACAATAACACTATTAATAATAATAATTATTATTATTATTACTATTATTATTATTATGACTACTATTATCAATATGATCATTATTATTATTATTATTATTATTATTATTATTATTAATTTATTCTTATTTTCATTCTTCTTCTTCTTTTTATTATTCTTATTATCATTATTAAGATTATTATTATTATTATTATTATTATTATTATTATTATTATTATCATTATTACTATTAATATTACTATTAATATTATCAATATAATCATTTGTACTGTTGTTATTATTATTATTATTATTATTATTGTCACTATTATTGACGATTAAGTATTGAGAATTATTTTTTGAAAAAATGGATATTTAGTGTAGCCAAACTAGAACCTACGTTTAGTAACACTAGCGACGTTCAGCAATGTAATTATTACCCTCTACCGACATTATAATAATTCTAATTAGTGTTTTTGTAAACCCGGTATAATATAATGCAACTATTAATTTAAATATATTAAATTGTTTTGTTATTATTATTATTATTATTATTATTATTATTATTATTATTATTATTATTATTATTCTTCAACGTTTAAAGGAAATTATATTTAAGCAAGTCAAACAATCATTTGGTGATATAGATAAGATTCAAACATATACCCACTTAATAGTTTAATTTAATATTTTTGTTAAACTGTAACATAAACGTTAGTTTATGTTACAGTTTTTTGATAGTTCTTATTGTCTCGTATATTAGTCGTTTCTTGAAACAGTTTATTTATAAGATAGTTAAAACAATTATTGACATTGCATTTTTATTTATACAAATTTAACTTATACATTACTGTTAAATAATTTGAGATTATACCGAAAGAAAAGGATAAATTTACATATTTAAAATGCTTCAAAAAGTCATTTGAACGACAGCAAAATGTTCTTTTAGAATTTTACTCTAAATTGAACACAGTGCATCAATTAATAAACTTTTATTAAAACTTTTAATTCAAAGAAGATTAATATTTTATAAATACACTATATATATATATTTATTTATATATACCAAGACAAACCTTTTGTCACTATAAAAAATGTGCGCCTATATCAAAAATCCAACTACATTCACCTCACCTATTCTCCTATCTACACGTTGGCGACCAACGTGCATTCGGCCAATGAAACCATGTTGACTATGAACTTGATAAATCTCAAATGCATGATTCGACTGTGTATTGCAACCAACCAACATGTCCATGACAAATTCAAACATTATTTGACTTCATGCCAGTCGAAACACCAACAAGCACATTTTGACACACATCCATTTGCTAATCGCATTGTCAATGCATTTGTCTACGGCACATATTTGTCGTGTATAAACAAAATTGTTGACAATGTCCAACAAGGACAAGTTCATATGAGGACAGATTTATTTGACAGGACATTGGATAATCAACAACAAGAACAGGAACATGACTTGTATAATTGGCTTGATTTGGATGAATTTGAAAACGGCAATTATGGAAATAAAACAAATATAGCAAACATCAGCAATTTTTTGTATCAATTTCAATTTTATCATTCGAACAACACCCTTTTCTATGCGACTAGTTGGAATTTTTATGAACCAGGTAAATGAAGTAGGCAAATTGTTGTTGTAATAATTAATTGAACATATGGATGCAGTCAAATTTTTTTTTAATTTTTTTAGAAATTAAATATGTATATATATATATCGATTTCACAACAATATTTTTTTGTATATTTTAATTTAAATGTAAATTATATTTAATAATATATACTTTGTTCATTTCATGTATAGGTTTGAAAAAATTGTTACTGAAATCAAATTATTCAAAATTGTCTTTATCGACTTATATTACTTTAATATGTCTGGTTATTGTTCTTATTATAATATTGTGCTCTATTCCCCTTATTGTTCTTCTTTGTAAAAAAATGAAAGTTAAAAAAAGTAAGTGTTATATATATATATATAAGCTTAATTGTTTTAAAATGCAAATTTCTTTTATATGACTATTTGAATAAAAAAATTATATAAAATTTTAATTAAATGTGTTGTATTTTAACACAATTCAAATTTGTTTCAAGAAAAATAAACCGAAACAAATATTAAAGTATTTTTTGTTAAAAGTTGTTAAAACTTTTTGAAGTGGTTTATGTCAATAATTTTAAAATATGGTTTGAATTTAAAGGTTTAATTTTTAAAAACACGAAATTTTATTTACTGAAATCAGAAATTTAATATTGTTACCAATTGTTATTAATATTTGTGAATTCAGTTTGGTAAAAATAACATTGCTTGCATTTAATATCTACATTATCTATTACATTTAAAAAACTCTAATACTGTTCTGTTGTTCAACTCCAAACATGAAACACCGTTTAATGTCAAACCCCGTGGTATTTGATTTAGCAATCAAGATTTTAAGTACAGAAATTAATCCATTTGCCTTTGATATATATATATATATATATATATATATATATATATATAATTCATTGTCATCATTATATATATATATATATATATATATAATTCATTGTCATCATTAGGTAATATTATTAGTAATTGGATGCAGATATTTAATTCATTTTAGTACATTTATATAACAACAATTTGGAATATAAAAGTTTAGTTAAATTAAATTATTTCAAAGTGGATAATATCTGACTTATTAATTCAAAAATATGTTGTTTGTATGTATGTAAGCTAAATAAATATTAGGCTTGTAATATGAGCAAATTCACCAATGTATATTATCATCAGAAAAATTATAATGTGGTACTGATTTTTTGAAATAATTAATTACATAAAAAGCATGTATCTCAACTGACAATATGTAAATAACATACTCAGTGTTTTTTTTAAATTGACGTTTTATTATTCGGTAATTTAAATACTAATTAATGTTTCTTATATTTATGGGGGATAATTATATATTTAATTTTTGTTAAAATAAATTTACACACCATTAACTAGTACAATTAGTTTTGTGCGAGTGTATGTGTGCGCGCATGTACATTAATTTAAACACGTTAACATACCTTTTTTATTAATAATAATTATTGAAACGACTTAATTAAATATTTAAAGTCCTCCGTCTTTGCTAGTGCAATATTAGGCAATATATGTAAGTTTTTAATTGGCATCGTTTTAACGGTTAACTTCACAACAAAATGCATTTTATAACTTATTATTCATATATTTGCTTAGTGATAGTACATTTTATTTTACAAAGGTTTCCCTCCCCACTTTACTTTAACTAACTTTTAAAATGGATTTATGATTTGTCACAACCTTCGAATAAAATTATTATTATTACTATTTTTGTATCGGGGTAGTCTGGCGGTACAGCGCTCGATTTGAACCTGGGTAGATATGGTTCTAATCCCTACTACTAAGATTAAATGCTAGTCTATCTTCATCTTCGCTAAGCTGCGCCTTACATTTTTGGCATTAAAGATGGTGCATATCAATTTTTGTTTAGTTTTTATTCAACCCTGTCATTACAATCATGCTTTGCTGGTTAATTGCTCACTGTAAATCTGATAAATTCTAATGGCCTATTAGTGTCCAACCTGCTGTGTGTTGATATAAAATGTTGACTATGTCAAATACCTTTATTCACCACGTCTTCTATATCGAATCCACAATACTATTCAAAGTTGAATAGTCTATACGGCATAATTTATTAGTTTGTAATGGGATTTTAGAAAGGCTTTTTTATATTTTGTGTAATATTTGAATTGTCAGGAAATTGTTGGTAAATATGACAATTCTAATATTACAGCAATTATGAAAAAAGATTGATCTCAAAAAATGCCATTTTAGGCTTAATTATATTAACATTTTAATTTTTTACAGCTGCTTAGTGTGTGATAATATGATACTTAAATTGTTGTATGAATATTTGTACATTTGCATGCTATTTTTTAATATTATGCAATAACATTTCTAAATTATAGATGTATATATATATCAGTATACGTGTTAACAATGACTTTAATGTTAATGCTTAGTTTACCAAACAGTTAAATATAATTTAACTATTAAATTAAAATTAATTGACCATAACAATTTTGTAAAGCTGAAAAACTTTAATAAATGTTTTGGTCAATTAAAATAATTTCGTACTACAAATTTCGTGTAAAAAATTACAAATCAATGTACCGTCAAATATTTGACTAGTTTAAAATGTCCAAAATCTTTAATGTTTTTATATACCGAAAAAAACAATAAGTTTTAAATTAGTCATAAATAAAAAATTGCTTTATTATGGTCTAAAAGTATGTAAAACCTAGTAATTAGTATTTTTAAAATGTATAAGGGAGAAGGACAAATTTAAACCATTTGTTAATTTATATCATAAATTTGGATATTTCACATTTTTGATTGCTTTTGTTTTGCTGTATGCGAATATCTAAATAAGTGTGGGTATACGAACGTATGGCATCTAATATTTGAGGGAATCAAATAAGGACAAATTCTGGTAAATTAAATGGGCTTAATTTAATACTATCAAAATTTGTTTTACTATTGTAAAGTTAAATATTGTTTATACAAAAAACATAAATGTGAGATGCATATAAAATTCACAAATGTTTTAAAAAGTATAATAATTATTACTTATATATACTAAATTACGAAGCAAAACAAGTTTGACAACCCTGTTATATTTTTAAACTTCAATTTTTACTTTATTAATATTGGTTTAAAGTTGTTTACATTTTTGAAGGTATATACAACAGCTTATTGTAGTAATAAAAATTAAACGTTTTATAATTAAGGAATATTTTTAAATATTAGTTAAATGTTTAAATTGTTAAAAAATTAAATAAATAAAATTTCTAATTTTCAACCATGTTCAAAGTGATAATGTATTCAATTATTTTTTTTAATATGTCTAGGTTTTATTAATTTTTAATGCGTAAAACAAATATGTTTGTGTTATAAAAACAATATTTTAAATTCATTAAACAGTTTTGTAATTGTTAACTGTATTGGTAATTTTTTATTATACCAATTTTGTTTTTTATTCAATTTTAAAACTATTTAGTTTGCAAAATTAAATTTTAATAATATACTACTTAACTTTGAAAAAGTAATGCAACGTTTAAAGAAAAAATTGAACAAATAAAATTTTTATAACACATATTACATGTTTAGTTCAAAAAAGTTAAATTGATTAGACTTTCAGTTAATATAATATTTATTTACTTTTAAGTTATAATTTAATTTTGTTATAACAATAATTAGAATACTAAACTTTTAAAAATACAGGTGATGGTGATTTTCTAGTTCAAATTTAGGTAATATTACAACAAAACTGTAAATTGTTTTATTTTAATCTTAAATGTTAATTTATTTATATTATGATAAAAACGTTTGTAAATCAGTTATTGTTTCATCGTTGCCTGTTATACATGTCATGTACGTTTCTTAAAATTATTTAGATAAATAATGATGATAATAAATGGCTAATACTGTTTTGCTTAATTTTATTTATAATCAGTTTTTATTGTAAATATCAACTTTGGACATATTATAATCATAAAAATGTTTACCCATATCCTTTCTTATAGTCAATTTTTTTCAATCTGTTTATTTCATACACTTTTGTTAAATCTGATATTTTAGGAAATAAAAATTATTATTATTTTAATATATTTCTAGATTTAGCTCAAATTCTCAATCATAGTACGGTGCAAATAAAAAATTCTTTAATAAACTCAATTAACAAACCTTCCATTTCTTCCAACTGCACACTGGAAGACACTTTTTACGTAGCTAACTATTCATTCATCGATAGTCCTTGCTCGTTGGCCAACTGCAATACCGACATTGCAAGTCCTCTTCGTACCTACTTAACTGACAAACATCCTCCACTGGGTGTCTATTCATCAAACATGTGCACGTCAACATTCAACAATTACAATCACAATCAATGTCCAAAAATGTGCGACAACAAAATGGAACAGCTAACTCCAAACATGCCCAGACATTTGCTGCAGCTTTGTCAACTGCAAAACTATTCCGACTGCAATCAAAACGATTCTCTGCTCGATTTGAAGCATTCAAACAAAAATTTGAATTTCTCTCCGTTTGTCCAAACCAATGGTCACATACCTAGTGTATCCAGCCCCTTATTTATTTTAAATCCATACTGCCGTCATCCTCTGCATTCAACCGAATCAAATTCGAAACCGTCAAGCCCTACATACAGTCCGCATGCCTTCAAATGCCACAAATTACTACCGCCCACATCTATCGATCCACTGAATAATTATTTGATTGGTCCGATTTCTAGCAGGTCGCATTCAAGTACCGTATTGTGCAATCCACATTTTAATTACAAAGACAATGGGTTGTTTAATACATTCAAGCCAGTAAATAAACCGTTACATACAAGTGATTGCATGCCCAACATATCTTCGACTCTGACATTGCCCAAAAAGTGTGTAACTCAACTTATGGACAGAAAAACAATTAACTCGAAAAATGCCATCTACGACACAAATATGGGCAAATCGTTTGATCGCTTGGTCCAGCCAACACAAATTTGTGTTAGCAATGGTGGTGATTATGAAGTGACCAATCACAATGAAGTATGGACCGAACAAAGTGCAGCACAAATGGAACGAGTCAATTCAAAAGAATTGATTTATTCCAATATGGAAAATCGGCCGAACAAACAAAATGTTGATTCGATTATTATTAAAAAGCCCCCAATTCAATCAATTATAAAGTACAACTCACCAGTTGAAAAACGTGTTTCAATTAAACAACCAAGTTATAGACCGAAAGGATTAATAGAAAACATTGACTTAAACACGGTAGATTATATATATATATATATATATATATAATTACTAAATTAAATTTAATCAATATTTTGTTTACATTTATTGACATATTAAAACATAATAATGTTTGGATTTTTATTGCTTCTATGTAACAACGGCAAACACGTTTCAGCAAACGGATATTCAGCGTAATTTAACGAGTGTCCCATTCAATGCCAATGGTGAAACTCGTACTTTTGCTAACTCAGTTTTAAGTTTTGGGCTTTAACTACTCTTATTAACCCGGTAAAATATTTGTAAAAATAATAGCAATAATAATAATAATTATTATTATAGTATCAATAGTTTTAATGTAAAACTAATAATAGTAATAATAATAATAATTTGTAATTGTGCCGGGGTGTTCTAGCGGTACAGCGCTCGAATTCGGACCTCGGTGGGCATTGGGGTTTGAATCTCACCACCGGCACTAAAATGCGGGTCTGCGTTCAGCTTCGCTAAAATGTCCACCGCTGAAAGATGTTTCTCGTAAAACATTCAAAGTAATAAACATAAAATAAATAAATAAATAATAATAATGTTTATTATTACAGTCATGAACTTAAATGAATCCTATATTAACATACTGGAAAAGGAGGTAAATGTAGCAAAATCCAACGTAAAATAAAAATTGAAATTTTGTTGAATTAACCTAATATTTTTTACAAACAAATTCTCTTTATTTTTTATGTTAAACGATTTTTAAAGTGGAATAATTATTAACTATTTAAAAGTATAGTGTAAATTTCCATGTCTTACGTAAGCATTTATTTTATTTTAGAAAATATTACTTTTAAATATAAATATGTAATAAAATTTAAATACATTTTTTATTATTTATTTTTATAAATAAAATACATATTTTAATATTTAAAAAAAATTAACTAGAAATAATACATATTACCAGCGTATGTATTGACGTCATACAATGTTTAATAAAATCTTTAAAATGTTAAAATAATATTTTTTTAAATACAATAATTTATTTTAAACACAAACATCTTTATAAACTAAATTGATTAAGATTCATTGCCTACTGTATATATATTAAAATACAGGTTTTATGTCAAAAAACTTGTAAATTGTCTTTCATAAAGTGTAATAGCTCACTAGATTAAAACTACAAACCATTTTTGTTAAAAGAAAAGGGAAAATAGTAAAATCAATAACGCTGGAACGTTTTCAAATTCATATATTTTTTCTAAACATTTTTACAATTTTATGGATGAATTATAAAATGATTAAATTTTCGAGTAGAAAAAAAGGAGTTTGGTCATTTGGAAATTCTTTTTTACTTTAATGTATTAATCAGTTTTAGTATCTACTAAAACCAAAAATACAATTAACAATTTTATAGTTTGATTAAAATAAAAATGACAGTTTGGTTTCATTAATTGTAAATCAAACACAATTTTGAGACAATTGCAATTAATAATTAATTACTGGAAAAAATATAGTGGTCCATGTGTAAGCAATTAATTGATGAAGATATGAAATCACAAAATTAGGATAATATAGGTTTAGTCAATCTTCGCAATTAAGAAAACTCGATATGTTCTAACTATAATATTTAGAAATGTTAAACAACATTATTTTTTACAAATGAATATAGCGTTGTTGTTGTTCCGAATTCGTACAGCGTTGGAAGTAGCAGAATGCTCAATTAAAACTGCTTTACTCGTTATAAATCAAATTTTTTGTAGTTTAATAACCGTTTGTTTTCCGGTTTCAATTGTTTATTTCAAAAAACTGGTCTTGCTGAAGTTAAACGTAGAATTGGACCAAATGATGTACGTTTTCACTTTATTTTGTTTGTTTAAAACAGTCCTTCAACATGTACGAAGTAACAAACAAGCAGTCGAAAAATCGATTATCCAATCGCAGCAGTCCATACGACAATGCAAGTCTTGTAGACAATGAATTTAAATCGCAAACAGACATATGCTGCTTTTCGAACAGCTTTGTGACATTGTCCAGCACATTTGTCAATAATTCGGATGTCGATGCCACTTCAGCAAAACAACACAACGACCGAATAACAGAACAAGTACAATTTTAACTCTGATATCCAATTTAAACCCAAAAAATAAATTAAACCTTATCATTATTAATGTGTTCATGATGTTACTATTAATACATGTAAATATCAAGAATATTTTATGTAATTTAATATATATGTACTAATTTCCTGTCATATATATATATATATATATATATATATATAGAGTATTTTTATCCAATATTTGAATACATAAATTCGGATAAAGTTTTTAAGAAAAACGTAAAATTTTCTCATATTAATTCCATATTTAGTTCACATTAAAAAAATATTTGTTTTTTATAAATAATATAAAACAAAATTTTTAAAAAACAACAAAACTAATTATACTTCAAAAGATGGTTTATTTTAATGAAGATGTTATAGAATTTTTTTTTAAATGATAAAATTTCTTTTATGATTTTTAAATAATAGAATGAAATTTTGTTTTTAATTTTACAAAAGCATATTAATAAACTATATATTGGTTTTAATTTGTTAAGTTTGTGTAATAATTTTAATCTAATATATTTCATTTTTTACTTAATTATAAAATAAGATCGTAAGAAACTTTGTGTTCAAAAACGTGCTTAAACCATATACAGTATTTAAAAAAAAGTTAGACTTAGACCGTATATATATATATATATATATATATATATATATATATATATATATATATATATACAATCATTAGAGAAATAATGTTGTTACCAAAGAATAACACAATTATATTATTATGAGTAACCATGAGAACATTTGTTAAAACGTAGTAGAACAAAGTAACTACATTATCTACAGGTTCAAAATCCGTTAATCCATAACGGTTCTACTTGATATTAAACGCCAAATTATTCATAAGATAAGTCATAATAAAATAGATTACCATCGAGCTAGAAGCGGTAATAAATATTTTTGTCGATCTGTAAAATTTCAGACATAATAGTCACTTTTTTCTAGTTTAAAAACAACAATTAGAATTTCGGTATAATGAGTGCATGACATATTTTAATGGTATTCCGCAAATTTAAGCAACTGTAAGTAATTCCTAAAATTTAAGGCACAGTTCAATAATATGTCTAAGTTTTTGTTTAATGCAATTTTCTTCTATTTGAAAAGGCGCTTATTGTACTTAAAACTGTTTATTTACCGCCTTATTTATACGTTTAAAATTAAATTACAAAATATTTTGCTAATTGCGGACAATAAGGTAACTTAACGACAATTGTGGCAATTGTTTAAACATTCTCGCTTACACGGGTTGACAATTACTACTTGTCTCCAATTATTAGGGATTTGCTTATATAAAATGAAATAAATAAGCAAGCTTATATAATATTATACCACCTGTGTAATTAAACATTTATTTAGTTACATTGTCACACTTTCATGCATTATTATTTTTTAAAATTTCAATTGCATAAATTACTTTAGTTGTAAATATTTTAATAATAGGAATGCTAATGATTTTAATTATTTGAGTAATGCTTATAAACTATCAATGTTCAATAATAGTAATATTCCTGACTGTTCTTCCTTCATGTGGTGCAACCTAGACTAAGTGCTTATAATAATAACAACAGAGATTGAATGCACAGCGATATAATTAAGTTTTTGCTTCCACGAGTGGGTGCAAGTATACATCCAGGATACTTCAAAGGTGGCTTAAGTTATATCTATACAATATGTAGTTCTTCAACTAAGGTAGATAACCCTAAAAAAATTTGGGAGGCCTTGTCAATCTGGGCGAACAGTAACGTAGTCACAAGAATGCTATCTAGTGGCCAACAACGTTCTTCATTTTTTTACATTAGTCAAGCCATCGCAATCAATCGTATTAATATGCCATACAAATATAAAAATAATGAAAAGTGACTATATCTTTTTGATAAAAATTTATAAACTTGTTGAACGTTAACCGGATAAAGAATTATTCTATAAATGCTCTATCCATCACGATAGCTACTCAATATCTATTAAAAAGGTGTGCGCTTATTCTATATTTTTTACTTTAACATATTCAAATTAAGTTTCTTCTTGATTTATATTTAAACTTGTCATTGAAATTGCACTTTACTCTTTAACTAGAATTTGTCAAAGTTGAATTCTTTTGTTTCTTGTCTTTTTTTAAATACAAGGTTACGAACCTTTTGCTCAAATATTCCTTTTGTCAACCGGAATTTATGTGAACTAAAGTGGAATTTTTTAGTAAGCCGTTGTAATTTTATTGTTGACAATTTTTGGGTTAAGAATGTACATCTTTCAAGAATATTAACATCTTGTTTCCTTTATCCAGAAAATGTTTATGCTGAGCATTGTTTAGAAAATTCCTAAAAAATATTTTCCACTCTTAATTATTGTAATTGTTTTATGTAAAAACTGTATTTTAAAATTAAAATTAAGTGATATAATTTTGCTATATATATTTTATTCCAAATATTTTAATTTTTAAACAAAATTAAATGATTTTTATTTTGAAATCGATGGCATTTCTTCAATTTTTAATTTTTGTTTAGAGTCTAAAAAATTCATTAATTTGTAATTATTTGGATTAAAATTTAGAAAACATTTATAGATAATTGTTCAATATTGACAATTGAGTTTTAAAATAATTTAAACCATTAGTTAATTATATTTTTGTGCATAGTACCATGTTGTTGGAATATTTTGTTAAACAACACGGTAGAAGAATGTAAAGTAACTCAGAGCAGCTGCTTTGGGAACTTTAATATAATTTTCTAATAAACTTCGATTTGTTTAACTTAACTTAAGTATATTGGTTTAAAGTTTTAAAATAATTGTACTGACATGCCAATCAATTAACAATTGCCAATAGCTTAATAACAAAAAAATAAATTAAACAAATTTATTCTAATAAACCAAGATAGAAAAATAATTTATGTATTAAAAATAACTGTAAAATTTTTATTATTTGCATTTTCTGAATCAGTTAATTTTAACAAAAAATGTTGGTGGTACAGCCATCTTTTCATTAATTCCAAATTTTTATAGAAAGAAGTTGTCTGATGTGAATTGAACTTGGAAGAATAAATAAAGGTTTTTGGCTAAAAGAACGCTTTCTTGTGACAACGCCAATGTTTACATTAATTGACAAAGCGAGTTTCTTTAGTAAAATTGGGAGTAAACGCCGAATGACCGATCCACAAGCCTAACCGGCTTCATATGGTGAATGGATACATTAAAATAACTTTTACGCATTTTGGGTGTTTGATAGCATCCATTTATTAAAAGGGAATCCAGTCAAAGCCCAGTTATACTTTTGTGCACTAGCTAAATTTAATATGCACAAATTATTGTAGGTATTCCTTTTGTGGGTTATAATTTTTGTAATTTTTTGCAACCCGATCTCTTTATCTAAGTTAATATAAAACAAGAAATTGTTGTTGTATGTTGTTCTTTTAATTAACAAACGACAACACTTCAAATCATTTTTCAATTAATCTTATGTAATTTGAAAATATGCAATGTATTATGTTTTGAAGAAATACTTACAAATAAAACCGTTTACAGACATTTTTGTTAATTTTTTCTGGTTATTTTATCAAACATGTCTGACTAAAATTGTAATCTAAAAAATGCAATTTTTATTTATTGTTTTGCATTTATTTTGTAGAAATTTGTAAAGATTAGTATTTTTAATGCACATAAATTTTGTTTTTAATAGACAATATTATTAATAAACGTTTTAATAATTATTATAAAATATATGCTTATTGAGTTAATTAAAAAAACATTCTATTAATATTTCTATGGTACAAATTAAAACAAAATTAATTTAATCAATACAATAAAAGTTAATTATAAATGAACATACATTTGAGTTTACGTTACAAATTGTTATAACGTTCTTTTGTGTAATTAAAAAAATAAAACTAAACAAGTATATTTGCATAATTTTTTACACAAGATTAAAATTTATTGAAAAATATCTCCAGGCCTCTGTTAATTATAAAAAATTGTTTTAAATAATTAATTATCAATAATCATTTAATCGTAATCAAATTGGCCTAAAGTATAATTTAGTCAATCAATATTTGAAAACGCTCAGTAATTTTTTTAACATTTATTCACAAACGTATATAGTTTGTTTTTCTGCCACAACGCAATTAAAACGTTTTTATTATTTATGTCAAATAAAAATGTTCATTTTAAATTATGAAAAAAAGTTAATTAATGTATTTTAGTTATGTCAAATCAGTTAATAAATTCAAATGTTCCTACAATTTTACAAAACTAATTACAATATAAGTAAACAAATTGTTCTATTATTATTTAAAACAATGTTTAAAATATTATTTATTTAACAGTAACCGAAATGTAAGTGTCTACCAAACAAGTCTCGAAGAATTTTACATAGTTGTGATATATTATATATTATTACAAAACCCTTATGCTTTAAAAATAAACATTAGGCAATAAGACAACAATTACAGCAAAATAATAACAAAGTCTTGTTGGCATTAAAGATTTTGCAAATCGAAGATTGAGCTTACTATCGGTTTTTACTCAAACCTGTCATCTGTGTAGCTCTGTCATTCAGATACATGCGATCACTGTTTTGCCGTTGTTTGCCAGAATGCCATTTTCTTGTATTGCTTCCGTAACAGTATACATTTTTTACAGAGGCCAGGTTGCTAACCTTGCGCGCTCAAACCCTCTTGCTTTATACAGGCTTGGGACTGGCTAGATTGAATCATTTCTGGTCCAAACTAGGCGGAGTTATATTTGTGATAACTGCCTGTATCTTAATTAACATAACTTTTGTGTATGCACCGCTAACGATTCCTATAAAGATGAAACAGCTGCATAATAGTCTAGGTAACCTCAAACCAATTGTATCTACTGTTCTGTAAATTCGAAAGTTTAATATTATAAAAAATTAAGTTTTGTTACGTATAAGAAATAAACCAATCAATAAGCCATTCTCCAGGTTTGGTGAAGGACAAGGGTTTGATCCCAAGGTTAGAAACCTAGTCATTGTAAAAAATCTATAATGCTCAATAAACAATTAGAGGACGCGATTCTAGCAAACAATGATAAATAATGGGTAGCACGACCCAAATGATAGGCTTGAGTAAAAGCCGAAATACATTTTCGATTAAATGAAGGAAAATACCTGGTCAAATTTTACGTTTACCGCCTAAACGACCAGAAAGAACCGCTTTAAAATGGACCATCGATGATGGCAAAATAAAAATTGGTAGACTAGAGATAACTTAACTAAAAACTATTTGGGAAGATGTTCATCAAAATGAATGTCTCATGGAGGATCAGACGAACAATTTGGCAAACTTGCTCGAACACATTGAATCATGTTGCTGCCCCATGTCTTTTTAAAAATGGAAGGTTATTGTTGTTTTTACTGTTACTGTTATCTTGTTGCCTTGTGTTTAAATACAAAGTTAAAAGGTTTCGTAATAATAGTCAAAATACATATATGTTATTTTTATTCACTTTTTTAACAAAATACTTTTATGCAATTTATTCTTTTCAAAAATAATTTGAATATTTTAAATAAAAGCATTTGTATTAGAGGTTAGGATTTAAATTCGAAATTAAATAAGCATGCATAGATAAATTTTAATTAATTATGTTTATCCAGATTATTTATTTAATTAAAAATTGCAAAATTTTAAACAAAATTTTTAAACATTTCTTTTAAAAGTTCCATAAAAGTTATTTATTATTGAATCAATTAAATCAATAAACTATAAAATATTAAACTAAAAAGGCATTTTACAGATTTTTAACAAGTAGTATAAAAGATCCAAATCAAACCTATGTCCAGATCCCATTATTATCCATTATTGACACCAATTAAAGCCATGAGAAAAATACAAGCGAAAAGAAAGGAAAAAATAGATTTTTATTTTTTTGAACATTGAATAATATTAGTCATTTAGCGTGTGCTTTATAATATGTATATATATATATATATATATATATATATATATATATATATATATATTTTTTTAATAATTGTTTATAAAACTCATTTTAATTTATATTTATTGATAAATTTACAAAACCTACTATTAAATTTACAAATAATTTAATTAAATTTGGGTATATATTTTAAAGTTCAAATTGATTAATGTTGTTTTGTTTTAAAACATCCATTTGTAACCGTTAAGTGTATTTAGTGTGCAAACCGTTTGGTGATATCTCCAATTATATATAATAGTTAAATTCACATTCTTACAAAAATATTTTTAATGTTAACAATTATATTTGGAAGTAGTTTTTCCTTTGTCTTTGTTTACGTGAAATTTTATTTACAGTATTAAATGTAATATTGTTTAAAAATTCCATTTCTTTAACTGTAAATGTACATTTGCCTATATAATATATTTGGGACTGGCTAGATTGAATCATTTCTAATCCAAACTAGCGGAGTTATATATATATATATACTTTAATATATTAATGTTGATATTTTAATTAAGTTCTGTACTATACATACTATTTTTTTTAAATAACAAAATTGAGAAATATTTTTTAAAGTAATGAACTTTAATTGCATATGCAATTATTCAAAATAAATTTTCTTTAATATGTCATATGAGGATATGTCATAATAAAATAATGACAGCTCATAAATGCAATAGTTATAGAAATTACTTTATAGATACAAATAAGCACAAATTGCTTTTTTAGTTTACATTTAAATAATACATTTTTCAAATTTTTTGCAAATGATTATAAACAAATCGTTTTTGAACAAGTTAAAAATATTTATTGCTTTGCACATTTTAAAAAAGACACGTAAGTTTTGCCTGACATAAGATAATTTAACTTTTTAAGGAATATATATAAAACATATTGTTATTGATTTACCGTTTATTATTATTAACTTCAAGGTCATAAAAGATGAACATTCCTAATGTAACTTCACTTTAAACGTTTACTAATAAAAAATCTATAGATTAGAAATGGAGCGTTATTTAATAAAATCATGCCACCACTTTTATCTATATTTTATTAAAATAACTACTTTTGCTGTTTTTTTAAAATTCTCTCGTTTTTAACCGGATTTACAACGGGTTATCAAACATTTTGTCTGTTACTTTTTATTTGGAATGCTAATAATCCCGAAAATTTAAGTAAGGTTTTTAAAGTCTCAATTTCCAATGACGGCGATGTTCCCAAATGTGGTGCATGTTGGACTAGGTGCTTATAGGCATCTATAATAATAACAGCAGGAACCAAATGCACTGCAGTATAAATGAGCTTCTGGTTTAGTAAATAGGTGCAAACATGCATCAAGGATACATAAAGGGAATCTTAAGGTATATGTATACTACATGTAGCTTTTTGACTGATAGAAATAACGCTGTTAAAAAGTCAGGTAACCCTGTCAATTTTTACAACAATTGGCGCCGTCACAAGGATGTTGTCTACTAGTCAAAATATGTTGTTTTTTTTAACGTTTTTTACGCTTATCAAGCCATCAAAATTGATCGTTTTATATGCTGTATAAATATCAAAATAATGAATAGGTGACTATGTCAGTAATCAAATGAAATGAATGAACTTTTCATTTTAATTAATGTAGTACTGTTTGAATTGTGCAATTCAGTTAGGATAGATAAACAAGAAGCTAATAACATTTTTAATATGAAATATAAAAATAGATTATTATAAGGGAACCTTTTCTATTATTTTTATTTTAATAATAAATTTGAAACTTTAAAATTAACTTAATTTTAACATTTGAAAGCCTAATTTTATGATATAATTATGTCTTACAAAATAGTAAAAATTATTTCATACTTTTAAAAACAATTTATATACATTCAATATCTAACTCTATTTAAAAAGATAATAATGCATAAAAAATTGTATTTTATGGAGTGCTAACGTTGAATTCCATTCCTCTTCCTTTTTTAATCGGGGTACATTTCTATTTATTTCAATTTTAAATGTGTAATTTAATCATGTTTTCGATTGTCTAGAGGCAATTGCACAGATTTGACATTTACACTAGTTAGAAAGTTCGTTGTTAATTATAAAATTATAAAAAACGTACATTACATTTTTAAAGCATTGTTTTACATTAACTGCAAAATACCATAATATAATTGGTGTAGTTCAGATTTAAATAATTATTTTGCTAATTATAATCAACATATCTTTAAAAAATTATATATATATATATATATATATATATATAATATTAAAAAAAGCATCTAATATTGTGCAGTTTTCCTTTTAGCTAAGTATAATTTTGAAAAAAAGATGTATACACAACTATACTAATTTAAGTTTTGATAAAAATTTAATCAATTAATTTCTATCAACAATCATTGTTTTTTCTAGTTGAACTTAAAAAAAGCAATAACATTTGGTTTATTGTTTACTGTTAATTAGGCAAATAGAGTACTAAATGCAATTAATCCCACTGAGTTAATTAAATTTCATCAAAGAATAATATACTATTAAAATTTTTGTTAGAACTTTAATCTATCGTTTTTATTAATTTCATCTAATAAATAATAATTAACATAAATTGCTGGCCCACGTTTGGCTTCCGTAATTGTCCATTGCTGAAAGATGTTTCTCACGAAACATTTAAAGTAATAGACATTTTAAAAAATAAAAATAATGTTTACTTATGTAAAAGTTATCAAAAATGTTATTGTTTATTTTATCTAAATTAGAAAAATGGATAAACTGAAATAAGTTTGTGTAAATCAATATTTTATAAAATTTGTTAAGTAAAAGAAAACGGTACAAAAATCCATTGATAACCAACCAAGGTTAAAAGGTCAGTCCTTTTTTATCTTGTTTCACAAAATAAAACCACCTGATAATATTGATTACATATTTTTTTAGCATAAAAAACTTTTCTAGCGATAGTAACATACAGAGTTTGAGGTCACTGAGCCATTAGCATTAAATAGATCCACTTTAAACTGAGCAAATCTCCCACTTCTAATATAACTCCCCAAACTCAACGTATGTTATTTTTGTGTAAATTGATGTGTGTTAATATTATTGCCCGTGAAATACACTTAATATAGAAAATAATGGAAAAAACAAGTTAATATAATTTAATTTCCTTTGTTTTATAAGTGCTAAGGAAACAAGTAAAAATTGAAATTTTAACCTTGACACAATTATGAACACTGACCGCACATAATTATAAAGAGTTTAAATAGTCGAAACTATTTCTTAACTGCTAAAAATTACAAACAGATAAAAAAAATATAATATCTGTTTAACTACTGAACAAATTGCGGATTTATTTGAGATAGGGACAAAGAACATTACATACTTCTAAGAACAGCAGAAACTGGACCTGTACCATCTACAAGCAAACGAGATTATACGTTTATCATTACCAAATTAAAAACAAAACAGAAAAAAAAACGAATTCAACAAATACAAAAAAAGATTTACCAAATTTTTCATATTTACTTATTTGTAACCGGAACAGCAGAACATAGAAAAAAACGTGCGAAATTTACGTAAATATATGAAAAACGGTTAGTTTGGTTTTGAAGATCGGTTTTTACTGACAAGTGTGCTTTGAACTACGAACCATAAACAGTGCAGCCCACGGTTATCCGTGATCCCGATTTTTCTCAAGACTACAACTGCATTGTTAAAAAGGTTGCACATCTATTATGCTTTCATGAATATTTTGGAATTAAACACAGGAAACTACCAAAATGGAGGCAAACAAGTAGCCACTTAAACAGCTCAGAATTTGTAGCTATTTACAAAGAATTCTTTAAGTTTAAACTACTATAAAATGTTTCAGGGCATTTGGTAGTTGTTTAAAATAATGCTCAGGTGCATACGTCAAAAATGGTAACGTGTTTTTTTATCATAATCTAAAAATTAACGCATTTTTTATTATTTAAACAAAAGATTCTTTTAAATAGCAAAACGCTGACCTTTATTCAATTGCCTCCATACAACCCGGACCTCAATGTAGTTAAAAACGTTTTTAGTTATCTTAAACAAGAGGTAAATAGAATGTAAAATCAAAGCACGTTTAGATAAGAAATTTATTAGGTTTTAAAAAATTAAATTTTACAAGATTATATTAATAATTTGGTCGATCCCTATGCGAAGTGTTTGAAAGATGTTATGAAAAACCATGGAGTCCGTTTAAATACTTAAATTGTAAATTTGATAATTTCCATTTTGTATATATGTACATATTTTATACTATAATTTATTTTTAAGCAAATAATGTGATAGCATTATTTTATCTTGTCAAAATGTGTAAATTCTGTTTTTCTTTGTCTAAGCGAAAATTCATAATGCTAATTGTAAAAAATAAATATTTAGATTGTTTTGACAATTAGTATTGCTAAAGTGAAGTTTAAGGGTTATTTTAGTAAAATATTGATGTGCCTAATATGTTTAAGTAATGTAAGAATAGTTAATTAATTTCATTGTGTTAATTTTGACAAGGCTTATTTTGGCCTCTGTACATGTAAATTATTTATAAATATATACATTTTGTTTATTTCTATGCATCAGCATGACAACAGCGTAGTAAATACTAATAATAGCATTTTTCTACTTTAAAAATTTAACTATAATAATTGTAGGCTAAAAGTAAAAATGTTTTTGTTATTTTATTTAAAAAAAATAATTGAATTAATTATTACAACATTAATCTACTTTTTAAATTTAATTTTGAAGAAAAACAATAAATTATACAATTAAGTGAAACAATAGTTCCATTATAATTGACAAACAATTTTTGAAAAAATACTCTTTAATTATTTAAATGTAATCTGGTAACAATAAATTAGGTAAAATACCATAGAAACTTTACGAACTAATTTACATAAACAAAGTATTTAAAATTAGATTTTTAATAATAGGAAAAATAATTTACATTACGTTTTAACGTTAACATTTATATGCTGTGTATTGCATGAGTAAATAATAATAATAATAATAATAATAATAATAATAATAGCAATAATAAAAATAATAATAATAATAGCAATAATAATAATAATAATAATAATAATAATAATAAAAATAATAATAATAATAATAATTATTATTATTATTATTATAAGCAATTCCATAGGAGTATAATGAACGTTTCCTACGTTATTAGTTTACTTAATTAAATAGTGCACTTTACAACCAGTGTGGAGTCAACGCAGCTTGGCAACACTTACTGTTAATAATAAAATTCAAACTCTATCTCTTGACTTAACAACTCGCTTAATTCAGGTATTAATAAATTTAAAACACAAATGCATTATTTATTATATAAAGAATATATTTATATTTGATAATCATATATGTCTATCAATTATTCAATTTATTTTCAAAATAATTTTAGAAATTTCATATATTACTTATTTAATGCAATTATATTTATTATGATTGTACGTTATTACATATACTTTAATTTAAATTAAGTTATAAGTTTACAAGCAACAAGCTATAATTTACATCATGAAACACAATATAGTAATTATAATTATATAAATATTTTTGTTAGTTCTTTATAGATATATATATATATATATATATATATATATCAGCGTTGAACAAAAATATTCTTCTATGCAAGTTGTGTTTGCATAAAAAATCACTTTTAGTCCTAATTGATATTTGGTTTAATTAAGTTTTTAACTGCTTTTTTTACTATGTTTACTTTCTTTTACTTGTATTTTATTAACAATCTTTAATTTTGCGTTCAAATACTTTTTTTTTAATTTTTTAAAACTTGGCCAAATTCGTTATCTGACAAAAACCAGTTTATAAAGTTGAAAACACCTGCAATAAAATACATCTATCACTTAACAAATATTGCCGTTTTGTTTTTAACTATTTATTTTTTATTTTTTTATTATTTTTACTACTTTGAATGTTTTACGGGAAACATCTCCAAGCTGTAGACATTTTAGCAAAACCGAACTTGGGTTCACATCTAGTAGTGGTGTTAGAGATTGGATCCATATCCATCCACGTTTGAGTCGAGTCCTGGAGCGCTAGACTACCCCGACTTAAAAAACAGTAAATGTGTACAAGCACAATTTACTCCTTAGACAAGAAAATACATGAATATATTATTATTATTATTATTATTATTATTATTATTATTATTATTATATCCAGTATTAATATTAATTTTGGTTTTTTTCCCTTAACAATGGTGCTGATATATAAATTATAATTTTACAAAACTTTATTTTATTAAGTAAAATTACAGTAAAACTTATAAATAAAATATAATATTAGAAATTGTTAAATTTATATAATAATTAAAATTTATTTGTACGAGAATGCAATGACCTGGTTTACTAGTAAAATAATGTTGTTTTTATATATTCCTTTAGTACACATTTACTTAAATAAATTGTCAACTGTACATGAGACTGTTAATGAATTATGTCTGCTAACCCTTTATATGTATTATTGTTATACAGTGTTGACTGTTTTGGTAACAGAAAGAAAAAACATGTAAAGATGTATTAAAAAATAAAACATTTTTTAATTAACTATTTTAAGAGTATCTAAAAATAATATTATTAATCTAAAAACATATTATTACGAAACATTATGTAAGCAAACAAAATAAGAAAAAGTAAATGTTATATTTACATTGTGCCGAAATAAATAGACTGATAAAACGTTAGACTTAAATGTGGATAGGCATATGTTGAGGACAAACTACTGGTCCTTGCTTGGTTTCACCAAATGTGTCTCGATGCTGAAAACTGTTTCACCTAAAACATTTAAGCAATATAAAAAAATATTATTTTAAACTTTTTAAAACAATAATTTTAAAAAAATTGTTACATGGGGTTCAATTTTATCGTTTTACATATTCAATTTCAAATTTTTAAATAGAATAAAATTGTACAAAATGTTACTTTCTAATTGGTTAACTTTATATTTAATGTTAAAAGTTTTGTCAATTTGCCGTTTATCTATTCTAACTAAATTGGACCATGCAAATAATTTCGTTTTAAAAAATATTAAAAAAAAATTCTTTTGTAGCCGGTTGAAAATTTGGCTTAAATAAGAGAGGAGAGTCAAAAAAAGCCTAAAATTAAAAAAAAAACAATATGTGGAGAAGCAGCAGGATAATTCTATTTTACTAAACTATAGAAAATATAATAATAATGTTAAAAATTTATATTACAATTATTTATAACAGTCTTGATAGATTCATGTTCACTATAATGCAACAATAAATTTATATATTTGTTTAAAATTAACATTAGCTTTAGTTTAAAGAAAATACGTTAAATAATATTTTGCTAAAAATAATCATTAAAAAAATAAAAAATACATAATAATACAAATTGTCAAATGTTTGGAATTGCACCTTTACATTAAACATGAGTTTGTATTGTTTTTTGTAATTATTTTCTTTAAATTTTTTTTTTCAAATATTTGACGCAAAAGGTTAGTTATACAACAGCGTTTCTATTAACTAAAAATTGTTTTTATTAATTATATTATTTTGTAAACTTTATTTTAACATATTAATATTTTATTATTCACAATTCTTAACGAGTAGTATGACAAATTTTGTTTCACTACACCGAACAACGTTTGTAATCACAGTGGCGTATTTGTGGATTATAACGTCATCTGTATTATTTTGGTTTGTCTGTTTATTTCAATTGTTTCGTTATATACATCATTGTAATTAATGTTTGTTTTACTTTTAATATATTAAATAATAACTCTGCCTAGTTTGGATCAGATATGATTCAATCTAGCCAGTCCCAAGCCTGGATATAGGAAGAGGGTTTAAGCGCAAGGTTAGCAACCTGGCCTCTGTAAAAAAATATATTATTACAGAAACAATAAGAGGACGCTATTCTGGCAAACAACGGGAAAGAACTGATCGCACGTATCTGGATGACATAGATACCCGAATGTCAGGTTTGAGTGAACGCCGAAAGGAAGCTCAATCTTTAATTTGCAGAGTCTTCAATGCCAAAACCTTAACCAGTGTTGGGACATGGAATGTGCGCACAATTTTTTGTACTGAACAGTTAGAACAAGTTCTTTGAGAAATGAAAAAGTATAACTTAGATATTTTGGGTATTAGTGAAATGCAATGAAAAGGCTAAGGTCATTTCAAGAGTGGAAATACATTAATTTTATATTCTGGACATGAAGAACATCATATTAATAGAGTTAGTATTATGTTGAGTAAAAATGCTGCTAAAGCTATAATTGGATGGAAACCAGTGAGCGACCGTATCATTTCAGTCAGATTAAACACCAGATTTGCAAAAGTAACAATTGTGCAAGTTTATGCCCCTACTGAGGCTACTGAAAAGAACCAAAACAATATGTTCTATGATCAATTACAAAGTTTGTTGGATGATGTGCCAAGAAGAGACATTAAAATATTGATCGGTGATTTCAATGCGAAATTGAACAAAAACAGATCTGGGTACTTTTTAAATGTTGGACCACATGGTTATGCTGATAGCATAAATAATAATTGCTATAGATTATTGACGCTAAACAGTCTTTGTGCAATGAATGTTGGCAACACATTTTTCGCTCACAAAAATATACACAAGACAACGTGGGTTTCTCCTGACAGAAAAACAGCAAATCAGATTGATTACATTTGTATTAGCACGAAATGGCGAGCTTTATTGCAAGATGTACGTGCAGATGTTGATTCTGATAACCATCTTGTTGTTGGAAAATTTTGTTTAAAAATAAAGACAATAGAATCCACAAAAAATTACATCCATTTTTGTGTAAGAAACTTAAGCAGCCAAATATCTCAAATCAATTTTACGATTCCTTCCAGGTAAGATGTTTTGCAAGTAATTTTAAATCGTTTAAGTAATGCCGTAGATAAACACTTTTAAGAACAACAAGCAAGTTTTTGGAGAGAAAGAAGTTGTGTTGAACAAATACTGACCCTTTGTAACATTATTGAGCAAAGTCAAGAATACCAGCAATCACTTACAATTAATTTTATTGATTTTATGAAAGCTTTTGACAGTGTTCATTAAGAATCTTTATAGAAAATCGTTACGTTTTACGGAATGCCGTTGAAATATGTGAATATTATGCGTTCATTATATCAAAATGTTTAGTTGCTGCGTTTGAACAAGAGATAGCCATACTACTATGTTCAAAATTTCCATATGAGTACGTCAAGAATGTATTTTGTCTCCATTTTTGTTTCTTCTGGTAATTGATTTTATTATGACTCGATTCATAAATAAATTGTTTTATAGTATCAAATGGAACCAAGGCAGATTAACAGATTTGTATTTTGCAGATGATATGGGTCTACTCAGTGAAACTCCAAAAATGATGCAAAATATAACAACACATCTCAGTGATATCAGTTCTCGTATTGGCTTACGGATTAATTGTTTAAAAACAAAAGTGTTGTGCACCAAGTCAAAATATTGATACTGTTGATTCCTTTACATATCTGGAAAGCATTATTGGTAAAGACGGACAAACCAAAATTGATGTTAAAGCAAGACTTGAAAAGGCAATGTCAGTCTTCAATAGACTCAAATCAATATGGTCATGTTCTTCCATTCGCCTGAAGATAAAATATCGTTTGTACGCATCAATAATCATTTCTACTATAATTGCTATAATTGTTGTCTTATTGCCCCATGCTCATTTATTTTAAAACACAAGGGTTTTGTAATAATAATAATAATAAAATATTAAATACTATCATTTGCGTTCTAATATATTTAACAGTTAAATATTTTCTAATTCATGTTGTTATAATAATTTGAGCTTCAGAATTATCGCATTTCAAGAAACCCATATTTAAGCAGTTCTGAGTTTAGTTTTTTATTTACCACTTACAATGCACTAGTAATTTAATGGAATTTAGAATAAATTATATAATTAAATTGTTGTATAATAAAATAATAAATATTCATTCTAAATTAAACAATATTGTTAGTTTATTTTATTTTTAAAACAAAATACATTTCTGACAATAAATAATTTAATAAAAATATTTTTACTGTATAAAAAAATTTATTTACCCATTTAATTACATAATAGTAACTGTTTCTTGTAGCATTTATTTAATAAGAATAACTTGTGTTAATAAGTGAATTGTGCTTTTAAATATTAAAAAAAATGAATTAACAGTTTAAAATAAAACACTTAATAAAAAAATTTTCTAATTTACAATAAGTTAAGATTTTATAAATGTCTACTAAAATTTTGATTAGTTTTTATTAAAAAATTAAATATTTTAATGTATATATAAAATTTATCTTATATATATTCCTTAATAAAAAGCAATTTGTTATTGTATGTCTGGTATCAACATTTAACTTATGACAAATGGCACAGAAAAATGGCTGGTTTTCATTTTGTTAAATATATAACATAAATCTATAAATTTGGACATGTTTTGACATAGAAAACATTAGATTTTATCTACCTATATTTTAAAAATTATATTTGATTATATTTTATGTTATTCATGTCATATTTCAATAAATAACATACACTTTACAAAACTGTAAAATAGTACGTTTACACATGCAATTGTAAAATAGAAACGCTTTTGAAATGTATGTATAGCATAGAATAATTCTATTTGAAAAGAAATTGTAATTCAAATGCAATTCAGGTTTGCATATTAATTTTAACTTTAGTATTAATTTTACATATTAATTAAAGTTAGTAATAAATATTTAGATAATTATCGCACTAGCATTAATTTTAATATAATGATGCATTAAAATTTTTTATCAATATCATATTATTAAGTTAAAATTTTATTATTTTAAATATAATTTCTTTTTATCATGTTAAATTATTTTGTATTTGTTAACTTAGTATGCATATAAAAATTTGGTTATATAAATAGTTAGTTATTAGTATATTTTTAAATATAAATTTAGATAGTTGTTGCCTAGGGCCAGCAATTGTATTTGTGTATAAAGCTACAATTAAATAATAAAACAATCAATTTTTTAAAATACTATCCAATGTATAACAAACTTCATACAAACTAATAAAACGTAATACATTTACCTATTGCTTTGATTTTTTTAAAGGTTAAAATATATAAATTAAATGTTAGTTGTGTAAAATAGTACAATTTCCATGGCTATTTGCTAAAAAGTTAACATAATAGAACATTTATTTTTAACTTTCTGTAATTAAATGCTGAAATAGCATCTATACATTTTTTAAAGTACTTGTTAAATAAACAACACGAATAATTATTTAAACAATATGTAATTTATTGGAAAAAAACATTACACAGTGAATTTGTAATTTTATCTTATTTCCACATGCACCGCTAAGAAAAAAATGTTTTAACTTTATGCTGTAACTTAGGATAAAAACTTTATTAGAAAAAAAGCATTCAATAATAAATTATTTAAATAAAAAAACATTTTACACAAAACATATGTATATATTTATAGAACGATAAAAATGAATAAAAAGCAAGTTTAAATTGCAATGACAAATTTTATCTATTAAAAAAATACAAGTAGCATATTTTTTAAATTAAGAAGATATTTACTTAAATACTAGTTTGTTTCCACAGTGTTTCAAAATTTTAATTTAAAAAGAATTAAATTTATAAATAACAATTTTTTGCAGAAAATGATTTTAAAAAATAAATACAATTTAGGTACACCTAATGTATTTATCTTTTATACAACCTAATTACGGAAAAAAATTTTCTTAATAAATCTAATTTAATGCATTATTTTTAAATGGTAGAAATTTATTTCTATTTGTATATATACTACTTTTAATAATAAAATGTGTAATCGTTGTTTTATTTGCATAATTTTATACATTGTTGTAGTGTATAATAACAAATTATTAATATTGTTAGTACTTTAATTATTATTGTTATTAATATCATTATTGTTATCACAAATATTTCAATAAATGCACCCTTACGTTTATGAAACATAAGTAAAACCCAGTAAGATATAACGTTGTACAATAATCACAAAATCAAAAAAAAAACTTTTAAATTAATAAATACATTCATAACATAGTTATAGGGCAAATTAATAATAATAAACAATTTATAAAAATAAATCAAAAACAAGTATAATTAATGGTTAAAATAAAAAAACAAAATAAAATACAAAAGTTAATTACAAAATACTAACTCTAGTAAGTAAAATCTAATCAATATTTAAAGCACTGATATAATATTTATGTTTAACAAAATATTTATTTAAAAAACAGAAACAATAATTAGGAAAAAAGTCATAAAGGATAAAAAATAAATTTTAATAGGTAGGTGATAATTTTGTTATTTATATAAAGACATCTCAGTTCTTTTATAAAATACAAACGTTTTTGAAAATATTTAATATAAATAATTAAAACAGGTTAGTTTTTTATTAAGATATGCACCAAGATATTTAAAATTCAATACAGAAACTTATGCTGACATATTTATTTTCCGTAAAAAATTATTTTGCATTTGAGCAAATGTAACTAAATGTAAAAATTAGGTGTTTATTGTTATTAATATATGTTGTTATTAATTGACAAACCACTACCTTAAAATACCATACTCATAATATATGCAAATTAAAATTTTAAAATAATAAGCGGATTGACAATAAAGTATAATACTTTTACAGTTTTGGTAATGTTAAAAACTTGTTACGTACATTAAGTTAGTTTTTATTTGCCTTTTTTATTGTTTAAAATGTATCTTAGTGAAAGTAAATTATTAATTTTTGTTTTTAGAAGAACCATGAGTAAACTATAAATGTATATACCATTTTATACTTTTGTTGCTATAGGTAAGTATGCAAGTCCTACATTTATCCGTCTTTCTTAACCTGCATAGATTTGCAAATCGGAAACAATAGAGTTGTAGAATAATGCACAAAATTGAAATTAATAACCTTAATTTAATATTATTTTTAATTAACTGTACAAACAATATAAATGTGCTACAGGCTTTTAACAAACGAAAATTACGACAAAGTGCAATAAGATTATAAAATTGAATATTTATATAAGTACAAAAATAAAATTGTTAAAAAATATTTCTCTTGCAAAATTACATAATAATGTTAGTAATTGTTTTATTATTACTATTAATAAATGCATAACTTAAAAAGAATATAAATATATACGTGTTGTTAAATTATTCTTATTATAGCATCTTTCTTCTAATATAAGTTTAATTGTACTAAATATACTATTATATCTTTATTAAATAAATAAGTTTATTGCTAATTGTTACCTTTTATTTTCAACAAAGCAGAACATTTAAAATAATGAAAACATATACGTTTAATTATATTAATTATTTTATTACAAACAATGTATAAATATGCAAATATATACATGAGCTATACAACATTGCATTGACTATTACTAAATTTAATTTGTAAATTTAAAATATAAATTTAACTCGGTCATTAAAAATAAAATATTACTAAAATATAAGTATTTTATATGGACAATTATACGGTAATATTTAAAGCACAATCAAAATATTGCGTTTTTAACAAATAAAATTTAAAAAGTTTCTTGTTATAGTTTAATTGTTTTTTATGAATAAATTACATAATATACATTGTCAACTCCGCCTAGAAAAAATTAGAAATAAACTAATTTAGCTAGTTTCAAGTCTGAGTGAAGGAGGAGGTTTGATAACCTTGCACTAAAACCTGGTCTTTGCAAAACAGTCTATAATGCTACAAATCAAACAACAGCAAAAACGTGGTAGTATGACCCAAATGATGGAATTATATGAAAGCCGAAAGAAAGTTTAATTTTTGAGTTGCAGAATCTTTTTCACTGCCATTAACTTAACCAATCTGAGAAGATGAAATGTGTGCACACATTTTCTAGTAGATATTTAGAAAAGGTTTTTTAAGAAATGAAGAAATAATATTAAGATATTGTTGATATTAGCAAAGCACAATGCAAGGGTTAAAAATATATTACGAGTAAAGATACATTAACTTGTACATTAATCCTGTACATACAGTTTACAGAGTTGGCATTATGTTGAGTAAAAACGCTGCTAAAGTTGTGTTTGAATAGAGGCTTGTAATTGATTGTATCATCTCAACCAGATTCATCACCTGATTTACAAAAGTAATAATTATTCTAGTTTATGCTCCTATTGAGACTACTAGGGAAAACCAAAAATATATTTATTTTAAGTAATTGCAAATTAAACAATGACAGAACTAAATATTTCTCAAATGTTGAACCACATGGCTTTTTTATAGCTTAAATAATAATGCTTATAGGTTGTTAACGCTAAGCTGTCACTATTGAATAAATGTCGTCAGTCTGTCGATAATGGGCAATAAAGATGGATAAGGCTGTAAACTTGTGTTAAGTAAATACAAGATTGAACATCATCATTATTTCTAAATGCTCACCATTCTTTTGCTTTTCCAAATGTCCAATTGATATAAAAGGTTTTTATATTATATTTAATAATAAAGTTCTAAAATATGTGTATATATATTTCTAATTACCCTATCGATTAATTTCCTGGTTTACGATTTTAACAATTATTAAAACAATAACATCTAATTCCACTTAAATCTATTACACCCCTTAAATAAATTAGTGTTTAAAATTCAAAAGAAAACTAATTTAAATTACTTTGTTATCTCTTTATGCTTTTCTGTAAAAATTATTATTAAGAATTTAAAATAATGTTAAGTACTTAATAATTGATTGATATTTACTTAGAAATATTTATTTTAAATGCCGAGTTAGCCAAAAAACCATATTTTAAAAATAACACCCGTATAAACGGAATAACTAAACGCAATTTAGATTTTTTAATAATAATTAATTAATTTTTAATTATTGTGCTTAAAATAATTATTTAAAAATGCAGTTTCATACCTCTACTTTATATTTCTACAACACAAAATGTACGTTATTACCACATAAAAAAAATTTTAATTAAAATAAAAATATTAACTTATTTTTAAAATTAATTAATTAATTATTTTTTCATATTCAAAATTTAAATAAATGATATTTAAGGTATATTTATACCTAGAATTTACCATGCAACCAAAAATTTTAAATAATTTAAAAACCGATTATTTGAAAACGTTGCGTTCGTTTTTACTTTAAAATAATAATTTGTTGTTAAATTTGAGTTAAAAATTAATATTTGTATCCACATTAAAATTAAAAATGCAACATATTATGTTAAAATGATTTAAAAATTACAATAATGTTTTTTTATTAATATTTTCAGCATTTTTATTAAAGGTTATAAAAGGTTTTATAAAAGGTATTACATAACTCTTATGTAAAAAACATATGTTATATATATTTCTAGTAAAATATATCAATAATTTTTAAGTTAAATGTATTTTACTTATGCCAGAGTTATAATTGTTTATAAAAATAATAGTTTGTATTGTTATCTGACAAAACTAACAGCAATTGTATTTAAATTTATTTTGTTTAAATAAAAAATCTTAATTTAACCATCTGCTAAAATAAAAATAATTATATTTTTGAAAATCGCGATTTAATAATTCTAATATTAATGTTATTTAATTTATTTTTGTATAATAAAACTTAATATGTATAAATATATTTAAATTTTAAATTTTTTTGATTAAATTAATTTTTTTGATAAAATTTAGATTATATAAAACTATATCAGTATTTTAACCAAAAGCATACAGAAACACCTAAGCCAAGTGGTTATAAATACAATCCATCTTATTTATTATTTAAATTTTGGAGTAAATTATACATAAAACAATTTATTAACTCTAAAAATTAGATATATTTTGCATTTTAAATATATTAGACGTTATGTTTTATGTTGATAATTTTACTCAATCTCAGATTATGAGTTAGTTAATGTTTTATGTAATATTTTATTAGCTACAATATATATCTATAAAATTATACTTATATTTTAATTATTAGATATTATTGTAAGTTTTATAATTAAAGTAATGTTTAATAACTACGTTTTTAACATTAGTTTAGAAGTTGTATAATTTGAATTTAAACAAATCCTACATCAATCAATATGTCAGCAATTACATAATATGTTAAACCTTTATATGTGTAAATTATTGAAGTTAATTTTGTGTAATTTCGATAGTTTGTGAAAATTTAATTGGTAGAAGGTGCATGACACAACTTTTTAAAATAGAATAACAATATATATATATATATATATATATATATATATATATATAATTGGTTTATTCTCTTGCTTTCTGATTGGTCATAATAATATTATTGAATTCTTGATTTTTTTCAAAAATAATGTAAAAATAACTAAATTACTTGGACACTCAATAATCATTTAATAAACTTACTTTTGTAAATGTGATCAACTGATAATGATTAATCTGACCAGTACTACGTTTAATCCTGAAATTACAACTTTCGAATGTACTTTGATTGTAGGATTTGTATTTATTATTCTAATAACCGTTGGTGGAAATTTACTCGTATTGTATGCAATTATGATCAAACGCAAATTACGCCAAAGTGTAACCAATTGTCTAATAGCATCTTTAGCTGCAGCTGATTTGCTGCTTGGAGCAATAGTTATGCCGTTTGCCGTCGTTGATATGTATCGATTTATGTACAGTAATCGACTTCCTTTAGATAAACAAAAGGAATATGTACTTTGGCCATTTGGTCAATTGTGGTGTGACATGTGGCACGCATTCGATGTGCTCAGCTCGACTGCTTCCATTCTTAACTTGTGTGTTATTTCGGTCGAAAGATATATAGCTATTTCTGATCCTTTTAATTATCCTTTGCGAATGACTCACAAACGGTGCTTTTTAATGATCGCTATAGTTTGGATTTGTTCATCTTGCATTTCGTTTCCTGCTATTGCTTGGTGGCGACATTCCGAATCTTTAAGCAAATTAACTAATGTTGAATACAATGGTGTAAATAAAGACAATATGTGCATTTTTTCATCAGATTCTATCTACTTATTTATATCTTCCCTAATATCATTTCATATACCTTTGATTGTAATGTTGTTTGTCTACTGGAAAATTTATCGAGTCGCCAGTAGTTTAATTACAGCGTTTAATACAGGACGTCGTGTTGTATATCGCAAGTCTCTTGGAGGTGAAGTTATGATTTTACGTGTACATCGCGGTGGTATGTTGGATAAGAAAAACAAACCAGGTATAAATCAAAATAACGATAAATTATTGTCGCCCAATTCTACTAATGAGCATTTGGACAATCAGGAAAATTTAAGAAAAATAAATCGTGTAACATTTGACACCGAATATAATGAAGAAACAAATATAAATAAACAATTTACGTTATTATGTGGATGTTACAAAATTGTAATTAATAGACCAGAAATTCTTAAAACAGTACCGGTGACTTCCAACACTAACATGCACAATGACGAAAATCCAACAAAACATTGTCTAAGTGAATTAAAAAAACGAATTCAAAAATTTACAAACGAAAAACGTGCGGCCAAAACATTGGGAATTGTAATGGGCGTATTTGTGTTGTGCTGGGCTCCATTTTTTATATACAATACAATTAAAGCTCTTTATCCATTTGCGTTAACATCACAAGAAAATATTATATTTCCAATTGTGACGTGGTTAGGCTATATTAATTCCGGCATCAATCCTCTAATTTATGCCTATTCGATGAAGGACATGCGTCAAGTGTTTGCCACTATTTTGTGTGGAATTTGTGTAACAAAGAAAAAGTCACCCTTAAACAAATCTATATCCAGTAGTACTTTACATGTGTATAATAGTAAAAACAAATGTGATTCCAAAACAAAATATTATTCAGCCAGTTCACATAATAAAACATTGTGTAAAATGAAAACAATAAATCAACATTATGATTGTAATTACGGCAATAATGAATCAATCAATGGTAACAATGATACTCCTGACGAAATAATGTATAATTAAAATTAAACTTTAAAAATGTTTTAGCACTAAACAAACTACTTTTAAAATAAAACAATTATATAATTGTAATATATATATATATATATATATATATATATATATATATATCACTACAAATTAATAACATATTTATTTTTTGTAAATGTTTGCTATATTTATTAATTAGATACATCTTTATTTTTATATTTGTTTTATATTGTTCAATCTAGCTAAAATATTAGATTAAATGTTTAATTAATTAACGTCAATGCAAAATTTTTTACTTATTTATTAATAATTATATATATATATATATATATACTACTCTTAATTCAAAAACTATGTACCGTGTTATGTTGGATAATATAAAAGTATAAATGGTACTATGTTGTAAGCTTGTTTAACCTTTAGTTAAATAATACAATTTCATATTTTATAATGCAATTACAAATTCAACATTTGATTTCTATCCAAAGTAAATATTGCATTTTGATTTTGTGTGAAATACCTTTATGGCATAAAAAATAATTACCTTTATAAAAATTTTATTTGATTTTTGTATTAAAAAAATTATAGCTAAAATGCATTTGAAATCGGTGTAAACAAAAAGCCATAATTAGCTACATTTATGATTATGTTTATAAGAAATAAAATATTATATTTTAAAAAAATGTTAGTTTGCTATATATAAAATGTAAAAGACTACGCACATATTCTATCTGTTACTAGTATTACGTCATATATGTGTAACGTAATACCGATAATAAATAAAAGGTGTATAAGTACTATTTCTTTGTGTGTTATTTCAGAATAAAAATATTGATATCTATTATTTTATCACTTAATGTTTAATAAAATCACTATGTGTTTTTTTGGTTGCACTTATTTAATTGTTTATACTCAAAATCTTTTCATAAACGAACAAAAGGTTTGTTTTTAATTTATTTATTAGACCATTTCTGGGTTAATTAAAGGTAAATAATAAATAGTAAAATTGAAAACCGACCAAAGTTTGTTTAAGTCTCTTATATATTATTAATTTTGTATGAAACAAATTTTAATAACTTAAACAATAATATATAATTACGTCTTTAAACTAGTTAATTTTTAAAACAATTGGGTTACTAACGTTTCTGCGTTTAACTGCATTTACAAAAAACAGCAGGATACTAACGAAACAGCATCTTCGAAATAAACAAATTTCAAATGATGAAAATGATTTCAATGTATATTTTTAATTTGCTAGAAAAAATAATTAATATGCATTCTAGTGTAAATAAAATGATGAAAAATGTAATCAAAAAACGTTTGCTTGTTGCACAAAGATTGTGTACAAAACAATAATCGTTTGATTTGTTGTATAAATACAAAAATAATGAATAGGTGTCAACGTCACTGACTAAAATACCACAGCATTTAACTAATTTAAAAAACATTTTAATTGTTAAAATATAAATAAAAACCGACTCTCATCTAGGTAAGGTTCAAGTTCTAAATTCATTCTTATTAAAATGTCAAAGTAACAATAAATTTTATTTTACACAGATATTACACGAATTAAATTATTCAAATTTCAGTTTAGTTACAAAATTATTTTATAAATTATTTCATAGTATAAAAAAGCTTTTGTTTTTTATTTTTGTATTTTTTAAACATAAGAAAAAAATAAACTAGAAATAATAATAACAAAATATTTAAGTTTACGTGTTCAAGTTTTAACTATTAAAATTTTTTTTAATTTTCCTTAAACTAAAACTTATTTTAAATTATCATTAGTATTAATTTATCTCTTATTGTATTATTTATTTTGTTTTTAACTTATTCTAACTTAGTTTAATTATTTACTTTATTATTTTTATTTTGTTTATAAAATGAAATAAAACAATTGTTTTTTTTAAACATAAATTAGATACAGCATAATCAAATTAGCTTACCAGTTTAAAAAATAAACTAGAAACACAGTTTAAAACCTTTTTATTTAATGAAAATGGAAACAAATTTAAAATAAATTACTTTATTAAAAACTATTTTAACAACTTATTTTAGATTTATTGCTTAAATATTTTGCAAAAAATATTTTTAGCACGTTTATATTTTAGCAGATCAAGACTTTTCATTTGATACAAACAGTACATCACTAAATAATAGTTACTTAAGTACACAAATAAAGCCTTAAATTTATTGTCATACCTTGACATAAAATGAATAAGAATTAATTTTAAATGTAAAAATTTTTTGTATTTACATTTTTTAATTTTTAGTTAAGTAACTTAAGTTATGCCTTTTAACATTTATTTACCTAAACTGAAACCAGTTAAATGGTAAAATGTATAAACGAATTTTAAAAAAGTTTATCAAAAATACGTTTAGTTAAAAATTAAATAAATGAAAACAAACATTTATATTTCACATTTTTTCTAAATATATGGTATAAATAATTATGAAAATTAATGTTACTGAGCAACAGATAAATTAAAAATCTATCCTGGTTTGATTTTAGTACCACAATTGAAGTGTGTATTGTAAAAGATTTAAAGAATAAACCCTGGTAACTTATATAAACAATTTTTAAAGATTTTAAATAAACATAATTTTTGGGTTAACTGTTGGTTATAAGTTTAAAGAAATTATTACAAAAATTAACTACAATTTTTGATTAAATATAAATATTAAATAAATTTTAGAATTTTAATAATAATAATAAAAAGAAGAAGAAGAAGAAGCTTCTGTTTAACAAAATCAACTAAACTACATACACTCTGGTTTTTGTTATCTTTAAATTATAACATTTTTTTGATTAAAATGTTATAGTATTTTTAGGATTTAAAACAAATTTAAACAGTCGTTTAATTAATTATATAACAGATTTACTTCCTTTATGGTTTTATTTATCTATTATTAATTGCCTCTAAAATATATTGTTGTTATTATATGTTTACATTTTTACTGTTAATGTTCAGAGGTTCTAAATTACAAATACAGTCTTTTCTAAAATGCAGTTAGGAATAACTAATTAAACAGTTGCCAAACCGAAGCATTTTAATAAGCTTATCTTTTAATTGATGTAAATTGGATGTAGACAATTATGTTATCTTTGAATTCCTTCTAGAAAAGATCGAAAATAAATTAATCTAACCAATTATATGCCTACAAAAATAAGGTTTAAGCACAAAGTTAGCTACCTGGCTTTTGTAAAATATTTATATTTTGCTACAGAAATAATTAGAGAACGCTAATCCGACAAACAACAGCCCAATTCAGAGGACAGATAGAGAAGAAAGATTTAGTTTTAATTTACAGAATCTTTAATTAGACAAAGAAAATTACTTGATTAAAGTTTACGTTTATTGCCCAAAAATATAAAAAGAACAGTTCTGGAATAGACAATTGGTGATGGCAAAAAAAAGATTGGTAAACTAAAGAAAACTTGACCTTAAACCTTTTAAAAAAACTAATTAAAATAAATGTCGTACTAAATCAAACAAACATTTTGGAGAAATGATTGGACACATAAAACCCTTTTAAATTATAAAACATTTTTAGTTGTTACTGTTATTTTGTTGTTCCATGCTTATTTTAAAGCAAAAGGGTTTGTAATAATAATATTATAATAAATGTAATCTTTGTAATTTAAGCACTACTGTTACACCACATGTTGTTACAAAACAAAACACACACAACTCAAGTAAATATTGTTGAACGTTTTTTTTGTTTGGCGTAAGTTATTTATGACTTACTTTTAAGCGAGAGTGTATTTATTATGTAAGCACTATAAATTGCTGCTCTAAATGTATTATTTAAATACACGATATTGTAGTCAAACATGCAACAGTTAAGTTTAAAATTAAAAATACAGTTTTTTTTAAACAAGGAGTTTGCAATTACTAAAAAAAATAAACAACTACTAAATTGTAAATTTTATTAATGATAACAAAAAATAGTGTCCTCATTATAAGTTTACACAGTAATTTTTACCGGACCAAATCTAAAGTCCCTGAAAGAATAAAACAATTTATCTTTTTTACATTGCAAGTGTATTTTGATCTAGCGTTACTTCCGTGTTTTCAGTATGCTGGTAATAAATAATTTGCATACCTTCGTTTCTGATTTTAGTTTTGTAAAATTTAATAATTATTTTTAAACAACAGTATGCCAATAATGTTTACCAGATAATTATTACCTTTTTCTAAATTTTTAATAAAATTATCGTTTTTAAAAGTTTTAGATGTTTTTTGCCATTTATTGCCGTTGTGGTTAAGTGTAAAATGTAATTTTTTTAATAACAAATGTTTTTAAAGAAACTTTTACGTACTTCAGTTTTTTATCTTGTTTTTGCAAACTCAATTTATGTTTAGTCAACTCTAGTAAGCAAATCCATTTCTTCTTTTAATATTAAAAGCATGTATTAAAATTATACAACAATGAAAAAGGAAATTCTAGGTTATAATCATTTTAATCTGCTTTAATAATAAATGTTTAAAATATTGGAAACCCATTTTAAAATCTGGTATTGATTTTAATATGGAATTACTTTATTACACAGTATACTTAAAATAAACATCTAATGTTTGAGAAAATATTGTATATTTATCTGTAAAACCAAAAAGTACTACAATATTTGCTTTTACAAAACAAAAATGTTTTTATACATTTAAAGTTAAAGCATATTAATTTATCATAATTATATTTATAAATAATTAAATAAATGGGATATTTTAAAATATTTCTTAAATAAAAGTGCACATATAGCTCACATTTAGTTCAGTTTTATTTGCCTCTAGAGAGATAATAATGATTAGCTAAACATTGGCAATTTAAACTTTTTAACAATAATTATAGAGTAAATTGTATGCAAATACAATTGTACCAAAATAATGTTCAAAATATTAAATAATTACAAAGATTTATTAAACTTTATTTGTTTATGAAATTACAATATATAATCATTATGGTCCCGTGTAGTTTACGTATTATTCTTTTATAATAATTATTGGACATTTTTAATAGATTTTTTATAATAACATGCATAATGAACATTGTTCGTGTTAATTTTTTTTAAATAAAATTTATTTTACAAGGACCGAGTTGTTAATTCTACGTTGACACGTTTTTCTCTTTTTTTAACCACGACAAGAGTTTATAAAGTGATAATGTTTATCAAATGATAACAAACATAACATTTATGTAATAGTATTTTAACCAGTTCCAAATTTGTAGTGCAAAGATGTAAGAATTGAATCAACCCTAAATTTAAAAAAATACGATTATTGTAAAAATAACAGAAATTAAATAATTTATTCTAATTTAATCTGGTAAAAATATTCTAAATTTGAAAAACCTTAATTTGATAGTTAGTGTTTTGCTAAAAGCAAAAGTAAATAAATTATAACTTATCTAAACAAAAACAATTCTTTAATTAAATGTAATAAATAAAAAATTAATGTTCGTTTTCTTAACGTCAAAACATTTTAATATGTAAATAGTATTTTTATTTATAAACTAAATTTGTTTTAAAAATGTACAAAACATTAAATTTTTTATTTAATTTAATTTCTACAATTTGGACAACAACAGATAACTCAATAAGTGGTTTTAAAAAAATGTGCTTTAAACGAAGATTAGAATTGAGTTAAAAGTGTTATTAATTAATTTAGAGTTGATAAGTAATAATAAGGCAAACATAAAAATGCAATAATTATCTTCAAAAAAATTGTTATTGTGTATTAACTTTAATACATAGTTATATAATTTATTTTTTATAAACATGTTTATACTACACATATATAAAGATAATTTAAAAAACATTACAAACACTGTTGAAATTTAAAATAAAACATGTTTATAATTAAATAACGAATTATATGCTAAATGTAACTGTTAATAATGTGTAAATACATTTTAATTAATATGTTTTATTTAATTTAAGGTAATATAAAATACTGTTTGTTAATTTATTTTTTATACGCAACACTTCATAATTATTTTTATTCTTAAATAGTTAGAAATATTTTAATTTTATTAAATATTGTATTTTTCTATAAAATGTTAACAGACGTTCAAATCTAATAACCAGATCTAATTATTATTCGTAAATAAGGGTTTTATTAAACAACTACATAATAAAACATTTTATAAATAAAAATTAAACATAAAAACAAAAAATAAAATATATTCAATTAAATTTTTTGTACATTTTTTTAAAACTATACTGTTTTTTATTTATTTAAAAATTATATATATAAAAGAGTGCAAACACAATTAAACTTCTAACGTTATTTATTACTAAATGCCGTAAATAAAACAAAATTATTTAAAAGAAAATATTTTGTTGCTAAACAATAGAAAACAACAAATAAATAACGATATTATTTTTGTTCCTATTTAGTTTTTAGTTAAATTATTTCTTTTGTTAAATAATATCGGCTTGGAAATAAAACGTTTGCGCCAATTTTAAACAACTTTTACATTTGTCAATGTATTTTCTATTATTTTATAAGGAAAATAGTTTGTGTAAATTGTAAGTTCACGCTTGAAATTCTTCTTTCAACATTACGTACTTAGGACTTACTACAACAGAATTTAATTTGTTATATATATATATATGTTTACATATATATAAAATTTTTTAATTAAATATACATTTTTTAAAACAACGGTCAACAGTTACATGAGTAAAAATGTTTACATTATATACATAAATTCCCTTAGGGATATATATTTATATATTTATTAAAAAGCAATGTTTTCTACATACATACATTATAATGTATAAAATTCTCTTATATAATAAAGCAGATGTAATCTATATACATGCTGATATAAACGTCATACACGTAATATTATAAATAAACAAAAATATACTATAACACACATCTATCTATACATATCAGTTAATCATTCATTGTAAAGATTAATATACAGCAAGACAAATATATAATCCACTTTCAGATCTGCATCGCAAATTAATTGTGAAAATAAAACGGTTTTAATAAATTGCAAATTGTTTTAAATAATGCAACTAAACGTCAATTAAACGTATAAAATATAAAATACAATTATATAGTACAAATTAAAATAAAATTCTAAACAATTTTTTACATACTGCATTATTCATTGTATGTAAAAAAATACTAATAATAACAAAATTAACTACATTGACATGAAAATTAATTATTGAACAAAACCTAAACTTATTTTTTTGATTAATACTACTCGAATACTTTCCTTAAAAGGGTTTTCTGTAAAACAAACGGGAATGTGCAATTTAGTTTCGGTAATGGCACTCAAACCCATACTTAACCAAGTTCGAGTCAAATGCTGTATCATGGAATTGTGCTTCAGTGGTCAAGCTGTACAGTGCTCAACTCAAACTTGGGTAAGCATGGGTTTGATTGCTATTACTGGCACCAAAATTGGGCCTACGTTCGGCTTTGATCAAATGTTCACTACTAAAAGATGTTTCTCGTAAAACCAAAAACTATGCTAAAAATTAGACTATTAAACTGTTTACACTATGTTCCTTTTTATAATTAAATGCAGTTTAATTTTGTTATTTATCCTTTATCGTTTCTGTTAGTGTTGTTAATAATGCAGATTGTTATTTAGAAAAACGTTCAACTGTGTAATTATTGAAATTAGTGAACAACATGAGTATATTATTTGAATGTGTACACCGAAAGTGCATATTGACTGAATTATATGCTTGTTATTTAACGATATTCGTCTTAATAATTTACCTATATAAACAATTTAAAATTTTACTACAAAATCTTGTATGAAACGTTATTTTGTAATGTAAAAACAGAATTATAATATTATTTAATTATTAATAACACCATTAAAAGTATGTATATATTATATTGTAAAACAAGTTAAATATTAATTAATTTTAATTTTTTCCTAATAGCAATATAAATAAAGTATATTTTAGTAAAGTGTTTTTACATAATAAAATAAAATAACATTTATTTAAGTTGTTAAAACAACGGTTTGTTTAATTTAAATGAATGTATGCATATTGATTTATACGGTGTTTGTAAAATATAAATGTAAATGTATTTGTGCTCGTTAATAATAAAATGCTACTGTAATTAATTGATTATTTAAAAATAACAGTGCATAAAACATTATAGAATATTTTAACTTGTTTGTATCATGCTGCGTTGTTAGTTTGCATTTTAAGGTTAAATATTTTTAAGCGTAGTTAAATATAGCACAATAAATGTTGTCAATACTACATGAAAGTAGATTCAAGTATTTACTATTTTTAAAATAGAAACAAGGTCATTTTAAGCCTTTTGATAATAAAATAAAGTTTGTTTTTTTAATTAAACAAAAATAAAAGAAAAGTTATTAGTAAGGTAAATTAAAACAGGAATAATAAATAAAATAATAATAATAATAATAATTATTATTATTATTATTATTATTACTATTATTATTTTACTACTTTAAATATATTGCAGGAAACGCATCTTTCAGCAGTGAACATTTTAGCAAAACCAAATGTGGGCCCGTATTTAGTGTCGATAGTGCAAATTAAACTTATACTACACTGCTAAATTACCCTGGCACAAATATTTTAAAACAAATAAAGTAATGTTAGGTAAATATAGCATGTTTATTAAAAAACATACTTTAAACCCTTAATTATTAAAATTTTAAAACACTTTTTATATGATTAATCAAAAACATTATAATTGAATTTAATCAGGCGTAAAAAATTACTTCTTCCATTTTAAATGCGGGCCTACGTATATATATATATTTAAAGTAAAAATTATTACAAAACTCTTTATCTTTAAAAATAAGCATGGAATAATAAGATATCAGTTACAGTAAAAAAATTAAAACAATTCAATTATATATATATATATATATATATATATATATATATATATATATATATATATATATATATATATTAAAAGCCGTATATTACAAATATCGATTAAATGTTCTTTTTATAAAACAGAACAATGGTCGCAAATTGTTAACAATATTCAATTGCTCTTTTATCTTTAAATAAATGTTTAAACACAAAAAATAGTGATATTTAAAAACTTTAAATAAAAAGCTTTTTAAGAGGCATATATTTTTGCTAAATAATGCAATATTAGTAAATAATTGGGAACAGTGTGTATTTATCTGTACAAACTTCAAAAAACTTAATGTAACGCAATATTTATTTTAACAAACTTATCCTAATTAAGTTATAGACACTTTGATTGACCTATGCCAACCATTTTATTACCAACTTTAATTTTTTTATTTTTATGCCGTTTTCAATTATTTTTTAAGGAACAATTTTGACTTAAATTATGTTTTTTATTTTTAATTTAATGCAAATAATGGAGATCAAACCCATGCACACCCAGGTTCGAGTCGAGTGTTGTACCGCTAGACCACCCCAGTACAACTTTTATTATTTAATTTTTCCAAAGTCATACAGTGATTTTTGTGTTACGTTTTTAACAATGTAATATTTCTTGCTGCAGGAAAACTGCTAATCTTGTATCATTACTATCTTTTTATTTTTATTGTATCTAGTATTTGTTAAAACAAGGTTACTTAAAAATATAACAAACTTAATTTAGACCATACAAAGAAATTATAATAAATTAATTGTTTACTGTTGTTTATACATATTAAGAATTTACTTTTATATTGTTAATCATAATGTATTATATTGTATGAAAATGTAATTTAAAAATTAATAGTTACATTAAAATATTATTAAAGGCCTTATACTTTTAATTCTTTTATATACACATTTAACTATTAAAAATTTAACGTAAAATTATATATATATAATATATATATATATATATATATTTATTATATAATAGTAATAATAATTATTATTATTACTATTATTATTAGTATTATTATTATTATTATTATTATTATTATTATTAGTAGTAGTAGTAGTAGTAGTAGTAGTAGTAGTAGTAGTAGTAGTAGTAGTAGTAGTAGTAGTAGTAGTAGTAGTAGTAGCAGTAGTAGTAGTAGCAGTACAACCCTAGCATTTCGCAATTTTAAGGTTTACAATTTTTAATAATTTTAATTTTTTTGAATCCAAAATTAAATTAAAATTAATGTGTTATTTACTAAAAATTATTAATTGGATTTTTGAAGTAATTTATATAATTATTACAAGATATTTTTTTGCCTTATTGTTAGTATATTCTAATTGACGTAAAAGGAAAACAAGAAGCAGTAGAGCAACATATAAAACAAAAACGCAACAAATATAAAACATATATATATATATATATATATATTGCTTTCAATTATCTCTGATTGATGTAAACAAAGTTGTTTATTTTTAAAAAAATGTATAACAATTTAGCAAAATACTTAAAAGTGTTAAGTTTTATCAACAAAAAAATTTATGTATTTTTTCAATATAATGTTAAACGCAGTAAAGGCAATTCAAGTAATATGTACCTTTATTGCTTAGTTGGAGATACAATGACACAAATCTGCAATATAATTCAGTTTGGAGTTGAAACATTTATAGGTAAATTAATGTGAGTCACTAATATATCTAAAAATTGGAAAATAATTAACTTTTTATATATTTAAAAAATAAAGATTTTATAAGTAAATTTATAAGTAGTTGAGAAAACGTTATGATACAGTTATTTATCTTTTTAATTCGAAGTAGGCATACATTAACCAAATTAGACAACTGTTGTACATCTTTAATGAACCCAAAAATTGTATAATGAATAATATAAAAACAAAACTTTTGCTTGTTTACAAAAAAAATAATTTTAGCATAAACAATTTAATCAATACAACTCAGAAAAATCTTTTTATAAACATACTAATTTTAATAAACATTAAGGTATAAAGAATTGATAAAAATGTTATTATTCTAAAATAGCACACAAGGAAAATTACGCACAAACCCCTCTTATCTATTACCAGTACTACGTTATATATATATATATATATATATATATATATATAAACTTAATTCAGTTCAATAACCGATTTTCGTTACAAATCGTTTAATCTGCTTATACTAAAACCCAAGAAAACACGTTTTAAGTCTATTAAACTAATTTAGTCATAATTTATTCCGTGTCTGTGCATAGTAATGTTTGTAATATTAATTTTAAAAATTTTAACAATCAACGTCTTCTAATACATTTTCTTGCAAAAATATTTTTTATTCATAATTTGTTTTAGCAATAAACCATAAAACTAGTGTTTTCTCCATTTCATTTTGCATTAAACTAAATTAAAACATTGTGGTTATTAAATAGTTTTGGCGTAGAATTTTTACTACCAGATGTTGCTCCTACTAAAAACCCTTCTTTTTTATCCAGATTTTAGATTGGCTAAATTGGTTTATTTCTAATTATCTTCTGGCTGAGTTTTTTAGTATAAAAAGACATTTATGCTATTAATATATGCTTTTTACTTAAATTTTAACCAATACAGTTTACTAACCAAGAGTACAAAAAATACGATTATTATTATTATTATTATTATTATTATTATTATTATTATTATTATTTAAATAAAAGTATAATCAGTTTAGTTAATAAAATGTATCTTTAACAAAATCTAGAAATATTAAATTTTAAAATGTATATTTGCAATATAAATAAATTTAGCACAGTTATTTTGCGTAATTAAAAAACACTGTTAACATATAAAATCACATTTCATAAAATAATTATTAGCTATTGAATGTTAAAAAAACGATTAAAATATAAATTTAACTATTCTTTTTTGTAAACAAAACTATTTTAAAGAAACATCTGGAAAACAATTGATTCAATGCACTATAGTAAAACGTTGGACTGTATTACCAAATATTTTTTTTAAAACGTTTAAATTTAAACTTTATTAAACTAAACTAAAACATGTATTTTAATATTTTATTAATTTTTAAATTATATGAACTTTAGTGGTTACAATATTCTATTAAAAATTAAAAAACCCTTTTATTATTAAAAGAATAAAATAATAAGATTGCTTTAATTGATTAAACATCATACATTAAAAAAATGTTTTTCTACACTCAACAGAACTGGGGCCATATTTAGTTACTGTTCTAGATTTTTAATCCTTGTTTACAAAAATAAAAAGTAAACCAATATAGTCACTGATTTATTCTAACACAAGATTTAATTGTTTCTAAAGATTACTTTAAACATATTTTAGTTAGTGTTAATAAATTATTTATAAATAGAAAAACAATGTTTTAATAAATAAATAAGTATTATACAAAATTAGATTAAAAACAAAGAAAAACATTACATTTAAAATAACATTTAAATGCTTTTATTCTTTTTATACAATAATCTACATTTTATTACATTACAATATAAAAATAAACTGCTATTAAATCTAAACTGCATTAAAAATTAATTAATTACTATTTACGTGTATAATCTAAATTACATTTGTCATAATTGTAAGTAACTTTGTCAAAACCAGTTTCAAATACGCTCGAAATAGAAGAATTAGGCTACAAAGTTGGCAACCTTATTATTGCAAAACATTGATGCGTTGCTAAGCCTACAACTTAAAATTACTGCATAAATATAACATAATTAGACAAAAAAGCTATATAATTGAACTTAAGTTTTATTTTTTAATAATAATTAAGAAGGGCATTAAAGTTTTAAAAAAATGGAGTTACCAATAGAAAGGTTGGTTTACAACAATCAATTTGAATAAACATTTTTTGGAATAACTTTATTAAAATAAATATAATGTAAAATTATAATTGCATCGAGTCTAGATGTACACATTCTGTAAACTTTAAAACAATAGAAATTATAGCAACAAACACACCATGTTAGTCAATTATTTACAAACACTGCATCACTTAACAAAAAAAATAGTCATTAAAAATTATTAATTGTACGTTTGTTTTGTATATATAATATATATATATATATATAATTTTTGTTGTTTATTTAAATTTTTTATTTATGTTAAATGAATTACATGTATTACAATTTTTTGAGCAAGAAGGACAACCATAAATTAATACTTTATTTAAATATACTAATGTAAACATAGAATAATATTTGAGAAAGCAACAAGTTTTTAATATAAAAATTAAACAAAAAAATTTTTAATAGGCTTAATTAGATAAATTTTATTTATAAAATTTTTACACACAAACATTTAAAAAACTTTTTTTGAATGTTTAACATTTAAGATTACATCTGGTATGTTTGTAAACATAAAAGCACAGTACCAATTAATCCTCACATTCCCTTTTTTGTGATTTAAATTAAAATAAACTCTGCATTATTTAACTATTAGCAAAGTGTTTAACACTTTGTTCTATTTATTAAAATTAAAATAATTGTAGTGGCTTTTAATTAGTACTAATAAAAAACATAATTTTATCTACTTTCCTTTTTACAGTAATCATTTTGTATTTCAAATTAAACTAACCGTTGTCACAACAGATTAAATAAAGTTACTTTTATTAAAGTATATAACAATATTTTATTTAATAATCTTTATAAAATCGTTATTAGATAAGTAATTTAAAATTAATAATATTTTAATTATTTTAAAATCTAATATATATATATATATATATAAGTGTGTTTTTTGCAAATTAAATAATTACATGATTTTAATATTACTTTACAGAATAATAATTAATACCATGTATTTAACATTTATGGTAAAATTCAAATTATTACTATTTACCCTACAAGATTAGCCACATGATCACTAGTAACGATATAATATAAAATCCAATAATATGTACATGACCACAAATTTGTGATGTAACCAACATTAACAAAAACAACAATATATGAATAACAAATCATAAACTAGGATAGAACAAGTTAATTTTTTTCAAAATATTGTAAAAAGTTCAACTACTAAATTTTTACTTTTTTTAGGTTATAACCACTTAGTCAAAAATTACAAAAAAGTATAATTTTTGACTGATTGCTTAAAACAAAAAGTACCACAATTTTGTAATTTGAGTTCCATTTATTAATTGGTTTAAACATGCTAGTTTGTATGATAATGTTCTGCATTTACGAAATAAACATTGGTTTTAATTTATTTGCTTTCTGTTGTTATAATTTATATAGGTAAATTATTAAGACAAATATCGCTAAATAGCAAGCATATAATTCAGTCAATATGCACTTTCGGTGTACACATTCAAATAATATACTCATGTTGTTCACTAATTTCAATAATTACACAGTTGAACGTTTTTCTAAATAACAATCTGCATTATTAACAACACTAACAGAAACGATAAAGGATAAATAACAAAATTAAACTGCATTTAATTATAAAAAGGAACATAGTGTAAACAGTTTAATAGTCTAATTTTTAGCATAGTTTTTGGTTTTACGAGAAACATCTTTTAGTAGTGAACATTTGATCAAAGCCGAACGTAGGCCCAATTTTGGTGCCAGTAATAGCAATCAAACCCATGCTTACCCAAGTTTGAGTTGAGCACTGTACAGCTTGACCACTGAAGCACAATTCCATGATACAGCATTTGACTCGAACTTGGTTAAGTATGGGTTTGAGTGCCATTACCGAAACTAAATTGCACATTCCCGTTTGTTTTACAGAAAACCCTTTTAAGGAAAGTATTCGAGTAGTATTAATCAAAAAAATAAGTTTAGGTTTTTGTTCAATAATTAATTTTCATGTCAATGTAGTTAATTTTGTTATATTATGCATTGTTTAACGTCTATTTGTAACAATTCGCAATTTATTCAAATCATTTAATTTTAACAATCAATTTACACCAAAAAATTGAAAATGAATTATATATTTGTTTTGCTGTATTGCTTGTTATTATTAGATAAACAATTTAAAATATATAAATGTATTATATATATATATATATATATATATATAATAGTACTCCTATGACATTTATATTTGTATGTTCATACACTACATCTGCTTATTTATTTAACAAAATTTTATTAATCATTGTATGTATGGTAAAAAATAATAATTTTTTATGTATTTGTATAAATTTGTAGAATTGTGGTAAACATAACTTATGGATATATTCATTTAGTTTACAAGAAACAGATTTTAAACATAAAATAATTTTATTGGCACTTATTTAGAAATTTAATTAAAAAAACATTATAAAAATATTTAAAAATTTTATAATACAAATGTTCTACTATTTAGAATAAAAATGTTTACCTGACCATAAATAATTAATCAAATATTAACTATAAATTTAAAAAAATCTAATCTGTCATCGTTTTAAAAGAAAGATTAGTTATTATAAACATTAAAAAATATTTTTTATCTAATTGTTAGTTTTAATAATTATAATATTGTTTGTTCTGTATTTAAATGTAATACATCATGGACTACGATTTAAATAAAATTGAAAATAGGTGTGTGCAGCTGCATAACTACATTTCCACTTTAATAAAAACTTTTACAATTGGAATCTACAGTCGCGAAAGAAACTGAATCCTATATTGACCTACTAAGATATTTGATAATATTCAGTACTTGTTACTTATCTTAGATATATCTAACACTTATTAATAAATATATTGGATAAGTAATACTTTACTAATATATATATTGTTTGCAAAAAACATTGTAACTATAATATACAACTTTATTTATTTTAGCAATAAATCACAATACCTCTGTAAAAACAAACACATATAACTTATTACAAAAATGTTATTAGCTAAAATACATTAACATATAAAAAAAAAGTTGCAAACTTTACAATGTCAACAATTTAAGTAATGCTTACTTCTTTTTATAACTTTTGCCAGCCGTTTTAAATGTTAGACTATCAAAGAACTATCAAAATCCTTTAAAACTCAATTTTTTTGACATAAATGATATTCTTTATACGTAATATAATATCTTGCAACTTGTTATCCTAATCTTTAAAAAAACCAAAACACAATTAATAACATTTAAATCCAGGTTGCAAAGAACCATATGCACAAAGATCGGTTTTATGCTTAACAAGGTTTTTGCAGTTTAAATAAATTAAACCTATAGTAAATGGTAAGTTGTACTAAAACACAACCTACCAATTCTACCAGTGGAATTGTGGAGTATGATTTTGAACATATTTTCACTGCTCTGAAACATCTTACTAAAATAACAACTGAAATAATTTGTTAAGATTTTTTGTCAATTTTTTACTGTTCAAACAGTGGCTAGTATAAATCTGTTTTAGTAAGTTTAAATATTTTATCACTACAACAAAACATATATGCAACTTATTTTGCAACTTATTTGTAATCTTTAGCAAAATCCACATTATACTTGACTTAAAAATGTTAAATCCGAAATTAATAACATCAGCACACATTTTTCATTTTGCTTTTTCTAAAATCATAAAAAATCACTTGTATACATTTGTCAAAATTTATTTCAATTTTTAATTGCAGCTTAATAAGTTATGTACTACATGTACTACAAAAGATTTTTATTTTTTACAAAATCCAATATTACAAATGTTTATATTTTTTTTGGTTACTACCATTGTATATAATTTTTACAGTTGATTTAAAAAAAATTAATTTACAAATATGTTTTACACGTTTGGCAGTATATATATATATATATATATATATATATATATATATATATATATATATATATATACAAATATATACAACAATTGCAAAAAATTGATTATTTAACTAAAACCTTTCTAGCAACTACATAGCATACAAGAGAAACGTCACTTTATTTATAAAATATACAATACTATATAATAATTTTAAAAAACTATAATTATATATACATATATATTGTAAGTAAAAAAAATTGTAAAAAATATTAACTGGTGCAAAACCGAAAATGGAAAAAAATATTTAACATGATCTATAAAGATAACTATTAACAAAAATACGGATTACATGCAATATTTTCAGTTACCAAATGATAAAAAACATTAGAAAGTTCAAAAAATTCAATAATCTATGTGATCGCCTTACTTTTGAACAACCTGATCTAGGTGTTTTGGAATGCTGTCAATGAGAGTGTTGATATATTCTTGTTTCATCTCATATTGAACAACAAACCGAATACGTTCACTTAAATCCTCAATTTCAATGTGCCTATTGATGTTGCGCTTTAGCATACTGAATATATTTTCAATAACATTGATATCCGCGCTGTCAAATGGCAATTGATTGAAAGATAGTTTTTTCGATTTTAACCCCTCTACTGTCTAAATGTAAATATAAAGTAAACATAATAAACTTAAATAAATATGACGTTATCTTTTTAGACGTATGGTAGTAAAATAATAGTTACTCCCGTGTAACTGTGCTGTATTTCATAAAGAAAAACATCCTTTATGACTGGAACAAATATTTTACTATTTAAAGTACCTAATATAATTCTCCATTTGATAGGTTGCTTATACTTAATACCAAACTAACACATTGTTTGCCGAGGGTGCGCTTTTTAACAACCGGGAGTAAATGTTTTTAAAAACTGGACCCACATAACACTTTGTTTTTAAAGCCAAATGCTTCGTCCGGAATCATTGTTTTATCGGAAAAGTATGTAAAACGCCAACAACAAAGGTGTCTTTCACTCAATAGTTTACAAAAGGTTTATCTATCATCCTTTTGTTTTTTAGTAATAAATGGCTTAATCTTTGGTGATTGTAGAGTTAAACCAGATTCAGTTACTTTGTTTCTTATTGTGGAATAAGTAAAATTGTTTAAACTATTTTTTTAACTCTATAACGATTTTCTAATTATCAGTAGTAGTCGTTAAACGTTTTCTTCTAACATTATTATAATTTCGTGGTATTTGACCGTTAATAATCCGACAAATTATTGAAAGGTTAACTCTGTATAAATTTGCCAATTTTTTGGGTAAAAATCCTTTATTTTTTAATTCTTTAATGACACGATATTCATTTTCGATAAGATGAAAACATTTTTAGCACTAATGTCCACTTCACAAACAATGCAATCAGAAAGCAAAATTAGCGGATGAGCGGAATCTCAAGGTTAAACGTAAATAATAAATTATTCGATTTGTTTTAAAACTTTATTCAAAATTTAAAAAAAATATTTTTATTATTTTTGTTTATATAGATCAGAATAATTAAAAGTTTATTTTGATAATTACTATAACATCACAATCAGGGCAAATTTGAAAGTTTGTTTAACATCAATTTTAATGATTAGTTATTGTTCATTTTTAATGAAATTAAGCACAAGATAATAATAGGCTAATTATTATAGAAATTATGTAACTTCAACTTATTATCCACGTTAATATAGAAGCGGCTTTTAAAATATGCCATTTGTAAGTATATATAAATGAACTATTAAGTACTTAACATTATTTTTAATTCTCAATATTTATTTTTAGGAAAAAAACAATTAGACATAACAAATTTATTTAGATTTAATACTTTTGTAATTTTTTGCGATAATTTTTGAAATGGCTGTATATATATATATATATGGGCCAAAAGAGCTCTGTTACAATTAACAGTATGAAATTGATTGAATTTCTTCACATCACTTAAGCATATTAAGTACATCAACATTTTACTAATATAATTCTTGAACATTATTTTAGCAACACTAGTAATTAAAATAATATAAATAATTGTTTTTTACAAACAACATTACCAAATTCTCGCTTAGACAAAAAACCCAGAATTTACATATTTTGACAAGACAAAAATACTACTACATTATTTGCTTAAAAATAAATTATATTATAAAATATTTAAATATATAGATAATCAACGTCAACAATTTTACAAATTTAGTAGTTGAAGGAATAACCGTGATTTTTTATAACTTTTTTTAAACGCTTTGGTTAGGAATCAACCAAATTAATGATATAATCTTGTTGAATTCGATTTTTTAACACATAATCAATTTTTTCTTTGATTGTGCTTTAATTTTTTATCTGATTTATTTCCCGTATAAGATAACTAAAAAGATTTTCAGTTACATTGAGGTCAGGGTTGCATGGTAACAATTGAATAAAGCTCAGTTTTTTACTATTTAAAGGACCTTTAGCCTAAACAATAAAAAATGCCTTAAATTATAAATTAGAATAAAAAGCATGTTTTCTATTTTGACGAATACATTGGAGCATTATTTTAAACAACCACTAAATGTCCTGAAGCATTTTGTTATAGTTCAGTCTTAAAAAAGCCTTTAAAAATGGTTATACATTTTTAGGTACTTGTTTTACTCTATTTTGAAAGGTGTTTCAAATTAATTCTATAATATCCATTATGACATTATGGAAGCGCAACCTTTTTAACAATGCAATTGTAATTTTGGGAAAAATTGGGATTATAAAAAGCAGTGAATTACATTGTGCATAATTTGTATTTTAAATTATACTCGTTAGTAAAAAAATTTGATTTCCAGAAGCAAACTGAACAGTTTTTATACATTTTTGCAAATTCCACACATTTTTTTCTATGTTGTGCTGTTAAAGGAACTTTTTTAATGTTTTCTTTAAATAGAAATTAATTGATTTCATTTGATTTCGAATAAGTGAATATGAAAAAGTAACTAATTCTTCTTCTTGTATTTAATTAATGGACTTCATTCTGTTTCTTTTCAATTTAGCGATTATAAACAAATCATTCCGTTTACTAGTTGATAATGCAGATCCAGTTTCTCCTGTTCTTGGTCGTACATAATTTTTTAAAATTGTGTATACAATCCTTGTGTTTAGCTAAAATAAATCTGCAATTTTTTTAATAGTTAAACCAAAATTATAACCTTTTTTATTTGTTCTTAATTTTTACAAGTTAAAAATAGCTTCCATTATTTAAACTCATTGTAATCAATTGCCGTAAGTGTTTAAAATTGTGCCAAGGTTAAAGGGTCAAATTAAAATGTTTGACAAGTCGATAAAACAAAAACGAAAAGTTAAGTTTTTAAATTTAAAAAAAAATATTTTTACATTATAATTAATTTTAAATTTTCTATACATAAAATATTTTAAAACTAATTAATTTTCTATAATTTAAATGTTTCGATCAGTTGAAAAACAAAAATGCGAAGTCAAGTGTATAAAATGTTTATGTTTTACATTATATTTAATTTTAAATATTATATACATACGAAATTTAAAGACTAATCATTTTTCTTTAAATAAAATGTATGCGGTAACGTGTAATGGGTTATGTAAACATACGCAAAATTATGTAAAGTAATAATAATTTTTTTTGGAATTATTGTTGCGTAATCGTTTTATATTATTAACTTAAAAAGCATATAATTTTTTATTATAACTTTACCATTTACCCATTTAAATACTATTTATCCAAAAATTCCAAAACACTTAAATATTTATAATTATAAAACACTAAAAAAACAATTAACTTTAGGTATTGGTAGCCAATATTATCTTAGCAATATTACTTTGTTGAAAAAAATATCTCTTAAGTTAAAACAAAAAAATTAAAAAACAAGAGTTTATTGACAACTACCATTTTAAACCCTGTATACTCTATGCATACATTTTATATTGAGAAAAATAACCCATTAGTAAAAATTCCAAATTTGATTTAAAGAAGTTTTGTTAAGTCTCTGAGCATTGCATCAAATATTAACAACCTAAGTGTGTTACACTCTTAAAATAGGCATAATCCTAACTGCAATCAACTATTGTCACATAAACGCAACTTAACAAATTTACTAAATTCAAATTACCAAATTTAAATTACTAAATTCAAATTACCAAGTTCAATTTTGTCTGTTTTATTTTTTAATGTTATATATATATATTGCAATTCTATAAACATTTACACCATTTATACAAAAAATTTTAATTTTTTTTATATTAAACAGAGTCTGAATAACAGCGATTACTTATTACAAATTATACGTATGAAGTGAGCGAAAAGCATTAAAATAAAAATTGAAATTGTGTTAAACTTACTTCATATATTTTTACAATTTCTTAAATTAAATTATTTTTAAAATGGAATGATTATTAACTATTTAAAAATATAATATAAATTTGTATGTCTTTACGCAACTATTAATTTTATTTAAAATATATTATTTATAAAAATTAAAATGTTGTAAAAGTATAATGCATTTATTATTAATTATTTTCATAAATAAAATGTATAATTTAATATTTAAAAAATTTTACCGAGAAATAATTAAGGTTAAAGCATTGAATTACCAGTGTTGTACGAATTTTAAAAAGTGTGGCGTATTAATCAAATTTTTATAATGTTGTCTTTTTATAAAAGTTAACATTTATTTAGAACCACCACTGTTACAACAATTACCACAAAAAAGTGATTATTTAACTAAAACAACTCTAGCAACTACACAACCTACAAGAGAAACGTCACTTCAATTATAAAATATGCAATATTATATAATAGTTAAAAAAGTACAATTATATATATATATATATATATATATTGTAGGTAATAAAAAATTGTATAAAATATCACTTGATACAAAATCAAAAATGGAGTAAAATAATAATAATATAACGTTAATTATTAATAGAAAAACAGATAACATGCATTTTTTCAGTTACCAAAGTTTAAAAAATCGAATAATCTATGTGATCGCCTTTTATTTAAACAACCTGATTCAGGCGTTTTGGAATACTGTCGATGATATATTCTTGTTTCATCTTATATTGAACAACAGACCGAATGCGTTTACATAAATCCTCAATTTACCTATGCTTTTTGATGTTGCTCTTTAGCATACTGAAAAAAATGTTGAATAACACTGATACCTGGGCTGTTAGGTGGTAACTGAGTAAAATATAAGCTTTTTTGATTTTAACCCGTCTAATGTATAAATGTAAATATAGAATAAATAAAGTGAACCTAGATAAATATGACGTTACCTTTTTGGACGCATAATTTGGGACATTAATCTCAAAAAGAGCAGTAACTCCCGTGCGTGTGCCACATTTTATTATAAAATAGATCTTTTATTATTGAAACAAATTATTGTCTATTTAAGGTACATGGTATAATTCTCCATTTGACAAGTTAATTGTACAAACTACCAAACCAACAAATCACTTGTCGACGGTGGGTTTTTTTAATTACTGGAAGTCAATATTTTTGAAAACTTAACCAGCACAATATTTTGTTTTTGAAGCCAAAAGGTTCGTCCCAAATTAATGATTTATTAGCGAAGTATACGGAACGCCAATAACAAAGTTGTCATTCACTCCATATTTTACAAAAAGCTTTTGTTTTGTAGTAATAAATGGCTTAACTTTTTTTAAGCATTACAGTAAAATACTTGTAAGTTTATTAGATTGCACTGTAAAACAGTGTAGTGTATTATCATATAATTACATATATTTTTGTTTTAAAATTCATGGGGTAACAATGATGTTTGATACAATTGTACTTTAAATTTTATACATTAAATTTTATACGTATTAAAGACAATTCTTTGTCGGTATTCACTCAGTCCTGTCTTTAAAACTACAATTTCATGTTTTGACCATTCTTGTCAAAATATTGTTCACTTATTGGATTTTGCCAATATTCATCTTTCAAACAGCCAGATTTGCTAACCTTGAACTCTAATACCCTTCTATCTCCCATCAAACATGGGACTGACTAGGGTAAATTTGTAAAACTATATAATTATAAATTATTTTTTATTATCCAATAATTCATCAGTTTTTAGGAAAATATAATTACTTTTGTTACGTTCATTACCTTTTACTTAATGTAAATAAAATTATTTTGAAAACTTTATGCTTTAGTTTATATTGGTTATTGCTAACCTATAATAATTATGTTTTTCTATTTTTAAAATAATAACATTAAAAAGTGTTTTGTTTACCTAATTTGTTCATATTACTCAAAATTTTAATTATTTTTATTAACTTTTAATAACAATGTGTAATGTTTAAAAACTTGAATATTTTAATACGTTTTGTTAAATTAAGCATAAATAATTTGATTAATTTGTTTTGCAATATTTCTGTATTTTAATTTAATTTAAAAAATAAACTTAAAGTGAAAAATCATGCATAATATATGTACATAGAGAAATTAAAAAGTTAAACTAAACTTACTTTTGTTATTTTGGCCTAAAAACTAAAAGTAAATATTTTAAAGTTACCAATAATCCCTTTTAAAACCGAAAATATGTTTTTTATAAACATTTAAAGTGGTAAAAATAGGATAATTAAAAATTAAAAACTAAATTAAATTAAATGCGAGTTTCTGTTCGGCTTTGCTAAAATGTTCACTTACTGAAATATGTATTTGTTACAACAATAAAAGAAGTGTAAATTTAAAGTTGTTTTATGTTAACTCTCCCTCCGTATTAACATAAACTTTAGACCTAAAATTGTTCAAATTGTATTTAGGAAGTAAGTATATTTTTTAAAACAAACTTTGCAAAAATAATGTACAACAAACTGAGTACTTTTTGCGTGATTATTCAAAGTTTTTACGTTTCTAAATACAAAATAACAATAAGTAAACAATTCTATTTTTGCACGAAAATGTACTTTTAAAAATCAATCTTGTTGTTGTGTTTTAAGTAAACTATTTTTCTGTGCAACTAGGGGTTTTAAATCCTGCGCTTTAAACAAATAAAATGTGCTATATTAACTTATAAGTAACAGCAACTGATTACATATTTTAAAAAAATATTATATTTACTAAAATAATTGCTACTTTGAAATAATACATCATTTCTGATAAATGTTTAATGTTAATATTAAATATTAAATATGTTAATATTAATTGTATGAATTAAATTATATTTAAAAATCTGACCTTAAATTGACATTTAATTTGGAATTTAATTTAATTTAATTTAATTTAAAAAATATAATTAAAACTTGATTATTAATTCCTCCTTTGCTTGCTTTATATATATATATATATATATATATATATATATATATATATATATATATATATATATATAATCTGCCTTCCCACTGTTTTCCATTTCAAAAATTTTCAAAACGTTAGATAAACGTAAAAGTATAATTAACTTTTGCTCCGTATGTAACCCGCATTGTGACAATAATTTATGAATGCAAAAAGCTGATTAATTTTTTATTTTAGGTAAATAACCACATATAGCAGTTAATATAACTTAAAATACGTTTTTAGTATATTTACTACATTTATGTACTCGGATTAATTTTTGTGCACTTCATCTCTTTCACATTTTAATCATATGTTCAAATTTACAACACGGAGTACAGATTAAGAGATATTAAAACATATTTAAAAATAATATAAAAGTATAAACATTTTTGAAGTTTTGAATATTATTAACATCCTATTTTGAATTATAGTAACCAACAAAATATAATAATATAAATTAAATTAAATTATGAATAGAGCATCAGTACATTCAACAACAACGTATTTTAAATTGCACTGGACATGTTTTGATAAGAGCACAACGTGTAAGCTATATATGTTTATTATTCCTCTAAACACATAAATATTCTTTTTCTTCTTCTTTTTTTATAACTTTTTCCTATTTTATAAAGGGTCGGTGTTTCAGGTCACTATTTTCCATTTGGTTTTGTTAACAGTGTCAATAATCGTTAACCTCATTTTCTTTGTATTTGCTTCGACGAAGTCTAACCATTTTCTATTTGGTCGACCTCGATTAATTAACATAATTTGTTACATAATGGTTATTTTATAATTGTTACAAAACCAATATAATCTTTTTTTACATAAAAATTTATTTTAAAGTACTAAACATAGGTTTGTACAAACTTTACTATACATAATACCTTATTTTAGTATACAAGATATAACTATTTTTAAATCAGGGTCTTATTAACTACAAATTATCATAAATTTTTGAAATATTTAATTGTATTTTTTATAAAGTAGACTATTATAAGTAATAAAAGTTTAACTGAACTTTTTTTAATTAAAAAGTTAAAACATTATTTTTTCTGCTCCTTACTAGCAATTAACTAAATTCGTGTTAATTATATTTTTAATTTAAACATTTAGTGTATTTTACTGTTTTTAAGTTGTACAATAATTTTTTTGACAAATAAAAAGTAGTTTTTAAATTTTTTATGAAAATACCCACAATATTTTAAAAATCATTACAACTCCTAAACTAAAACGTAGTTATTAAACTAAAACTTGTGTAGCAATCACATAATATACAATAAAAACGTCACTTTAATTATAAAATTTACAATATTATTTAATAATTAAAATATAAGTATAATTCTATAAATATATAATGTAACTAATAAAAAACTACATAAAACATTAACTGGTTCATAATCTGATATTGAATAAAATTACCAACATAAAACATAACGTCTAATATATTTTAAAATGCAAAATATATCTAATTTTTAGAGTTAATAAATTGTTTTATGTATAATTTACTCCAAAATTTAAATAATAAATAAGATGAATTGTGTTTATAACCACTTGGCTTAGGTGTTTCTGTATGCTTTTGGTTAAAATACTGATATAGTTTTATGTAATCTAAATTTTAATAAAAAAAATAATTTGAACAAATATTTTTAAAATTTAAATATATTTATACATATTAAGTTTTATTATACAAAAAATAAAATAAATAACATTAATGTTAAAACTGTTAAATACCGCTTTTTAAAAATATTTTTATTTTTATTTTAGCCCGTGTTATGATTAAATTAAGTTTTCTATTTAAACAAAGTAAATTTAAATGCAACTGCAATTAATTTTGTAAAATTGCAATACAAATTATTATTTTTATAAACAATTGTAACCCTGGCATAAGTAAAATACATTTTAGCTTACAAAATATCTATGTTTTACATAAAAAAGACCACTGTTTATATTGGTTAATATAATTTTTATATAGGGGTTATTTAATATTTTTTATGTAATAAATTTAACAATCGTTGCTTAAATTTATTGTTCTAAGTGTAAAATTTTAAGTTTGTACAAAAATGTTTATACACAGCAACTTATTTTATCATCCAACATATTAATCCTTTTAAATCAGTGTTTTAATAACTACAACTAAAAGTAATTAGTATTAAATACAATTTTATTTTACTATTACAAAACGTAATTCTGGTATTCTTAATTTGTAATAAAAAATTAACCAAACTTCCTCTGATAAAGGAGATATAACATATTTTATTTTCCGCTCCTAAGTACCAAATAATTAAATTTGTGTTAATTATATTTTATACTTTAACAAAATTGTGTATTTTATTGTTTTTAAGTTAAATAATAATTTTTTTAAACAAACAAAATATAAGTTTTTAATATCTTGAAGAAAATACCAAAAATATTATAAAAAACATTATTATAATTTTTAAAACGTTTACCAAGATATACTGTATTTCTAATTTTAATTCGTATGCAATTATTAATTTTTAACTTAAATCTAACAACAAATGAATATTTTAAAGTAAAAACCGAAGGAACATTTTCAAATTAACATTACACAAAATATTAGTTTTGAAATTATTTCAAATTTTTGGTTACTGTGGTAACTTTTGAGTATAAACATACTTTAAAAATTATTTATTTAATATTGATATATTGAAAAATAATTAATTAATTATTTTTTAAATGTAAATTAATTTTTATTAATTTTAATTTTAATTTTTCTTATAAGGTAATAACAACGTACATTTTGTTTTGTAAAAACGCAAATTTAAGGTATAAAAATGTATTTTTGAATAATGATTTTAAGCACATTAATTAAAAATTCATTAATTATTATTAAAAAAGTGTAAATTGCGTGTAGTTATTCCGTTTATGTAGGTGTCGTTTTTAAAATATGCTTTTTTGACTAACTCGGGATTTTAAATAAATAATGCTAAGTAAATATCAATCAATTATTAAGTACATAACATTATTTTAAATTCTTAATAATTATTTTTACAGAAAAGCATTAAGAGATAACAAATTAATCTAGATTAAATTTTTTTTTGAATTTTTAACACTAATTTATTCACGGGAATTAGTATTAATTTTAATTTGTTTTAACAAAATATACTGCATTTTTATTTTTTATATTTATGCAAATACTAATTTTTAATTTAATTTTAAAAGTAAATAAATATTTTTTAAGAATTGGATTCCCTTTATAGTTCGAACTAGATTACAAACTGTGCTTTCATCCTTGTTATTATTTTTATTACACAGCATTTCCATAAGTTTCATCCAGTTATGCCATTCTATCTGTATTCTCTGAATTATCTCTATATTTAAATCTCTATTCTATTATAGCAATGAGCCCAGGTATTTAAATTATCTCACTTTTAAAAATTATTGGTTTTCCATTTTGATTTTATCATTATTTTGTTTTGTTGTAACTTTATATAAACTGTTTTTTGCTTGTTGATTTCTAAAGTTTAATCTTGAAACATCTTTCTTTATTGCTCTAACTTTCTCTCCAGATCTTCTTGTTGTCTACTGTATAAGTCAATGTCAGTTACAACTAACGTACTTCACGGTGATTCCAAACTAATATCGCTTGTTAGGGCGTTAATAACTAAATCAAACAAATACGGACCCAATGTCAATCCTTCATGAAGGCCAACTTTTAGTGGAACCAAATACTCTTTTCTACACTCATCCTTATCAACGTTTTTGCATGATCATACATATCTTATACAATTTTACATATTTTTCTGGAGCACATTTTTTTTTATGCTTCTTCAGTCTTAAAACACGATTGTATGTTTTTTCCAAATTGATAAAAACCATATAGTGTCCTTTCTGTTCTTATCTGTTTTTTATTGATGTTCAGAAAGCAAAAATAACATTATTTGTACTTTGTCTAAGCAAAAAACTAAATGTTTCTTTTCCAATGTCTGTTTTTTTGCGAATCCTTCAATTAATACTTTTGTTCCAAAGTTTTAAAGCTTGTGACCTATGCTTTAGGTCTATCTAGTTGCCACAGTTTTAAATTTCTCTATTTTCCTTGTAAATTGGTATAATAAAAGATTTTTACACGTCAAGTATTTTTCATTGTTTCATATTAAATTTAGCAGCTTAGTATGTCCTTCAATTCTACAGTCTCTCAAGCATTTTCATGTTTTAATTAATATTCCATTTGGTCATAATGGTTTGTCATTATTCACCTTTATTTCTGTAATTACTTTTTTGTGGGATATTTCTTCTGTTACACCTTGATTAGATGTCCTATTTTTAGTCACTGCTTTAGATTACTTTATTTAACAGGGTTTCAAAACACACTTTCCATTTTTTTATTGACTCCTTTATCTCTTAGTACTGTTCTTTTTCATTTTTCATTTGTTTAAAATGTGTCAGGTTTTTTAAATCTTTAATTCTGGTTTTAGCAATACTAAATAAGCTCTATTCTCCTTCAAATGTTTTTAAGTCTTTATATATTTGATCCCACTTTTTTTCTTTTTCTACTGCTACCGCACTTTCAGCTGCCCATTTTGCTTGCTAATATTCCAACTTGTTAATTTCCAATCCAAATGGTTTCTATTTTTGTAATTTTATTTTTATTATTTTTTAACAAGTTGCTAAACTTTAACGTTTTACCATTACGATGCTTTATCTGCTAGTGCTTTTTTATCCAGATGTTACGTAGGAAAGCTTTCTCTATTTATTATTTCACAATTTCTTACCATCTTTGTATATACCCTCCTTGTTGGTAGAATACCAATCTGGCTTTGTTTTCTACTGTTCCAATATCTAACCAATTGACTGCTCCCTAATTTGAAAAACGTGTTAATTAGGGCCATTTCTTGTAAGGTTATACAGTCTAAAATTATTTTGCCATTTTTGTCTGTATCTCCATTTCTTCATCTGTCGTAAAATCTCTCAAGATTCTTTCCAGAGTGTCCTACATGGCCATTTAAATCAGTACTAATTATTATTATTATTGTTTAAAAATTGCTGCAAAGTGTCTCCTAAGTTGTCACCAAAATTTATATTTTACATTGTCCTACTTATATGCAGATCAGGGTGCGTATTCACTAATCATAGTAATGTACAAACCACTTATATTCAGTTTTACAACCATTTATTTTTTACTAAACCATTTCAAGTAGGTTCTATCTTGTCTTGTTTAATAAAGTAATAGCTAATCTATTTTTTATAAGTTCTTACTGTGAAATTGTCTATGCTTTTTAGCCACATTTTTTTCTTTCTTACTCCCCCATCTCATCTTTTGGGAATAGATTATGTCCAAATTCCTTATATAAATTAGTTCAAATATTTCTCTTTCCTAACCTATTAACAATTTAATTTTTAAAGTGTATACTCTCAACTTCCATTTTAAACCTTTCCGTAAGACTAACTGTTTTACAACTCTCAAAACAATAACCGCAAAAAAATGATTACTTATCTAAAACCTCTCTAGCAACTACATAGCATATAAAAGAAACATCACTTCGAATATAAAATATACAATACTATATAATAATTAAAAATAGAGCGGAGAACACTTGTGTTATTGGCGTTGTGTATACTTTATCAATAAAATAATAATTTGGAACGAAGCATTTGGCTTTAAGAACAAAGTGTTGTGTAGGTCCAGTTTTCAAAAACTTTTACTCCCGGTTGTTAGAAAGAAAGCCCACCCTCGACAAGCAATGTGTTGGTTTGGTATTAAGCATAAGCAACCTATCAAATGGAGAATTATCTTAGGTACCCTAAATAGTGAAGATTTTGTTTCAGTCATAAAGGATGTCTTTCATCATGAAATGCAGCACACTTACACGGGGTTACTACTGTTTTCCAGGACAATGCTCCATATCATACGTCCTAAAAGGTAACGTCATATTTATGTAAGTTCACTATATTTGCTTTATATTTCTATTTAGACAGTAGAGGGGCTAAAATACAAAAAGCTATTTTTCACTCAATTGACACCTAACAGCCCGGATATTAATATTATTAAAAATATATTCAGTATGCTAAATCGCAACATCAATAAGCATACTGAAATTGAGGATTTAAGTGAACGTATTCGGTTTATTGTTTAATATGAGATGAAACAAGAATATATCAACACTTTTATCGACAGTATTCCAAAACGGCTGAATCAGGTTGTTCAAAAAAAAGCGATCACATAGCTTATTAAATTTTTTAAACTTTCTAATGTCTTTAATCATTTGATAACTGAAAATATTGCATGTAATCCGTATTTTTGTTAATAGTTGTCTTTATAAATCATGTTAATCATTTTACTCCATTTTCGATTTTGCACTAGTTGATATTTTATACAATTTTTTTTACCTACAATATATATATGTATATGTAATTATATATATATTTTAATTACTATATAGTATTGTATATTTTATAATCAAAGTGACGTTTCTCTTGTATGCTATGTAGTTGCTAGAGAGGTTTTATATAAATAATCAATATTTTGCGGTAATTGTTGTGAGACTTGTATATTAATACATACAATCAAATTTTTGCAATAAAATGACTTATATAGGTAATAAAACATTTTATAAACATTTATTTAACTCGAAACAAACAAACAAACAAATTAAATTAAATTAAATTAATTATTACGCAATTTTCGAAAATAATTATATTTATTATATTTTTAGTAAACATTTATGCGTAAAAACATAGTGAATTGTAGGGATTAGTCAACTTTTATTTAATCGTCTTATTTATTAAATTATATAAAATTAAAATTTTAAATTATTTCAAAGAAAACAATGATAAGTTTATATATATATATATATATATATATATATATATATATATATATATATATATATATATATTTGCTAACCAATTGTAATTGTTCTTAAAAATAATATTTTGGGTTTTGTTGTCAGTTACCAATTTAAGTTACGTCTAATTATGCATGTAGTAAAAATACTTAATTTTCCAATTTACTATAATTTGTGCCCAACGCTTATTACTATTATAAAAGTCAACTTCAATAGTATTATAACTTTATTATTCTTCTTTCATTAATACAATTTTAGAATTGACTACAGAAAATATAATAAAAACATATTAATAAAACAAATGAGTTAAAAATACATAAGTTTATGTATTAAAATGTAATAAATCTTAACAAAATATATAGATTAAAATATTTATTTAACTTGGTTAGAATGATTAACTTTTAAAAACAGATTTTTTATATTAACAAATTATTTACAATAATTATTCAAATTATTATTTATATAAAACATTTTTTTGCCTTTCACCATAAAAAAATTAAATAAATAAACATACGTAAAATCGTATTGCAATATTTCTCGGTTATATTGTTATCAAAATAACCCTGTTTACTTTTAAAAAATAAAGGATTTTTTATTAATATACTTCAAATAAATAAAATAGTATTTATAAAAAATCTAACAGTAATTGCACTTTAATATATTTATATCATGGTAGCGAAGGTATCTGAGATGCTAAGTTCATATCTCAGTAAAAATGGGTTTTAGTTGCAGGCACTCAATCGGTTCTGCAATAGGTTTGTTATTAAACGATATTTTTTGCGAAATATTTAATTGATAAACATTGAAAAAGAATTAAGTTACATTTTATAAGCTAAATAAACATTATATATAAATGTTTTAATGTTATAATTTATTAAATAGTGTAATTTAATATGTTCTAATGAATCTTCGGTTGTGAAATTAATTCCAGTATGAACTTACATATTAATATATACAAATAACCATTACAAAAAAAATAGCGAAAATATTTAAATTTTATTTTAACCGCATGTTTATTGATTAATTCAAATATTGCTAATTATTATTACATATTTTTTGTAAATTGATTTATCTGTTTAATAGAAATAAAAAGTTAGATCAAAATGAAAATATTTTTGTTAAAGCGTATAATACATTTTTTCTACAGTTATACAACACATGTTTTAATAAAATATAAACTTTAAGCTATGCCAATAATATGTCAAAAAATATTGGTTTTAACCATTTAAACCCAATATTTTAAATGTTTTTAAGGTCGAAAACATTAACTGCATGCATATGTTTAATTAACCTGATTTTGCTTCTTTTAAGCAAATAACTATGTTTAAAATATATGTTAATATTTTTGTAACTATATTTTATATTGTTCCAAAATACATATTTGCAATTTAGTAAACAATATCTAAATCTCAAATAGTAGTTTAAATTAAGAGAAACGTTTCATTGTTTTTTACAGTACTTACTAAAATACTACTTGTAAAGATACACAACAAAATGCATTTAAAAATACCTAAAAATTATTTATATTTATTGTTCAATCAATAAAGTTTAAGATAGAACTTTTATATAATTTTAAATAAAATGCAATGTAAACGTTTATAAATTGATTGAAAAAACAAATAGTTAAATTTTTTATTCATTTTTTTCCATTAACTAAATTTTAATTTTTAGCCTTGTTATTTAAATCACTCATTTGTTTTCTAAATATGCCTAAAGTGACAAAAATGGCAGAACGGTTAATTTAAAACCGGGTGGACATTGGTTTGAGTTTTACCGCCGGCATTAAAAGTGGGTCTGCGTTTAGGTTCACTAAATTTCTACTTGTTGAAAAATGTTTTTTATAGAACATTGAAGCTGTAAAACCAAAAAAAAATTTTACATTTTTTATATTTTATTTAATATTTAACGCCATATTTTACGTTTTAGTTTTTATTCAATCTTTATTTATTTATATCTTTATACATAACATATTTTGCATCAGATCCTGCATTTAGTGCCGGTGATGAGGTTTAAACCCATGCGTTTTAGCCATCTTTGTTGATTTGCAATGTAGAAATCATTAGCACTAGTAATATATTTTTTTAGAAAATTAGGATTTTATTTTAAAAAAAAAGATTTTGTATATTAAATAAAAAATAAAGTTTATATTTTGTATTATATAATTACTTAAATTAGAAGAGTATTTTTATTGAGTTAAATTTAATAACGATTATAAATATACTACATTCAATAAACTGCAATCATTTCAAACAGCTTTTAAATATTTAAATTAATATATTTAGCACATATGTAGTAAATGTGTTAAATTTATTCAGAAGAGATTTGTGTAAACCAATACAATTATTGGTATTTTTTTTAAAAAAAATATTGTATTACTTAATACTATAAATTATTAATTTTTTAGATATTACTTATATAAATCAATTGTGTTTCTTTTAAATAAAATTGCTTAAATAACATAATGTAACAATAATTCAACTAATTCTCAATACATACTTTGTTGCGCAATTTGTAAACATATATACATTTATAAGTTAAAAGTAAAATTATTTTTTTCACAAAACCATAAAACAACAAAACAATACGGTTGAATTGAGATTTGCTTAAGTTTTTTGACATCTGGCGGCACATTTAGAAACAGGTTAACAATCATATTTTATAATTGTACTCCTGATTTACCACAGGCTTAAAGTTGACTGAAGAACAGTTGACTCAATTACACAGCATTTAAATTAGCATAAAATTAGAAAATGTACACCTTTAGTTACTATAAAACATTATTTATTGGCAATTTTATTTTGCCAAATTTAAAATGTTTATTTTAATTTTAGTAATTTATAATTGAAATAACGAAATAATTAATTATGTTGTCAAAAAGTACTTTTTTAATTAATGATATATATATAGCAGATAAATAAACTGCTGTCAAAATCAATGCAGTATAAGTCAATAGCTTTTGTAAAAATATTTAATTATATGAAGCGCATCTAAATTGTACTAAAACATTAGCTAAACATTATCTTGACAGTAGAAATAAAATATTGTATACCAATATCATTATAAAATTCTAATTTAGGTCAAAAACAGAAATAGTGGCATTTTAAAAATTTGATTACTTTAACATAATGTGTATATATATATATATATATATATATATATATATATATACTATTTATTTTTAATATTTAAGGTCGCATATTTGTAGTGATACCCATTAGTAAAGTGTTTATTTGCTTTCTTATTTAGTCGTTTTATATTTAAAATTTAGTTCTTGTATACTAACATTTATTTTATTTTTAAGAAATTTTTAACATAAATTATGTTATTTTTATATTTTACTTGGTTTATGATTTAAATTTAAATTATTTTTAATACATTTGGTTGTTAAACAAAACGTATTGCGTTTTGATGTATGTGTTCTTGTTACATAAACTCACTACAGTTACGTTCAATCAAATGACATCAACTGTACGAATTTTATATACAACTACAGATTTTAAATGTACATATAATTACATAATTTTTTATATTTTAATTTTGTTACACCAACGTTTTATACGGCAAATAAATTAAGCATGTTTAATGTATATTTTACTTTAAACAACGATAGCATAAGTGTATTTCCTTATTTATTAATTAAGTTAAACAAATAACAATGCTCCCTCCATAAGTTTATTTTAAAAAACGTAATTTATGTAATATATATAATCACTTAAGAAATGACAATAAAAAACAATATTATTATTATTATTATTATATATTATACAAAACCCTTTTGCTTTAAAAATAAGCATGGGACAATAAGACAATTACAACAAAACAACAACAACAACAAAGTCTTGTTGGTATTAAAGATTCTGCAAATCAAAGATTGAGCTTCCTTTTGGCTTTCACTCAACTCTGTCATCTGTATAACTTTGTTATCCAGATACGTGCGATCACTTCTTTGCCGCTGTTTTCCTAAATGGTGTCCTCTTATTGTTTCCGTAGCAGTGAAGCTTTTTACAAAAACCAGGTTGCTAACCCAGCGCTCAAACCCTCCTCCTTTATCCAGGCTTGGGACTGGCTAGATTAAATCATTTCTAATCTAAATAAACTACAACATAAAAAAAAGTTGTACACGTCATAAAAATATAGCCAATGTTTTTTTTTTTTAAATAGGAAAGTTTGGAATAATTTGGATTAACTCAAATAATTATTGATAATTTAAAAAATATAATAAAAATTTAAAAAATTAACATTATAAAAAAATGCAAGATATGCTAGAAATTATATATTGATTCATTAAATACAAAAGACATTTTATAATTTTTACTATTTAATTAACGTGCTTGGTTTTAAATAAACGAAAATATTAATTATTACTCTGTTAAAATTATAACGTGTATGGAATGGGTTTTTCTAATTAAACATGCATTTGTAACATTGTATATGTTTTAACCAATTACTAAATAATAAATACTTTTTTATATTAAAAGTAAATTTTTTTTGTAAGTAATTTTAGTTTGTTAATGTTTGTGGCAGTGACAAGATAAGAGTAATGTAACGTAGGTCTAGCAAGTGTACTTTTATAAAACAAAATATGTTATTGACAGGTAAACAAGAAGGAAAACAATTTACAAAATTTTATTTTTGGGTAAATCAAAACAACCAAAATTGATATACATTGGAAACCTTTTCTAACTGCCCATATTTTACTCAAGATAAAAAGGATTGAAATAAATGGAATATCTAAATGGAATGTTTAACGCCATTTTATAATACAAGTTCATAACATGTTGCCAATTTTGTACAATTTCAATCTTATTTTTGTTTAAAAATATTTATTATACGTCAAAGATAAATTTAATTTTAAAATTTAAGTAATTGCAAATATTACAGTGTGTATAATCAATTAGCTATTATAATTATAACATATGTAGTCAAATTATAATTGTAAACGATAATTAAGTTGTAATTTTTTTTTGATTATTTTTACTACTAGCTTAATTGTTTTAGTGTTGATAGTGAGATTCGAACCCATGCCCACCCAGGTTTGAATCAAGCGCTGTACAGTTAGACCACTCCATTAATGCCAATATATATAATTATCTGTTTAAATTTATACTTATATCAGTATACAACTTTTAAGAAATTTTTAGAAATGTAATTAACTTATGCAGTTTAACGATTTTACATTACATTATAAATCTAATTTAAATTAATATATAGTATATTAGAAAAAAAAGCAGATTTAAAATTATCTTAATCAAATTAGCAATTTTTAAATAACTTGTGAATAATACTTATATATATATATATATATATATATATTAGTTCTAACCAATATTATTAAAACTGTTAAAAATAAATTTGTAAAAAATGTATTTTAGAAACACAATAGAAAAAACATTTTATATAACTCATTATGTTGTAAACGAACGTGCAAAGGTTTTACGTTTTTCTTGATGTTTTTTTAAAGAAAATAGAATTGTTACTAAATTAAGCTTAAACTATTAATTATCTGCATTAATTAAAAATGCTTAAAGATAACGATAACAACTTCAATATTTTTAATTTGAAATGTGTACAGAGTAAGTTATTTTCTAAATAAAGCTGTATATATTTATGTTATGAATAATTTAAAACATTATATATATATATATATATATATATATATATATACATCTATATACACACAGTATTATATCGTAAGTGTAAGTTTTATATTTGTCTTAAGCCTAAATTTGGATACAATTTAGGCACAATTAAAATTTTATTATTTGTTAAATAAAGTTTTATAATTTATTGGCGTATATAATTATATGGAAAAAATTAGTATTATATATAATGTAAAAAAACTTCTAAACTACATTTTGCCTGTTTAATAACAATGTTTGTAATTTAGACTATATATTGTTACAATTACAGTCAGTTTAAATAGTTCAGTAGATGTACAACTCTCACAACAATTACTGTAAAAAAGTGTTTATTTAACCAAAACCTCTTTAACAACTACATAGCATACAAGAAGAACTTCACTTTGATTATAAAATATACAATACTATATAGTAATTTTAAAAAATATTTAATTACATATACATATATATTGTAAGTAAAAAAAATTGTATAAAATATCAACTGGTGCAAAATCGAAAATGGAGTAAAATGATTAACATAATTTATAAAGACAACTATTAACAAAAATACAGATTACATGCAATATTTTCAGTTACCAAATAATTAAAGACATTAGAAAGTTTAAAAAATTTAATAAGCTATGTGATTGCCTTTTTTTTGAACAACCTGATTCAGCCGTTTTGGAATGCTGTTGATAAAAGTGTTGATATATTCTTGTTTCATCTCATATTGAACAACAAACCGAATACGTTCACTTAAATCCTTAATTTCAGTATGCTTATTGATGTTGCAATTTAGCATACTGAATATATTTTCAATAACATTAGTATCCGGGCTATTAGGTATTAATTGAGTAGAAGATAACTTTTTTGGTTTTAGCCCCTCTACTGTCTAAATGGAAATATAAAGCAAATATGGTAAACTTAGATGAATATGACGTTACTTTTTTGAACGTATAACATGGAGCATTGTTCTGAAAAACAGTAGTAACCCCAGTGTAAGTGTATTGCATTTCATAATAAAAAACATCTTTCATAATTGAAACAGATTTTTTACTATTTAGGGTACCTGATATAATTCTCCATTTGATAGGTTGCTTATACTTAATACCAAACCAACACATTACTTGACGAGAGTGGGCTTTCTTTCTAACATCCGGGAGTGAATGTTTTTGAAAAGTTGACCCACATAACATTTTGTTTTTGTAGCCAAATGGTTTATCCCGAATTATTGTTTCATTGGTAAATTATATGGAACGCCAATAACACAAGTGTCGTTCACTCCATTGTTTACTAAAGGTCAATTCACCATCGTTTTTTTTGTATTAAATGGCTTAACCTTTGGTAATTGAAACGTAGAACCAGAATCTATTGCTTTATTGCTGATTGTGGAATAAGTCAAATTGTTTAAACTATTTCTTTTAGTTTCTGAAATAGGTTTATTATAATTTTTTAATTTTATAACGATTTTCTGATTATCAGTGATAGTCGTTACACGTTTTCTTCCAACATTATTATAATTTCGTGGTTTTTGAACGTTAATAATCCGACAAATTGTTGAAAGGTTTACTCTGTATAAATTTACCAATTTTTTGGATAAAAATCCTTTATTTTCTAATTCTTTAATGACACGATATTTATTTTCAGTAAAATAAAAACATTTTTTATCACTACTGTCCATTTCACAAACGATGCAATCAGATAGCAAAATTAGCGAGTAAGCGGAATTTCAAGTTTAAACGTAAATAATAAATTATTCTACTTGTTTTTAAATTTTTATTTAAAATATTTTAAAAATTGTCTTTATTATTTTTATTTATATAAATTAGAATAATTAAATGTTTATTTTGATAATTATTATGACATCACAATCAGGGAAGATTTGATTGTTTGTTTAACATTAATTTTAATGATTAGTTATTGTTTATTTTTAATGAAATTAAGCACACAAAATAATAATAGGCTAATTATTATAAAAAATTATGTAACTTTAACTTACTATCCACGTTTTTATAGAAGTAACTTATAAAATATGCCATTTTAGTCGACTCAGCCTTTTTAAATAAATATTTCTAAGTATATATAAATGAACTATTATGTACTTAACATTATTTTTAATTCTCAATATTTATTTTTACGAAAAAACAATTAGACATAACAAATTAATTTAGAATTAAAACTTTTGTAATTTTTTGCGTTAATTTTTGAAATGGTTGTATATTCAGCACCATAGCATACAAAACATGGAATAAAAGAAAAGAAAAGGTAAATAAAAAAGAAAAAGAAATTTTATTCAAAATGATTAATAATGAGATAAGCAATTTTTGGAGTAAAAACATCAAAACACATTAATCAATATTTAAAAAGTACAAGAACAGTTCATTCTATATAAGTTTAGGGTTGGTTAAATAAGGAATGCACAAATGATAAGTATACCATTTTAGATAATGCACAGTAAACTCACGTAAATTAATAAAACAAGCAAATATAAATCAAATCCAATATGGTGTGAATAAAAACAAAAAAGATTTGCCAGAAGTATTGCAAATTTATAAAAAGAAAGTATTAAAACACATTGTGTATAGCATTTTGTATATTGTGGGTCTTTAAATGGCTCCGCTACACTAAATTATCATGACTACATACCTACCATATTTTTTATTAGCTACCATCTTTTTATTCACTAATATATAAATTTATAAAGTATAAAATACATAAATTTTAATTTATACATTCTACTCTTCTTTTGGTTTAATACATAATAGTACATCATTTTGACAGAAATAAGTTAGTATCATTAAAATCAAATATTGGAATTAATGTATTATTTGTACCGAATAATTAATGTTTTTAAACGTAAAACAAAATACAATTATAGTGGTTTTTAGCGTTCCTTAAAATTACCTTTACCAGAAAATATGTTATTACCACTACTTCTATCACTTAATGCAAGAATTAATCTTAATATAATTGACGATGTACAACTAATACTTAATACAAACATTTGTTACCAGGTGTTTTATATTAGTTCAAGAACCTTGGATAAGACATCGATTATAATTTAATTTGTGTAATTGTTATTTTGTGATTAAATTATATATTTATTAATTTATTAATGGCACTAATTATATATTATATATGTACTTATATGCTGAATGTACTTACATCAAGCTATTAAAGCTTATGTTATTATTATTTTTATTATTATTATTATTACTAACAATTGATTAATTAGTTAATTCTACAAAGTCAATATACCTAAAAAGAAAGTCTTCTTTAAGAAACTAAAAATTTATTTATAAATTAGTTGTTAAAAAATATAAAACGTATAAAAACCCTGTTTAAAAAATACAAACTTTAAGTTATTAAAAATTAGACAGAACCAAAAATAAAAATCACTTTTATTTATTACAAAAAACTTAAACTTCTTTGTGAGAAAAATATGTACTTTTTTAAAAATGCCAATGTACAAATTAAAAAATAGAACATTTGCAAATTAATCAAGTACAGTTTTACATTTTTTATTGCACAAAATATTTAAATTACATAATTATTTTATTTTAAAATAACATTGGAAAATAAATAAAACAAACAATTACATAGTTTTAAATTTGTTTAAAAAATTAAAAATAATCAATTAACAAAATCTAAACAATTTTAATTATATATTTTAAATTGTTAACAGATATATTAAACTTTTAAAAAATTTTACTGTAGTAAAAAATAAATATATTAAATTTAATTGTAAAACACAAAATTGTATATATATATATATATATATATATATATATATATATATAATGTAACATGTAACGATCTTTTACAATAATTGTGAATTTCCAAGTCCATATTTGAGCAAATTACTTAAACTGTAATTCTGTAATTAATAAATTATAGTAAGAAAATATTTTTTAATAATCAATAAATCTTTAGATTAATTAATTATAAATGTGTTATATATGTAGTTAAAATAAAATAAAAATATATTAATATAGTTTTCAAATTTAAAATAGAATAATTTAATTATAATTTATAACAATTGAAATATTAAATTCTGTCTACTTATTAGTAATCTAACAAAAAATAATTAATTTCTGCATATATTATTTAATTTCAACTTACTGTTTTAAATAATTATTGATTTTTTGTTTTTTAATTTCTTATTAAATATGTGATACAAAATTTATAATTTTTTTAATTTAAAATTGTTTATTCAAAATATCTTGTACTTCAAAAATTATATTGTTATTATAGTGATTTCTATTAAACATATTTAGTTCACAACGTTTATTCGTTATAATTTGATAAAGATTATTTATTACATAATTTTGAGTATTAATTGTAATCAAACTTTTATTTAACAATGTAGAAATAGTTAACTTATTATTTTCAAAATTAATTTGCAAATTGAAATTAGCTTTGTGCATTTTTGATTTTTCCAGTCTGACTAAAATTGTAAATAATTTGTGAGCAAATTAATTTACCTGAATTGTGCTCATTTTTTACCATTTTATATTTTGGTGAATTAATTTTATTTATTGAAGAATTTAGTTGTGCATTTTTTGTTAAATCTAAAAATGTTTAATATTTTTGAGTATTTTTACCTCTGTTTATAATTCTGCGAACATTTTTTATATTTTGATTTGTTTTAATTGGATAATTACCACAATTGGCATTTTCCAAGCCAAAATCATGCACTGTTTTTTGCCGATTATTTATTAAATTCAATTCAATACAATTTTTCAAATTTTCTACTTGATTTTGTGCTGAATTAGGCATGCATTTACCATTTTGTACACGTTCCATCATGTGCATAGCCAGAGTATCTTGAGAATGACAATCAACGCCGCATTGTGCACAAACAAACAAATTTGGATGTACATCTTTAAAAGACATTTTTAACAGCTTTTTAATCTAACTAAATATTTATAAAACAATAAAATTTACAGTTAATAAATAGTAAACAAATTTATTTGTGTAAATTATATTTAAGGCAATTAATAATGTTCAGAAATACGTTCTACATGCAAAAAATATTACAAAATTGAATAATATAAGGCAAAACATATCCTATGGTTACTTGTGTTTTTACGGAGTTTAGTGCTTAAATGTTATTTTAAATGTTATTTTTAACATATAGAAATATTTGTGAAAACTACTCACAACTAAGGTTGGTTGTAAGTCTCGAAAACCCTTGTTCATTTAGGTACAAGTCCAGTGCCTTGAACACTTGTACCATTTAAGCACAATGTTTGAATACCAGATGGAAAACATTTGCTAAAAAGTGGACATGTAACGGAGCTAATAATGGTGTCTATCCAATTTCAGTTCTTCTCTTTCTCTTTGGTCAACTTATTTATTGACATAAAACATGTATTTGTTTTATTTTTATTTTATAAAAACTTATCATTTTCTTAATTAGATTTTTGACAATCAATTAATTTTTATATTTCATAATTTCATAATTTGTAGGTAAAAATTTTATTTTATAAAAAAAAATGTGTAAAAAATTTTAAATAACATTTTTATCTATTATGAAAAGGATTTAACTAATTTTGATTAACTAGATTTACAAAGAATTACTGCTTAAAAATATAAAAATATAGATAAGTTTCTAGACTCGTATTCTAAAAAACGTACATTTAATTTTGCTACCGGCACGAAAAACCTTCTTTGATTGTAACCAACTATTTTTTTTAATTGTTTCTTGTAAAACAATATAATTAAAATAAAATTTATTACAGTAGGCAATAAATTTGATTTCGACAAGCTTTTTTAAAGAAAATTGTTTTTAAAATAAATTATTGTATATTTTTAAAATAACAATTTTACACATTATAAAAATTTAATAAATACGCTACATTTAAAAAAAATTGTATGACGTCGATACATACACTGGTAATGTAATTCTTAAACTATAATTATTTCTGGATAATATTTATTATTATTGATTTATGTATTCTATTTATAAAAATTATTGTTAAAAATGTATGTTAGTTTTATTACCTTATCATTTTTTTAAATAATGATTTTAATGAAGTATATACCTACATAAAGACAAGCAGATTTATATTATATTTTTAAATAGTTGATAATTATTCTATTTTAAAAATAATTTAATATAATTTTTTAAACAAATGTTTTTCTAAAAAATTATTTAAAAAACCTTAAGCAAGTTTAACACATTTTTAATTTTTATTTTACGTCGGCTTTTGCTACAAAATTAAGGAAAATTTTGTAATATTGGGATTTTGGGAAAACGGATAAATTTGCTAAATTCGATTTGCAAATCTTTTGTAATACATGTTTTATTAAGTTGTAAACAAGGATTGAGATAAGTGAAGTTTTGTAAAAAAGCATAAAAGTTATTTTTATGATTTTAGAAAAAGACAAATTGAAAAATGTGTTTGCTGGTTTTACTAATTTTGAATTTAACATTTTTGAGTTACGTATGATGTGGATTTTGAGAGAGATTACAAATATTTTACAAAATAAGTTGCATACGTCTACTGTCTATATAGTTGTTGTAATGAAATGTCTGAATTTGTATAAATGGATTTATACTAACCACTGTTTAAACAGTAAGAAACGTTTTTCAAATCTTAACTAATTATTTCAGTTGTTACTTTAACATGATGCTTTAGAGCGGTGAAAACATAGTCAAAATTATACTCAAGGATATACTTTAGAATTGATAATGTATTTTTAATTATAACTTACCATTTACTATAGGTTTTATTTATTTAAACTGCAAAATCCTTGTTAAGCAAAAAACCGACCTTCGTACATTTGATTATCTACAGCCCGGGATTTAAACGTTAACAATTTTGTTATGTGTTTTTATAGGGTAAGTTAACAAGTTGTAAAGTAACGTATTACTAATAAAGAATATCATTTATGTTATTAAAATGCGAGTTTCAAAGGATTTTATTAGTATCTTAATAGTCTCACATTTAAAACGGTTGGTATAAGTTATAAATAAACTATTATTTACTTGAATTGTTGATATTATTATGTTTGTAACTTTTTCCGTATATATCAATGTATTTTGGCTAATAAGCTTCTTGTTTTAACAAATTACATGTTATTGTTTTTAAGTTTTAATAAACGGAGGTATTATGGTTTAATGCTGGAATGACTACGGATGTATATTATAATTACAATGTTTTTTGCGAATAATATTTTATATTTATATTAGTAAAGCATTACCTAAGATATTTATTGATAAGTGTTAGATATGTCTATGATAAGTAACAGGTGCTGAATATTATCAAATATCTTTGTGGATCAATATAGGATTCAATTATGTATATATCTCTATTCAATCAATTTTTATATGCATACGTATATAAATAATTTTATCAGTTTATTATGTAATTAACATAATTTAAAACATGCCTAAACAAAAATGTGGTTAAAACGTAACATAAGTAACATTGATTTTAATTATTTAAAAATAAATTATTGTTAATAAATATTGTATTATTAGCATAAATAAAGAATTAAAATTACAAACATAAAAAACTTGTTTTATTAAGAATTATTAAAGTAATTTAGTAAAGGCTTTGCATTTACTACTACTGTTATTAATTTAAAAGTACTAAATTTTTAATGTACAAATCATTCATAATATCTACTTAAAAACAATATAATACAAGCATTTTCACAATGAATAACACAATAATTAAAAACTTACTTTTCCATATTAAATGAGTTATTAATTTTTTCATATATATATATAAAAAAATTCTTTATTTTGATTGGTTCATATAATAAACTTTTTTTGCTCACATTTTTTGTAAATTAATAGTGTGTTAACTGATTGTTTCGCATAATATTTTTGTAGTAATTGTTTATTTAATTAAAGCACTAAAACGATATCCTATTGAGCAGTGAATCTACTGGCGTTAAAACATCAATCTTTTTTGGACTGCACAAATATATGTACTATCTAAACAATCGTTGTCGTAAAATATTTTAGCAATAAACTAAGTAAGCCATATAATTTTCTTAACATACAAAATAAATAAATAAAATATTTAGTAATTTAACAGCATCAAGTTAACTGTCATTTAGCTGTTTTGCTTTTTCATCAAATGCAAACAATTTTGTCATTAAAAAAAATTATTTACATTTCAGTTTTTGATTTTTTGGGTAACATATTTACTGGTTTCTTAATGTCCTAAATAATTATTTTTAAACAATGTTAACCCCGTTCTGTTGGTTCACAAACTTATTTTAAACGAGGCAGTTGATGCGTAAAACTGGTAACTGTACTTTTATACAGAAAAGCTAAAGAAATAATGCAAAACAATATTTTTAAAAATAATTGCAACGCAACGATTAAATCGTTTAAAACAAAACCAATAAATTTCGAGTGCTATTGCAATTTTTCTCGAATAGATTATATTACAAAACCCTTTTGCTTTAAAAATAAGTACAGGACAACAAAATAACACCAAACACTCTCATAATTAAAAAAGGACCTGGGGCAACATGATTCCATGTGTCTGAACATTTGGCCAAAATATTTGTTTGATCCCATGAGACATTAATTTTAATTAAATTTTCCTAAATACTTTTTAACCACATTTTCTGTAATCTGCAAACCTTTTTTGTCTTTTATCAATTGTTTATTTAAAAAACCGTTTATGCTCGTCCTTTGGACGGTAAACGTAAAATTTAACCAACTATTGTTTTTTGTCTAATTAAAGATTGATTTGTTTTTGGTTATCACTCAACCCTGTCATCTGGGTCGTGCTACCATTTCTTAACCGTTGTTTGCCGTGACAACGTCTTTTTGCTGTTTCTGTAGCAATATAAATGTTTTACAAAGACCTGGTTGCTAAACTTATGCTCAAACCCTTTTCCTTCATTCAGGCATGAGACTGACTCAATTGGTTTATTTATAATTTTATTCATATATTTAGTTATTATTATTATTATTATTATTACAAACACCTTTTGCTTTAAAAATAAGCATGGGGAAATAAGATAACAATTACGACAAAAAACAACAGCAAAGTACCGTAATTCAAAAAGAACATGAAACAACAAAATTTTTCCACACATTTGAACATTCTGTCAAACGTTTTTCTTGATCTCATGAAACATCATTTCAATTAGATCTTCCCGAATAGTTTTTAGTCAAGTTTTCTGTGATTTGCCAACCTTTCTTTTTACCATTTTTGACTTTCCATTACAAGACCGATCTTGCTGGTCTTTCGTAAAAACGTAGAATTTGACCAAGTAATTTTTTTCGTCTAATTGTAATAATGCTATGTAGTAAACAAGAATTAGTTCTTTTCATGATTTTATTATTTAAAATGTGACCGCTCCAGGTAATCTTTAAAATACTTCTAAAACACCGGCGATGAAAAACATCTATTATTTTATCAATCTTATATGTTTGCCTCCACGTTTTACTCTCATATAATGCTGTAGGAATAATTATTGATGCGTACAAACAAAGATTTGTGTTTAAGCGGATGGAAGAACATGACCATATTGATTTGAGTCTATGGAAAACTGACATTGCCTTTCCAATTATAAATTGCACTCATATCTTTATCATTATCAAAATCTATGGGGGTATTTGGGATGGGCTGATTAAGTAATTCATTAAAATGCTCTACCCATCTAGATGATTTCCTATCAGCTGTTAAAAGTAAACTACTATCTTTTCCTTTGATTGGAATATCGGTGTTTTTTCTAACTTCCGACAGTTGTTTCACAATTTTATACAGAGTTTTGGAATCATTTTTTGCTCCTACCTTATCTGCTTCTTTGTATCTATTTTCTAATCAATTATTTTTGTTTTTGCAGCAGTTTTTTTAACCTATTTATCTAAGACCCTATACATATCATTAATTGTTGATTAATCACTTTCTAATTCTGTTTTTTTCTGAGATCAATTAAATTTCAAAAAACTGATGAAATCCATTGTTTATCTATAGAGTTACATCTTCTACCCAGAGCATTTGTTGCATAGTCTGTAATTATTTTTTAAAACAATTTCTATTGATTATTAAACATTTTTACCCTTTTCAGATTTTAAAATGTATTTTTTTAAGAAATTGTAGAATTGGTTTAAGATATTTGACTGTTCAAGTTTCTCATACAAAAATGAAAGTAATTTTTTGTAGTTTCTATTCTCTTTAATTTTAAACAAAATTTTCCGAGATTGTAATCAGAACCAACATTTGCACCGTCGGGAGAAACCCACGTTGCTTTATGCATATTTTTGTGAGCGAAAAACGTGTTGCTAACACAAATTTAACAATAACTGTTTAGCGCCAACAACCAATATCGATTATCATTTATGCTATTAGCATAGCCTTGTGGTCCAACATTTGAGAACTATCCAGATCTGTCTTTGTTTAATTTTGCATTAAAATTACCGAACAATATTTTAATATTTCTCCTAGGAACATCATCCAACAAACTTTGTAATTGATCATAGAAGATATCTTTTTGGTTCTCATCAGTAACCTCAGTAGGGGCATAGACTTTCACAATTGTTACTTTTGCAAACCTAGTGTTGAATCTGGCTAAAATTATACGGTCGCTCACCGGCTTCCATCCAATCATAATTTTAGTAGCATTTGCAATCACATCTTTGCCGTTGTTTGCCGAAATAGCATATTTTATTGATATTCTTATTGTTTCAGTATATATATATATATATATATATATATATAATATTGTTATATTTTAATAATTTAAGCTAGTTACCAAAGTTGGTTTATAAATTACACTGACGCTTAACGTTAATTTAATTTTGGTTTTATCAAAATAATGAAAATAAATAATAATTGTCAATTATTTAAATAATATATGTGTTATGTTTCATGCTTCAAACTGTAAATAATTTTTATTTATATTAATTACTGATGCATAATATTGGTATACAAACGTTTGTTACGTTTTTATAAGTTTATTGCTTAAGTGTATTAATTAAAAACATTATTAGTATGTAAATAGTTACTTAGCCTAGTTAAACAAATGTCACTAATAACAGCATATCTGCCCATGTTTATTGTAATGAACGTCCTCACTGTTGTAGTAAGCTCAACAGCACGGTAGAAACGCACATGGCACTTTGTAATATTGTGAATACTATATTAATAGGATAAATTTTAATATTATTTTTTTATTAAACAAACAGCAGTAGTTGTCCAGTTTTACAAACATTGATATTAATGAAAAGTTGATTCCAAAGTTTCAATAACCGAATTTTTAATACAAACAATTTAGAAAATACAATATGAAAATAGGTAATAAAAAATTAAGTTTTATTTTGTACTTTATTTTTTTATTACTTAAAAATAAAATTCCATATTAGTTTTTGTTATGAACTAGCGAGAATTAAATTGTAAAGTCAACAAAAAATATGTCAAAAATATGTCAAATAATGTCAACAGCAAAATGTTTTTTTAAACGCACTGCAATATAGAAAGATTTGTCATACGTGGTGGAAATTAGAAACGTTTATTTGTTGCTCAATTATTTTTTTTAATAAAAGGGGTTTAAATAAAACAAAACAAATAAAGACACGTATTTCTATTAGAAATTAAACGTCTAAAATATTTTACATTTTACTATTTAATAAATGCAATATCTTAGTCAATTTATGTTGTATTAATTAAAAATTACATTAAATTACGTTATTCTAATAAACAAATTTAAATTTAAGACATTGTAGTGTTAGCAAACATAAAGTTGGAATAAAAATTACTTTAAAATTGCTTAATTTGTATAAACCAAACTGAAAACGTATATTTGAAAATAAATACAAAATATTTTCTATTTTGTACACAGTCAAACTGGGTTTTTTTTAAACATTAAATAATAAATTAATTATTAATCAAGTTTACATTTAAATTGAAACAAAAATAATATAAAATTTTAATTATTTTTTTCAATTAGTAAAATATATACAATGAACATTTTTATAAATTATTAAATATTAGATTTTTATTGTAATTAATAATTTAAGAAGCATGTAACACAAATCGCAAAACAATTTTACTTTTAATTTGTCATTTAACCAAAATGTTTAATTATTTAAAACGGTTTGAATAAATCTTTAATATAACTAGATTTTTAAAATTAATGAATTTCAATGAGTGCAACATTTAAAATGTTAGATATATACACAATACAAACTATGCTATTAGCTTAAAAAGTTATTTTGCATGTAAAAGTGTACATTTTTAATTATATATATATATATATATATATATATATATATATATATATATATATATATATATAACAAATAATAAAAGGTTTTAAAGCATTGAAATACGTAATTGTATTTTTATGCATTACTTACATTATTAAATATGTACTAAAACTTAATATTATTTACTATTTTTTTGTTTTGAATAATAAATGCATTCCTTATTCACCACTTTTATTAATAAATACTCTATAAGAGCTTATATATTATTTATTATTTATAAACACATGAATAAAACATAAACAATATTTTTTAAATGCTTTTAACTAATTAACAATTATTTATGTAGAAGAAAATACTATGCAAAATAAATCTAAAACAGTTGTAAAATATTGTATAGTTTTAATAAACTAAAAACATTATTTTAAAAAACACTATTAAATTATAAAAGTTTTTAATTAATTTTTATTTAAAAAACAGTATTTAATATTAAAACTGTTTTTTTTTAATAACTATTAATAAAAACTAATTTTATTAATTTCTTTTCTACTTTTTTAATACTTTATATTGTAACAAAATATAATTTTATATAAAATAAATTATTTTTTTTTAATTAAAAGTTTGCTTTAAATATTCTTAATTTAAAAGGTTATTATAGTGTTTAATAATATTATTGCATTTCGTATAATACAAAAATAATTTGCAGTTTTCATATATATAATTGTTAAAGAAAATAGTAGAAAAAAATAAAAAATTGTTAATGCTAATTTTTTTGACACACTAAATTTTTTATTATTGTTGTCAGTTAATTTTATTGAAAATTTATTAAAAGTAAATAGTAAAATTAAAAATTATATTAAATAATATGTGGCACCCCAAACTTGGTTTTACATATAATAAAAAATGCTTCTTGCAAATATTTTAAAATTATAAAACTGTGAGAAATTCATACTTTATTAACAGCACCCACATTAACGGAATCACTAAATGCTTTTTGTTACATTAATTAATAAATTATTAATTAATGTGCTTAAATCATTTTTTGAGAATATTTTTAATAATCTAAGTTTATATTTCTGTAACACAAAAATTTTAATAAAAAGTTCTTTTTATTTTTGTTTATTAAATAAATAATTTTTAAAATATTTTTGTTATAATACATTCTTTTTATAAAAATTATTAATTTATAGTAATCATAACTTTGCGATATAATATTAAACTTAAAGATTTATTTTGGGTTTTACTGAAAAATATTGATTTATTCTTAAAATTAAGTTAAAAATTAATATTTATATAAAAAAATTGAAAGAAAAATGTAATATATCTTATTTAACCAATTTAAAAAATACATTACTGTTTTTAAAAAAATTGTGTGTAATTTTCCCAAAAATTATTTAAAACTTTGTTTAGTTTGTTAAAGACATTATTGTGTTGCTGGAATACAATAAAATACACTAGTTTTTAAATTGTACAATATAATTGACACAAATTTAGTTATTTGCTAGTAAGAGGTAAAAAAAGTAATTTGTTTTAACTATTTAATTACAAAAAGTTTAATCCATGTTTTATTAAAAATAGAGAACGCTGAATATATGTTTTGTAATAAAAAATTAAACTTGTTTTAAATTTTTGGTACTGTGTTTTATAGTTAATAAAACACTGATTTAAAAGAATTAGTATTTTGCACAACAAAATAGGATGTTATATATTGTAAACTTTGTACATTTGTAACTGTTAACAATTAAAAAATTTTATGTGACAAACATTATATCGGTTTTGTAAAAAGTATAAAATAACCACGATATAGTACATTCTGTTAATCCATTTAAGTAATATTAATTTTATTTTAAAACATAGTAATATCTTTTTAGCTACAATGCGCATTTGCTTTATAAACAACGTTTTATTTTATATGTTTGCAAAATTAAATAGAATTGTATTTAAACTCATTTTGTTTGTTTAACAAACTGGATTCAACGTAAAGCAGAATAAAATAAAATCATTAGGTTATTAAAAATTAAAATTTAACAGTTCTATTATTAATTTTATGTAATTAAACAAAACATGTAAAATTACATTTAAATTTTTTAAATTATCAGCTTTAACCAGTTTTTTGTTAAAATTTAGGTTAAATAATACTTTATCAGCAATCTAATCAATAGCATATTATTGCACCTGAGCCACAAGTCTACAAAATGAGGCGATTATATTTATTATTTGATATTTTGTAGTGTATTATACAATAAGTTTTAGAAACTAATATGTATATATATATAATATTTAGCGTTATGATTAATGTTCATTGTTTTATTAAACCTTCAATCATAAATCAATTGTAATTTTATATAATTTCTTCGTTATTAACAGCATATATTAATAAAATTATGGTTTTATTTATATACTAATGCATACAGTATAATTAAACTAAGATTTTTTCAAGTTATGTAGTTGCTAGTAATGTTTTAATTTAATGACTACGTTTTTTAATAGATTATTTATATACAAGCATTAAAACAATTACCGATAAATATGTAGTTATTGAACTAAAACATTTCTAGTAATCAAGTAACTTAAAAAAACTCAGTTTAATAATGCTAGTTACAATTTGTAACGGTGACAATCGACAAGAAAAATTCGAAGTTAATAATAATAAACAATATTATTTTATTTTATTACAAAAATTAACAGCTAATTTTTTGAATTAATATTTTTCAAATATTGCGTTCTTATTCATTACTCAACGTAATTGGTACAAACGTTAGATATTAGTGGAAATTGTAACTAGGCATAAGCAACGTTGTTAGTTCTATCAAACCGCCCCATTGAGTTATTTAGTGAAACCAGAATACGCAGCCTTTATTGGAGTTAATTCCGTCAAAAATACTATATAATAAATAAAATGCAGTTTTAATTTTATAAATATTTACTGTTAATATAAAAATATTTTACAAAAAATGTTAACTTGTTTAAAATTGTAAAGTGAGTAAAATTATTAATATAAAATATGACGTCAAATATGAAAAAATACAGTATACATAATATTTTAGTTATCAAAAATTGACTATATCATAAAGCACAAAATGTTTAATAATTAATGTGATCGCCTATCTTTCTAACCACATTTTCAAATAAATAAATTTTATTTCTAATTAGCATTATAGTGACACAATCAAGTCAAAATTAAATGTACATTTAAGTATAAATTTTAATTATTAAACATTGTTTCTTTTTAATAAAATTAAGCTCACGGACTAATTAAAAACCCATTATAATAAAAAGTGTATAACTTCACTTTACAATCCACGTTTATGTGGGCTGCTTCTAAAATACTTTTTTCTACTAACTTATCATTTTTAATAAATATCGCTGAATAAACATAAAGCAAACATTAAGTACTTTACATTAATTTTAATTCTTGACATTACTGTTTACAGAAAACAATCAGATATAAATTAAATTTTTATGCTAATTTTTTAAGGGTTGTAAATACACATTTTTAAAAACATTTTTACGGGAGTTAATTTTAAACAGTAAATATTTTAGCAAAGTCAAACGTGAGGCCACGTTTAATGCCGATAGTTAAAATCGAACTAATGCTTACCCAGATTTAAGTCGAGCAATATATTGCTAAACTGCCCCCGACACACCCATATATATATCATATATATATATATATATATATATATATATATATATATATATATACAATTATAAAACAAAATTTAATTATTTATTTAAAATAAACGCAATGTTAGTAAATGTTTAAACTGTAATCAAGCATACTTTTGTGTTTCAATTTAAATATTTTTTACTGTTTGTATACATATACTTTACACATTAAATAACATTTTTCTGCTCTTTTTATTTTTTATAGTTAACTTTTTATTAACATTCTTTTTAATTAAATTATTAAAAAACAACAATTAAGATATTTTAATATACATATGTAGTTACTACAATTTTATTTTAAAATAGGAAAATGAAATAACTAAGATTATTGTTTGCTACATAAATAATAATTTTTTAATATTATTTTAATATTGTTTTTATTGCATTTTTAGTAAGGTAATTTTCTGTTTTTTTTCTGTTTATTTATAATATGATGTTTTTCTATAAAACTTTCTTTTGCTTTGTTCTATAATTAAAAAATGTTTTAAATTTTATTTATATGAACTAATAACATAGCATTATGCATAAATACTTAGAATAGTGTTTATATAAATAAAACCATATTTAGCCAATTTTAATTCCATTTACTATAAAATTTAAAAATTGATAAATTGCATATTAGTTTATTTTAAATAGGTTTAACAATATAAGAATTCACCAACAGCAAATAATTCATTTTGGCAGTTATAAATCTATTAGTAAATTGGTATTCACAAAACCTAATGTAGACTTGTAAATTTATTTTTTTTATTTTATAACTTTAAAACTAAATACATTTTAGTCTTAAAAAATTAGTTATTTTTTATTTTTTTAATGTTATTAATTTTTAATAAATTTTACCTAAACTAAGAAAGAAAACTTAGGAGATTTTAAATACTATTCAACAACTTCTTTATAACCAGTCTCAATTCCAGTTGTACTAAAAGGATTTAAGCATAAGGTTAGTAATCTGATTTCTGTAAAAATATAAATATTGCTACAAAAATAATAAAAAAACATTGTTTTTAAAAGCAACGGTAAATGGTAATAACATGACCCAAATAACCGGATTGAGTAAAAGCGAAAGAAAAGTTCAATCCTTAATTTGCAAAATCTTCGGTGTCCAAAATGTTTTGTAGTAGACAGTTAGAACAAGTTTTTTGAGAAATTATATTTTTGGTATTATTAAAATGCAATAAAAATGTGGAAAACATTTTACAAATCAAATACATTAATATTACATTTTTGAAATGAAATCCATTATGTTCATAGAGTTGGTACTATGTTGAGTAAAAGTACTGTTAAAATTAAGTATAATAGAAGCTTATGAGCAACCATATTATTTTGGCCAAATTGAGCACCAAATTAGCAAAAATAACAGTTATGTAAAACTACGCCCCTACTGATACTAATAAGGAGAAAAAAATGTCTTTTACAAGCAGCTACAAAATTCGTTGGATTATGTTCCTAAAAGAGACATTAATATATTGTTTGTAAATTTTAATGCAAAATTAAATAAAGACAAAACTAAAAATTTATTAAATTTTAAACTACATGGTTATGTTGAAAGCATATATAATCATAATTATAAATTGCTGACGATAAACGGTCACTGTGGAATAAATGTTGCTAATAAAGTTTTCGCTAACAAAAATATACACTTGTCAACGTGGATTTCTCCAGACGGAAATACAGCAACATAAATTGACTAAATTTGTATTGGCATAAAATAGTGTTATTTTTCTTGCAAAATACAGATCTATTCCGCGATGCAAATGCTGGTTTAAATTACAATCTTGTTGTAAAAAAGCTTTGTTTAAAATTTTAAAAAATGGAAAGCACAAAAACGTTAGTTCCATTTTCGTGTGAAAGATTTCAGTAATGAACTATCTTAAATTAATTTTTTTAATAATACATTTTAAAATCTACAATGATTAAAAAAAATTTATAAATAATAACAACCGTTTTGAAAAAAACAATTATAGACTATTAAGCAAATGTACTGGGTGGACGATATGGCTACCGAGAAACAATATATCTTAAAAGTCTTAAGGAATTTAATTAATCTAAGAAAAAAATTAACTAATTTAATAAATATTAAATAAATATAAAACCTTAATTAAATAGGTAATAAAAAACTGCCCGTAAAATAAAAAATAATTGGTTAGTGCAATGCTTCTTCCGATTAAACGCGTGATCTGATAGGTTTGGATAGTGGTTAATTATCACTTGCCTGTGTTTTTGTCTATAGATTAGCAGAATTGTAAGAATGTTTTTTAATACCCAGTAATCTTTTATCTCATACAAAAGTCTGACTAATCCAAAATAAGAGAATTATTAATTAATTAATAATTATACAAGCTTCCAGTGAATCGAGAGATGAGGAAAACAGAAATTTGGATTACCACGTGTATATATAATTGAACATGTACAAGAATAAAATTAAAACGCACGCTATATATACACATTACAAGTTCACTTAAACAAAACTATAACAAAAGGTGTTCCAGCGTCTTTTCTAAAGATGGTATTTGTCGTTGGGGTACTTCTACAATTATAAAGAACACCAATAATATAATAGGTAACAGTAATGAAACATTACAGTTAGAAAGCAAATGTAAAAAAGTAGATACTATAAAATTAAAAATGATAATTGATTATGTTAATGTTATTATTGTATAAAAAATTAAGTATAACATTTTTACTATATTGACTATATTTATATTTATCAACATATGACATTCTATTTCATTTTTCTCCCATTATTTGAACTACTACCTTTTTTGTAATTTTGTTATTTTTTTACTATTGAAGGTGAAAATGTATTTTACGTTAAATGTATCTCTAATGAGATATTAACGTTTAATAATTATGTATATATATATATATATATATATATATAAAATTATAAAAAGTTATAATAAACACTTAATATTAATGTTCTAAATGTTTTGAAAAAACTTATTTAGTAAACTGACTCCAAATTGCGCTACACTTATTGTAAAATTAATTTTTTAATGTTTAAATGTTTCTGTACATTTTATTTAGTATAATTTTGTTTTATTTTCTTCATTGAGATGAAAAGTATTTCATTTACACATAGGTATGAATGGCGGTAGTTTGATTTTCGTTTCAGGTTTCAGGTCTCAGGTTTGTACAAGAGTTAAATAGGAGAAAAACTCTTTTCAATACTCTGTTCAGGGTAATTGATTCAGTTTAAAAGTTGTTATTTAATAACAATGAAATTGTTTTGAGTTTACTGAATTTTAATCATTTTTTAAAATAATTTTAATTATGAAAATAAAAAGGAATTATTGGTCACTGTGTATAACCGAGTGTGAAATGAAGCGAGTGACATGCTAAACTTTGAGTGACATATGTTTTATATTTTAATGATTGCTGCACTTTTTTATTGTTATAAATATTTTTTGTTTTTTAATTATTTTTTATTTTTTTAATATAGTTTTAAGTTTTTTTATTACTTTGTTTGCTATCCCCGTCATTGAAGATACGATAAAACGGTGTGCACCAATTTTTGTTGTTTTTGTGAATTTTATAATTTTTATGTTGTTATGGGTACTGAAGGTAAACCTTTTTAATTGCTTATTTTTAAATATTTGTTTAGATATCTCTGGAGATGCAAATAACGCTTGCCATCCTTGGATTTTAGGTAAATATATTTAATAGAATTTTTATATATTTTTTTATTTTGATTAACTTATTACAGTAATTTAGTTAATTTTAAATTTTAAAATAATTCTTTAGCTTTTATATAAAGTTTGACAATAATTTGAGTGTATATTGTACATATTAGTTTTAAGATAGTAATTTAAAATTACACTGAAATAAGAATGAAGAAAACATATTTTTTTAATTATAAAATAAATAGTTTGCATTGTGGAGCATCAATAATTTTAGTAAGTAATTTATGTAGAATTTGTTACGAGTGTGAACATTGTGCAGGAGTATATTAAACTGAATTCCGTTTAAAGATTGAATGAATTGATTAGGTTAACACTTTGTAGGACGTTAAAACTGTTATTGTTATTCCAACTGTTTACATCTTGCATGGTTTCAGATTAATTAGTCGAAGCGTACGAATTTAGTTTATTTATCATATTCTAGGTCTATAACCAGTTCGACAAAAATATGTGGCTTTTACCATCTCAGTTATATGCGTTCAACAATAGCTGACGTCAATTTCTGTATATATCCAAAGTAAAGTAATATCCTTGTAATAACCAGGTATTTCCTTGTGAGTAGAAACTGTTATTATGGTACCAGTTATCAGGACATTGATTACATATTCAAAAATCCGTTATGATGTTAGAGGTTTTCAATAAGTTATGAAAGATTATACTTGAAACATATGTATGTATTCTATAGAGACCAGTAACTATTTTAGCCTAAAGTTTATTATAAATGTGTATAATTTTATTGATTGTGGAGGGTTCTACTGAGATTGAACAGAATGCGAATGAATTTGTGTCAAGTAAGGATTACTCTTGTAACCAACTAGTTGTGACTTTAATATAGTTTGAAGTTTGGTTTAAATGGAATCATTAGTTTTTATTCATTTACTGCTGCACAACTGTTCCAATATTTTATAGATTTGTTTACTGTCGTTATGGTATTTATTAGTTAATCTGCTACATAATTATTATTTTTTTCCATCCTCAAAACTCTTTTGAAAATTCATGCACAATACTCTTGCTTCACGTTTTTGAGTATGAAATTAACGAGAACTAGTGGATAACCAGTTTGCGATTTTTTAGTTGATTAAACTTAAAAACACCAAACTAACCGTTTTAATTTTTTGTTTTATAATGTTCTACGTTTATTTTGGGATGCTAATGACCCTGAGGATTTGAGTAATGCTTATAAAGTCTCAATTTCCAATGATGGTGATATTCCTGACTGTTAGTCCTCCACGTGGTGCATCCTGGACTAGGTGCCCCTAGGGATCTAGACTAATAACAGCAGGGTCCGAGTGCACAGCGGTATAACTGGGCTTCCGCTACGGCGGGTGGGTGCGAACATACACCCAGGATACTTAAAAGGTATCTAAAGGTATACGTATATCATTTGTAGCCCTTGGGCTAAGGGAGATAACCCTGACAAAAAATCAGGCGGCCTCGTCAATCTTTGCGAACAGTGGCGACGTCACAAGGATGCCGTCTACCAGCCAAGAAACTTTGTTATTCTTCTACATTTGTGTTACGCTTATCAAGCCATCGAAATCGATCGTTTGCTATGTCATATAAATATGGGAAATAATGAAGAGGTGACCACGTCACCAACCAAAATGAATGAAATACGTTTATTTTATTTCCGTACGATAATTTGAAGCAAAACGTGAAATTGAAACCATAGGTTTTTGAAAGCTTATAACCGTTGTTGCTATTTGTGATTAGGGAGTATTCCTAGCTACTAGTTTAGTTATCATAAGACACAGCCAAATCGCACACAAAATTGATGAATTTGGATTTACGGGCTGTTGGAAAAATGTGTTTGTAAAAACCATGTTTTATCTAGACATAAACTTGATTAACTTGTTTTCATTCTCGCGACTTTGTCCAAGAGTAATTGTTATTATTCCTACATACTCTGTCGTTAAAATCTTATTCCAATAACAACAATTTGCTATAAGGACTTGATATGGGGGCATAAATCTTCCAAATACTCATTAAGCTCATTAATTTTTTTATTGTGATTATTAGTAGGAGCTTTGTCATTAATTATGGCTATTATGTAGATGAAAACATTAAAACGTGAAAATGCTAATCATGACAAAATATCCTACCAGTTAACGCAAATAACGCACTAGCAGTTAATGAAGATAAACAAAAATTACTTTGTGATATACTGGAGTTGATGACCAACTTGACGGAAAAAACAACATAATGAGTATCTACAAAAATAATTTTGTTTTCCCCATACTAGCAATGTTGATATGATACTTAAGGATTTTGTCTTACTTTTATAATAGGTATTATTGTCAAGCTGAACTTAAAAATTGTCTACCGGATAATTAGTTGGAACAAGTCAAAATTAATGGAGGATTTCTGGAACAGTATATGTAAGAAGCAAAAAATTACTAAAACTGGGAAGTTTTTGCAAACTGTATGCATTGTTTAATTAGAAGATGTAGGTGCTTGCAAATATTAAGGTAATCCGTTTAGCAACTAGTTAATTGTGCTGTTGGCTTTACACAACTTTATCCTAACTAAGCTAACCAAATGGTAATTCCCTTTTTAAGTCTGTGGATTAATTGGCCAGTTTGATCTAATATTGTGTATTAAAGATTGGGCTTACAAAATATTTAAACTGTTTTGCGGTTATTGATTTGTGGTGAGTATGAGGTTGAACTTTAACACATTTGTTTACGACAAAACATACAATATCTTGCAATGCTGATAACTCACCTTAATACTCCCTCTAAGTTATCTTCAAGTAGATATAACAATACAATTTTATTATTTATTATAGATGCTGGTGATCGTTTGGAAAAGGTTTCGAGATTATGTTTTTTGCACACATCAATGCACAAAAGAGCTGAGGAAAATGGTGAGCAGTTTAATATAAATATTGAAGTTTATTTAATTTTAAATTTAAATTATACTTTTTACTTTGCCAAAAAAATCTAGTTGTTCTTTGATACCGAAAAGATTATTCGATTTTTTTAAATCAAACTTTAAACGCTTACACGGTATAACGTGATTATCTTTGATTTCTGTGGTAGTCGAATAATTTAAAATAAGATTTTTTTATTATTCTATGGCATATATAATGGTTATTGGCTGAGATAGTTCAGTCGAAGTGGCTCTCAACAGTATGCAACATCGGTTAAACAAAAAGCAAAAAATAATTAAATGTCTAATACATACTCGAAAATTAATCATTATCATTGTCGAGGATAAACATCTCCCACCGGTTATCATCACTCAGGGTTGTCTAAATTACCAAAAACCTGCAAAACATCAACTTTTACAACGTCCGCTTAATGAACGACACTTGAGCTGTGTTGACTTAAAATGTTGATTACGTCCTGAATTAAACCCCTCCAATGATCTCTATTAACTGCAAACGGTAAGCAATCAGGCATCCAATTAAGTAATTTATTTGGACAGGTTGCTATGTATTAGCAGTAACAATGATTCGATTTCTAAAAGGGACATTCACTAGAACCACTATTTTTTAGTATTAAGATATAAGCCATATTTATGTGGGGCTTTTTGAGTAAGCCGAATCTCATTTTGTAGATTTTTTTCGGTTTCTGCTATAAGAACCGCGTTGTCTGCATGTTGGAGATCAGCTATGTTGCGACCATCATGAGCTTTACAGCCCTCAGATGACTGGGACACTTCATCAAAGATATCATTAACTACAAAATTGAAGAGTGTGGGTGCTAAAACACATCCTTGGTGGACTCCTGAGTTTATGTAGATTGCATCAGTTAAACAATTCTACATTCCGTATTACTGCACTGAACGACGTATATAAATGTTTAATAATGTTGACAACTTTGGCAGGAATTCCTTTGGTAATGACAAGGTTCCATAGCAAGTTACGATCAACGGAATAAAAGGCGTCTGAATTATTTATAAATGCACAGTACGTAGTCTGCGTAAAATAATATTTGCCAAAAATTTGAGGTCTTGTATAGTAAACTAATTCCTTCATAATTAGCAGGATCAGTTGTGTCACCTTTTTATGAATAAAGATTATAATTGCTTGTAACCATGCTTCTGGTATTTTCTTCTCTGTCCAAATGGAACTTATCAAGGAGTGTAACTCTTGTATGATATTTATCCCACAATATTTAAAAACTTCTAATGGCATGCTATCTATACCTGTAGCCTCTTCATGTTTTCATATGCTGACATTCTAAATGGGACTTCTGTCAAAACTCTGTATGGAGGATCAGGGGATTGAGCATGTTGTGGAATGGAAGCCTCTGTCGCTTCATGTTTGGTGGGGTTGAGTAATTTTACAAAATGGGCTGTCTATTGGCTTGCAGAAATCGATGATGAGTGTTGGTTGTGGAAGGAATGGCCCTTGCAAAATTTATTGTTCAAGTACATGTGCATTATGATAGACTGATGATGCTATTCAGCCACATGATATAACTACCAATATACTAACAATATATACCAGTATATGAATGACTCATGTGAGTAGACAGACCACAGACAACGGTAATTGGACAGGCAAAATAGTATTCATGATTTGTGTAAAGGTCACTTTTAACATTGTTTGAATTGGATAGTAACATTGCTAAATACTACACATTAATTTAAATACATATTTGTTTTGAGTTTAGTGCGGCTATGTGGTCTTCCGGTCCTTCCGATCATTAATTCTTTTTATTTTGTTTTGATGTATTTATCATTTTTATGAGGCTACTCTATAATCACGTTACAGACGTTTTTTTGTAATTTAAATATTGATTTCTTTTTGATTTTGAGATTATTGTATAAGTTTATACCTGTTCATATTTTGTTTCTGCTTACTTTGACACGGGAGACCAATTCCTACTAATCGTGTCTACAGGTGGCGGATAGTGGAATAGCCTTTAATTGTGTATCAGGCTGTGCTAAATAAGCAGTTGCAGACCGAATGGATACTCAGGCATTAAGGTTGTCAGTGTGTTGACAAAAAGGCGACAACGGTTATCAACGTCACCTTCAGTATTATCATCAAACTATTTATGCTAGTGTTGTGAAAATATGTATATGTATGAGTGTACATCTATTGAAATACCTGAGCTAGCATTAATAATAATAATAATAATAATATAATTTATTTAAAATTAAAGTATAATGTCAACCTCGGTTCAATTCTTTTGTCTAATAACTTGTGCTTTTTATTCAAAATGCCTGCAAATTATGTGCGTTTGCACAAATGAAGTTATTTAACTCATCTCTATATGTTTTATTGTTTTATTTCTGTAAATTATTGTCATTATGTATTATGAAATTATATTTATTTTTGTGTGATTAAATTTGCTTTTGCTTAAACAAATAAATATTAATTATTTGTTTGGTTAGAAAAGAACATATACATATGTTAAGCATAAAATTTTAAATGATTGTTTGCTCATTTCTAATTAGCCTTTTTTGTCAACATTTTGAAATCTTGAAAAAAGTTAATTGTGCATTATTAAAATTCTAGATCACTGATACTTATCTCACAATATTCAATAAATGTTAATATTCATATCTTTAATTTAATTAAATTTTTGTTAGGTTATACTGTTATAATATGGACAATGTTTTAACATTTTAAAAATTTAGCAATGCTACATCATGTATAAACATCCTTTTGATAATTATGATTTTTGTTATTGTTTTAAAGAAACAATATCGAATATATCCAATCATAAATCCAGTTACACTCAGTACAGTTGTCAAGATAATGCATCGGATGTAAGTAATTGCAATTATTGGAACGATAGAAGTTTGTTTCATGATTTCTATTTGGTTTACTGTACTTATTTATATTTTATCATTTTTCAATGCTTTAAGTGTACTCCTGAAAAGAGTGACGAATGATGTATAAAGTTATTACTTTCTAATTTTTGTATTACAATGAAACTGGCTGCATTTATTTATGAATTATTTACTATGTCGAAATGGAACCATGACTAAATTGTTTGTCCTATTAAACGGAACTTCCAATCCCACTATTAGCATTAAATGTTATTGTTGGTTGATGTTGTGGTCACCTTTTCATTGTTTCCATATTTGTACAGCAAATTAAACGATCGGTATTGACGGTTTCACAAGCGTGTAACAAACATGGGAGAATCAAGAAGTTTTTAGTTTTATGACCGCACCACCGTTTGCAAATATTGATTTTTTGTCAATGTTATCTCCCTTAATTTGATGGCTAAATATACTATACATGTTTAAGATGTTTTTTAAATATCCCGATTGTATAATTGCACCCATTCGCTAAGACAGAAGCTCAGTTCTACCGCTATGTACTTGGTCCATGATTTATGTTATTCTGTATCCAGGATGCATTCCATGAAAGTACAGGATCAGAAATATTGCCAACATTGAAAATTCAGACCTTTATAAGCATTACTCGACTCCTTGGAATTACTAGCCATATCTTTTAAAGTAATAAAAATTAAATTCAAGAATATCATATTTTTGCATATTTTTTACGCTTTCTGTTAATCTTTTTATGCATATATTCGTCAATTTGTAGATATTTATAACTTATCTGGATAATATATTATCTAATCCGGAATTTGTGTGCGCGCAATCTACTGAAAATGTTGTGACTTGTTTGAATATAAACTGGAAGGATTATGCTAAAGTTGGTTTCATTATTAATATTACTATTACATAATTTTCTTTAAATATTTTATTTAATAAAGCAATGTATTATCTTTTATATGTAAATGAGTAATATCGTTATTATTATGATTATAGTCAGCTTAAATATTTTTTTAGAAGTAAATTTAGAATCGCAGAATATACAAAGAATATTTTACACCAAAATCTAAAATAGAATATTATATATACAGAGTCTTAAATGGGACTTGTCAATGAAATCTTATTTTTCAATTTATTTTGTTTTAACTTGAGATATATGTTTTTTCAACAAAGTAATTATGCTAAAATAATATGGGCTATCAATACTTGACGTTAATTGTTTTTTTAAGTTTTTTATAATTATAAATATTTAAGTGTTTTGGAATTTTTGGATAAATAGCATTCAAATGGGTAAATGATAATAGTTACACTTAAAAATTATATACATATTAAGCTAACAAAATAAAACGCAATAATAATTTCAAAGAAAATTATTATTTCTTTACATAATTTTACAGCTGATTTTATAACCCAGCACACGTTACTGCATACATCTGATTACTTTTCAAATTTTCTGTATGTAAAATTTAACATTAATTACGATGTGAAGAAAATGTTGAAATAGTTGACCCCACATGTTTGTTTTTAATTTGATCCCTTAACATTGACACAATTCTGAACACTTATGGCAGTTGATTACAGTGAGTTTAAATAGTGGAGGCTTTATCTTAATTGGTAAACATTATAAACAGATAAGAAAGTTATAATTTTGGTTTAACTATTGATCAAGTTGCAGATTTATTTAAGGTAATTACGAGGATTGTATACACAATTTTAAACGATTATGCACGTCCAAGAACAGTAGGAACTGGATATGCACCATCAACTAGTAAACGAAATGATTTGTTTATAATCTCTAAATTGAAAAGAAACAGAATGAAGTCCATTAATCAAATACGAGGAGAAGAATTAGTTACTTTTTTATATTCGCTTATTCGAAATCAAATGAAATCAGTCAATTTCCATTTAAAGAAAACGTTAAAAAAATTTTCTTTAACAGCACAACATAGAAAAATATGTGTGGAATTTTTCAAAAATGTATGAAAACTGTTCAGTTTCTTTTTGGTGATCGATTTTTTTACTGACGGGTGTGATTTAAAGAACTAACTATGAACAGTGCAGTCTACGGTTATTTGTGGTCTCGATTTTATTCAAGACTATAATTGCATTGTTAAAAAGGTTGAGCATTCATCATTCCTTTATGGATATTTTGGAATTAAGTTCGGGCAACTTTCAAAATAGAGTCAAATAAGTAGCCATTTAAACAACTCAAAATTTATAACCATTTTCAAAGACGTTTTTAAGACTGAACTATGTCAAAATGCTTCAGGACATTTAGTGGTTGTTTAATATAATGCTCCAATGCATACGTCAAAATAGATAACGTGCTTTTTATCATGCTTTAAAATTTAACGCATTTTTTATTGTTTAGACTGAAGATCCTTTAAATAATAAAAACTGAGCTTCATTCAATTGCCTCCATACAACCCGGACCTCAATGTAATTGAAAATCTTTTTAGTTATCTTAAACGGGAAGTAAATCGGAAGGAAATTTTAGAAATTAATGAATATTACTTAAAATATTAAAAATGCATGGCTTTTATTATCTGTTTTTATATATGTGTACATAAATTTATAGCATAAATTATTTTTAAGCAACTAATTTGCTTGTTTTTTAATTATTACAAAATGTTAACATTCTTGTTTTTGACCTAAAGTACAATGTTATAGTGATATTGGTATAAAATATTAGTTTCTATAAAATATTTTACCTGTATTGTAAAGATAATACTTAAAGAATGTTTTAGTACAATTTAGATGTGATTTATCTAATTAAATAGTGTAGCAACAGCCAATCAATTGTACTGCATGGATTTTGACAGCAGCTCGTTTATTGACTGTAGATGCTTTAAAATGTTGTAGTACTTTCAATTTACCAAGCTACTGTAGGATCATTTTAATTTATCAATAAAATAGTAATTAATTATTTTAGTATAAAATGAACAATTGCATAATTATTACTTTGTGGTTTTAGTAATTATCGATGAATATTTTTTGCATGTTTCGGTCTACTTTTAAATGTAAAAGCCCTAGTGGAAGGGATCATCCACTTGCTGGTCAGCGGTAGTAATGTACAACATTCGAAAACAGTGGGTAATTAGCACCGATCAGATTCACTATAAATAATAAATTTGCAGGGTTAGTTTAATCATCCTTAGCTCAGTTGTTAAGGCATTGACCCAATATCAGATAAAATGTGAGTTCAAGTATACCATATGTAGCCTTTTAACTAAGCAAGAAACTCTGGTAAGAAATCACATTATTTCGCTATCTATTGATAACAGTGGTGCTGCCTTTAAAATAATTATGCCTGACACCGAAAATACCATTATTTTACGTCTATTAAGTATATAAGATTTACTTTGATTAAAGAGTAGTACAAATTGTAGTACAATTGTTTGAATTGATTGACTAATTTGGAACTAACAATTAAAGTTTTGCCACTAACTAAAAAATCACTTGACCACACTTTGAGTTGATACTCATAGAGTTTTTGGCCCCCAACATTTACAAACTCACAGTGAATGTACATGGTCGCAAGATGTAAATCTATAGTATCTTGATGGCACATGGCAACATTTATTTGCTAAAAAATGTTTCTTGAATCATTGATCTAAAAATTGATTCATTTTGCAACACTTTACGCTGTCCATTGAATTGTTGTTTTTTTTATTTAATCTAGATCTAAACTAGGTTTTTATGACAAAAACAATTGCATAATAAACGCCTACTATGCGTGAAATATTTTTAAATTAAAACATTTTCATTTTGTAATTAAAAATATTTAATTATGCAAGATAATTGATTTCGATTTATTTTGGGTGATTATAGTTACAAGAACATGTTGAAACCAAAATTCAATCATTACTCAAACTCCAGTGTTTGCCTGCCGTTGAAACGTTTATGTCGTCTTTGCAATCTCTGAACGCTATAGAGAAACAAAAATATATGTGGATGTTAACAACTTTTATTATAGTTGGTTATGTAAGTTTTTCAACCACATGTGACGTTTTTATGATATATGTAACAATATATTTGATACTGATTTTTTATTATTAAAGCTTTTGTTACAATAATGGTGATATTCCTGGCTGTTCGTCCTTCACGTTGTGCATCCTGGACAAGATGTTTTTAGGCATCTAGACTAATAAAAGCAGGGACCGACTGCACAGCGGTATATCTTGGCTTTTACTGGATTCCAGTTTAGTGGATGGGTGCTAGCATACACCCAAGATGTTTAAGAGGTATCTCAAGGTAATTATTTACCATATGTAGCCGGTTAGGCCTGTGGATCCGTAAACCGGCGTCAACCCTAAAGCAGATCGCCTTGTCAATTTCTGTGAACACTGGCGCCGTCGCAAGGAAGCGGTTTTCTAGTCAAGTAACCTCATTTATTCCTCAAAGTTCAGTTTGCATTCGACAACCTTTTTATATAGGAATTCAAAAGCTATTGAAACTTGGAATTGATGAAGAGGTGCTTCTACCGCAAACTTATTTTATGTTATGTTATTACAAACATTCAATACTCATACTAGATAAACACTTAAGATTTAACACAAAAATTACTTTCATTTTCTTTTCATTGTAGTTGGTGGCCTGGTTAATTTTTTATTATTTCAATATATTAAACAGACGAGTTTGATGTTTGTATAAGTATAACAAACGTAAGAGAATAATGGAGTTTCGTGTCTGATAGACGGCATTCTTGTAACAGCGTTACTGTTTTCAAAGATTGATAAGGTCACTTGATTTTTTGTCACGATTTATATATATATATATATATATATAAAGTATCTTGGGTGTGTTTTTGCACCCATTCTCCAAAACATATTCTAAATTATACTACTGTGCACCTAGTCCAGGATGCGCTTTATAGATGTGAAAGTTAGGCATATTACCAACATTGGAAATTGAGACTTTTTAAGCATTAAATTTTCAGGATAATTAGCATTCCACAGATAAATGCAAAGTTGAAGTACAAAAATTAAGACAGAAATCCAAACATAGGATGTAGTTATAGAATCATTATCATTTACATCAGGATAAATGTGATGCATACAAAATATTAAACCGATTCGCATGAGCGTTGACATTATTTATAAATATTTAATCCAGTTTTGAACGATGCACAATACATTATGTTTATTTTTTAAGATGCGCTGTATACAACAGCCAATATCGCGTGACGTTCTCCAGTGTCTCTATCAAATAAAACTTTCTTTGACGATATGTGACGAAAATAGTATCGATAGCGATGATGACGTCATTTTCAATCATTGTTTTTATGGTCATTTAATTCCAAATATTTTATTACTGTCTTGTAAGCATAATTTTTGACAAATGCTTTATTTATGTTTATTATGTAAATGCGTATATGATGCAAGTTTGTATGGTCAGTGTTATTACTACTTGTGGTAGTAATAGTAGTAGTATTGAATTTCTGTAGATATTTTAATAACGTTTAATATAATTGCATCACAGCCTCAATTTTTTTTTATTTAATTTATTTATGGTTATTGGCCTAGATACTTCAGTAGAAGTAGCTTTCAGCACACAAAAAATATGTACAATTATAAAAATACAATACAATTAGCAGTGTGTGACATCAGTCCAAAAATAAATAAAGTAAGGTTAAATTACATAGGCTAAAAAAAGACAAAAAAACTCAAAATCAACGTATATTTAAAAGTTATGTTCAATATGATATGTGTAAAGAGGCATGTTATTATTTAGGGGACACTATGGTTAATAGTGTGCAAATAGTCAGTATACATGGAATGCGAATGACTCATGGTAATATTCCTGTGTGTTCCTCCTCTAGTAGTACAGGATGGATTACGTGCCTATAGAGACCTGGAATAACAACAACAGAGACCGAAGGCATAGCGATATAACTAGGCTTACGCTACGGTGGGTGGGTGCAAACATTCAACCAGGTTACTTAAAAGGTAACTTAAGCTATATGTATACCATATATAGTCCTTGGGCTAAGGGATATAACCCTTACACAAAATCAGGCCGTTTAGTCAATTTTTGCGAACAGTGGCGCCGTCACAATGATGCTGCCTATTAGTCAAGAAACTCTGTTATTCTTTTACGTTTGTTAGGCTTATCAAGCCATCGAAATCTATCGTTTAATAAATGCATTACTTAATTGTTTTTAGTAAAGACGTTTATCCTATGTAAATATGGGTTTACATCTGTAGTATCATTAGTGAGAATTCATTAGCACACTGATCTATTATAAATTTTATAGAATTTTATAGTCGGGTATCTTGGTTAGATGGAAGTTACGTAGAACCATCTGTGCCACTAATGGTTCCAGTACATACAATCATTAAGAAAACAACTTTCATGGAAGTGGCCATTTAATTTAAACCTTTCTAGTAACATGATTTGAAATAACAAAAGTTGTTTTTATATTATATATTGTCAGTGTAGTACAATGAAAATTTGAAATAATATATATTAGTCATAGCAGTAAAAAAACATTAAATGTCACTTTATAACTAAAACCTTGCTAAAATTATCAACAATGTAACTTTAAGCTTTACTGCTACTGTATCAAGATTTTCCGGGATGACAGATACATAAAAATAAAAATTGTTCTAATAAAAGAAAATAAACACTACTAGTTGTTTTTACACTTTTTACTACTTAAAATGTTATACGTAAAACATAATCATCATCATCAGGGATAAACATCCCCCACCGGTTATTATCACTCAGGATAGTCCAAAAAAACCAAAACGTCTGTAAAAACGTCAATTTTTGTAGTGTGTACTCAAAGAACGACACTTGAGGTGTGCTGACATTAAATGTTAATTACATCCCGAGTTAAATCAAGAAGATTTGCAAAATGCGGTTGAACTTACGTACCTAGGCTTGGTCATAGATAATAAAGGATCCAGCTCTCTCCGTTTGTTTACCCTATGCAGCCAACAGAGATAATTATACGTAAAACATCTTTCAGCAGTGGACATTTTAACGAAGTCTAACATGGGCCTACATTTTAGTGCCGGTGGTGTTCTAGCGGAGCTCTCTGTTGTTAGACAACCCTGGCGTATGTATAATTTTAAGACTATAATACTGTTAGATTGTCCAAAAGTTATAATTGTTTTTTTATTGCTTGAATGTTTTACGAAAACTATTACTCAGTAATTGGAGATGTATTTAAGCTAAACAAATGCTTACATTTAGTCCTACGGTGGGACTTAAACCAACGTCCATTCATTATGTGCTCTTACAAGCCTGACACACACACGTATCTATATAAAAAAACTTTATTTGTGATGTATTAAAGTTGATCTTGTTATACTTACTAAATAGATTTTCAGTGTTTTACAATTTATTGGATTCATTTTAATTCAGTGAACAGAAAGTACAATGGTATAATAATTCAACATTAAACACATTTGATTCACGTGTGTAACACTAGCTTGTTGGTTTAGCACTTCAATGGTACAATTGTACTCAAGTTTGAAAAGTACCATTCATCAAGAAAAATTATAATCGATATGTTATTTAATATATTCAATTGTTTGTTTCATTTACAGGCAAACGGCATACAGATTGGGTTTTGCAAATGTTGCGGCAAACGTCCGAGTCTAATCAGATTTACTTACTAAGGTGAATCTTTTTTTTCTTTTTTTATGTTTATTACTTTGAATGTTTTACGGGAAATATTTTTCAGCAGCGGACATTTTAGCGAAGCCGAACGTGGACCCGCATTTTAGTGCAGGTGGTGGGATTCGAGCCCATGCTCACCGAGGTCCAAATTCGAGCGCTGTACCGCCAGAGCACCCAGACACTTTATGGTTATTTGTTTGGTTAATTGGAATACAGATATAATTGATATATAGATCATTTTTTATATTTGTAAGTACTGATAATTTCTTATAAGGATTATTTGGACGTAAAGTAGACTAATTGACTATTCTATCCTTTTAAAATGTGTGTTACTACTGCTGAATAGTATTGTTGCAGTAGTTTATTGAAGTGGCGATCTAGAGGCGCCAGGGTTGAGAATGTATCTCTGTTTTGCTATCCGAATATAAAATTATAACTGACTACTGATAATGAATTGGGTGTAATTTTTCATGTTTACTCAACGCATTTGAAATTTTATTGAACATTTTTCAAATATATATGCAAGCGTTCAATTGAAAAAAGCGGTCGATTTTTTCTTTAAAAATCAGTTAATGTTTTGTTTTCAACAAACCTCCCGACTAAATTCTTCGTTAAGTTGAATTGGTATGCTAAATTGTCCAAACCTCAATGGGAGGCTATGCTTTGAAACAATCAAATCTTAAATCTATTAGTCAGGTAATCAGAGCTTTCGCTACTTAGCCATTCTACAATAGTACATTTTAATTATTTTGTAGAAAATTGCTCTGGAGATTTGTTCTACGTTCATGTTATAGAACTTTTTAAACACTCTAATACTGATGCCACACTTAATAGTGCTTTGATTAAAGAATATCTTGTTATTCAAAAGAATTTTTATTAAATGAGCGATTAGTCAATTTGTATTGAGATAGGACAGTGGCTGAGCTGCTAGATTCTTAGCCTAGTGTACAAGAAGTTGAATCTACTATCGGTACTCAATGTGGGTCCTTATTTGGCTTTGCTAAATGTTCATTTACCGAAATAAATTACTAGTGAGACATTGAGGCAGTTGAAGCAGAAAAAATAACATCTGTGTGGTACGTTGAATATGTTGTTTCTCAAGTTTGCGTTTTTTTCAATATAATTTTATTTAGTTAAAATTTTCTAGTTGTCTTTACTTTTTATAATTTACATATTCAATTATTAATTATAAAATTCTAATTTTATTTTAACATTCAATTTTGCATCATAGCAATTTGATTGATTTGAACATGGAATGGCCTTCAGATATTTATCCTATTATTGATTTACTTCTCGAATGTGTAAGTGATTGGTTAACTTTTTTAATTATGTCTAACTGTGTCCCACTTAAATACATTGATCAATTTTTAATTTTTCCAGAAATATGAGTGTGAATTGATAGTAAAAATTATCCGATTTTTTGATTATCAACTTAAAATCAATCCAAGTTTGAACAAATCAGTGAAATTTACAAATTTGCTTATCAAATTGTTGCGCAAAATACAGGTATGATTGAGCTATAAATTTGTATGCATATGCAGTGGATAAACAAGATGCTGTCAAAATGAATGAAGTATAATCAGTTCGCTTTTTTAACATTTAATTATATGAAGCAACTCCGAGTTGTACTAAAACATTAGTTAAATATTATCTTACCAGTATAAGTGAACAATTTTATATAAACTAGTATTTTATATCGAATTCATTATAAAATTCTAATTTAGATCAAAAACAGAAATATTGACATCTTTAAAAAATAAGCGAATGTGTCCTTTAAAAAAAATTTATATAAAATATGTTTACATATATAAAAATAAATAACAAGTTATATATTTTTAATATTTAAGGTCATATTTATTGATTACTAAAATTTTCTCAAAGCGTTTAATATAGAGAGTCCCTACATTCGTAACCTAACGTTGAGGAATTTAATTTTGCATTATATTATTATTTTTAATTAAAACTTTATTTTTTAAACCATTTAAATTATATTTTAAAATGATTTTAAAAAATTACAGTTATATTAAGGTTTGTGTTGTCTGGATGAAATTGTATAAATGTAACGTTCATTTTAGTCAAGGATTATGCACTTTCTATTACTAAAAATACATTAATTTTAAAAGTGTCATAAACATTACATTATTTTTGTTAATTGTTCAATCCTCTAGAGTATCATGTTGAGGTTTAGCATTAAATATAAAATTGAATATTAATATGTAATGATATAATTGTAATCTTTTTGAATCATTTAAAAATTTTTAATGTATGTATAATGCAATGTTTTTAAACGAAGCGTATATTATGAGGACAATAGAATAATATAAACCTGCTAAATGTAAAAAAAGGCACTACCAATTCTAAAGTGTATCCTGGAGCATGATTTGAACATATTTTCACTGCTGTTTTATAATTTTAGAAGAAGATACATTGAAAACAGTGTGTGCGGATTTCACGAATTTCGGATTTAACGTTTCAGAGTCATGTCTAGAATACACTTTAGAATTGGTAGTGCCTTTTATAGGATAGCATACCATTTAATACAGGTTTAATTTATTTAAACTGAAAAACCTTGTTGAGCAAAAACCAGACCTTTGTATATTTGATTATCTACAGCCCGGGTTTAAGCGTTATTAATTTTGCTTTAGGTTTTTTTAAAGGCTATGTTAACAAGTTGTAAAGTTAAGTGTTACTTATAAAGAATATTATTTATATTATAAAAAATCGAGTTTCAAAGGATTTTATTGGTACCTTGATAGTCTCAGATTTAAAACGGCTGGTAGAAGTTATAAATAGAAGTAAGTGTTACTTAAATTGTTGACATTACAAAGTTTGTAACTTTTTCTTTAAAAATTAATGTATTTGGCAAATTACATGTGTTTGTTTTTTAAGTTTTAATAAACGGAGGTATGATTCATTGCTAGAACGACTGTTTTATATTATAATTACAATGTTTTATTGTGAATAATATTATATATATATTGATAAAGTTTTATCTAATGTATTTATTAGTACGTAGTACATATGCATAAGGTAAGTAAAAAGTGCAAAATATTCTTAAATATCAAAGTAGGTCAATATATGATTCAATTTCGTTACCGACTGTATGTTTAAACTCAAAAATCATTGGGGCAATTAACATGCAATTAATAGAATCCATTTAAACGAAATTTTATTTATGTTCAGTAAATGGATATTTGAGCGAATCCGAACGGGGGCCCGGTGCTGGGGATCAAACCTGTGTACTTAAAATTGATTTGAGCATTGTATACCGACCGAAATCTAATATATTTGTCACTCTTTTTATTCCAACAGATTTCGACACTTTCAAAAGACATTATCTTCATATTGAAACGGATTTCCACGACAAATGCCACCTTTTTACACAATTCCTTACAGAAACTTTTGAACTGAAATGAACAACTTTTTAGTATTTATGAAACAAAAACCAAATAGATTATTTTTCTAATGCACGTCTTGCAGTGTTTTAATCTTGACAAAAATTATTTTAAAATATTTTACTCTAATTGTGTATTCATTTTTTTACAGTTATTGTATCTGTCTTAATCATGAAATCTGGTGATATAGTCATATCCAAATTGCTCAATGCTCAGTCTATCGGTGCCAATTTGTTTAAGTAAATTTCATTTAACCTGTATATTATGTTACGTACAGTTTGCTCTTAACTAGTTAAAAGTTAATCATTTTGCTGCAGTCATTAGTAAACTTTTAAAAATATAGAGAATACTTTGTACGTGGTTGGAAGACGTTGGCTGGCTTTGTTCCATTCATCCTGCAAAATTTCTAGTACAGTTTGGCCGCTAGAATAGTTGAGAAGAAAACGTTCCAATTTGGCTGAGAAGTGTAACAATACAGTAGTCCAAGATTTAACATCTTGCATCTATGGTAGATATCCATTTCTAGCTGAACTCAAAAATTAAACATATTTGTGCACTGTCAGAAACCAACCTAAATTAATGGAATGCTTTTTTCTGGGACATTAATATATCAATTATTTATTGAAAACTACAATAATTACTACTTTTAGGCATTTATTATAAAGGAAATTATGCTCTTTTATAATTGGTATTACCGAAATGGATATATATATATATATATATATATATATATATATATATATATATATATATATACTTTTACAATGATAATATTAATATTATTATTGCTTAAACGTTTCACGAAAACGTTTTTTCAGTAAATGGATATTTTATCGAAGCCAAATAAGGTTCCTCAGTTGATACCACTGGAGGCACTTAAACTCAAGCTCACCCAACTTGGGTCCAGTAATGTACTACTAAACCGACACTAGCTTTTTAAGTGCATACTTTCGCAAATGGTTCAAATTTTATCATTTTTCAACTTACCACTTATTCATCATAGTAAAGTAAATTGTTTTGTAAAACTGTATTACTCTATCAAACAGGTTAGTATTAAACAAGAATTTCATTCCCCTATTTTCAATCAATTATTTTATAACTTGATTATTTATTAGTATTGATTTTTGTGTTTTTTTCATTTATAGTTTGTTGGCTTGTATTTTAAAAAGGTACAAAACACTTGAATATCTTAGTCGTCCTAAAATACAATTTAAATTATTATATTATATAGGTCAAATATCATATCAGATTTGTTTGAAGTTGTTTTACTTTACCAGTGTAAGTCCTTTAAAACAAAAGCATCATTTGTCAACACGTTTTAAGCCCTAAAGAAAGTCAACTATTTTTCAAAGTGCTACTTTCATCGTAGCCGGTCCCAAGACAGGTTGAGAAAGGTGGAGGGTTTGAGCGCAAGATTAGCAGCCTGGCCTCTGATAAAAAATATTGCTAAAGAAACAACAACTGGACAGCATTTTATTAAACTGTGAAGTGAAAGCAGCATGATTCTAATAAAATGGGGTTCGACAAAATCCGAATAGAATTTCGATCTTTAAAGCCAAAAGATGTATGTGGAACAATCTTATTGCTCCATGTTCTCGAGGGGTTTTGAAATAATTTCTTTTGATCTATAAGATAATAACTATTTTGTTTTTCATGTGTTTTCATATTGATTGTTGAATTGTATGTGATAGCGTTGCTACGTCATTTTACATAAAGGTTTGCTAATTGTGATTAATATTATTTTAAACATGTATTTTTAGATTTGAACGCACTTTTACGCCCAATCCCTTGACTATTTACGGTGGTGAACTGATGGCCCAGGGACTCATGGCAGCGGCCCAAACTGTTTTGCAGGGATACAGACCCAACAGTATTCATTGCGACTTCCATAGTCAATGTAGGTTACTTGATCATATCTATATTAAGGGAGTTTTGTTTATTAAAATTAAACGTTGCTCACTTACTTGAGTGCGTATGAATAATTATTACTTTTTGATCTAGCCGTAATATATCCAATTTTAGTCATAACAGGCTGTCCAACATGAAACGAGAGAACGATTGGGGTTTTCAACTATAGTTTGTTGATTACAAAAACCCGACTGTAAAGCATTTAGTGGATTACTGTTAATCTGTAATTTACTATTTGATTTATCTGATATAAATAATTTCACTAGAAGAACCAATATAATAGCTGCCTTCTTAGCTCGTAGTCATCTCCGAGAAAGTAAATGAAAATATTTTTAGAATGGGCGTTGCTTTTGTTGTATCTATGTCGTGTGTTTGTATGCGTGTACACGTACCAAATAAATTAACAATTTTCGACTGGTGATAACTAAAGATAACTAAATTGATTGAAAAGTGTTCTTACAAAATTTATCACGCGGATACGTTTGTATACTTTCTACATTCGGTTGCAATTTAATAATAATGATGTTAGTATTTGCAAGCTGTAGATAGATTTTTATTTACATTTTTAAGCCAACAAAGTGAATTTAGATAATGCTGAAATTTAGTTTTTGAAACATTCATGTATTGCATTCTACCTTTAAAAATATCCTCATATTGAAATAAAGATACCACTATTATCTATACGACCTCTATTTTATACTCTGCAAAACTAAGATATGGAAGCATCAGTTTTGATGAAGGTTGTAGAGCCAATGTCTTCGATCTTCAACCTTATTACTTATAATACTACATTTGAGTTGTTTAGGCTATTAGAACTGTAATTGATCAAAATACTCATTATCGTAAATGTTATCTTTCTTAAATGCAATACGTTGTAAGCGTAACTCAGTGGCCAAAGCTGTGATTTCTAAATGACAATTCAAATCTGTCGCTTTTTATTCAGACTCAAACAATCTAACCGTTTTATGACTTGGTTTCAATATGATTACTATAGACTCGAAAAGCTACTCTATAAATGTGCTCAACATTTTACTGGAGTATTACAGCCAATAACAGTATGTAACAAGATGAATATTAAATTCATCTATTTACATGCGAGGTAGAGAGTTGTAAATATTTATTTACTGTTGTTTGATACCGTCTGAATATAACAATTATTAAATCTAGGTGATATTACGAAACCCAACGTTTATCGTATTACACGACTTCGAGATGGAAAATCATTTTGTCATCGTCTAGTTGAAGCTGTTCCAATCGACAGTGATATTGATAGTAAAGAAGGTCCTTATTTCCGTATGCAGTGCACATTCAAAACACCCGAAGAAGATCAAGCTTCGTTTCTTGCTCCGATACCTGTCGTACCGGCACCGGAATCCGTACCACTCCTTAATGAATTTGTGAAGGGACTCAGTTTGTAATTTTTGAACATTTTGTTTTTTATATTAGCAATCGGATACTTTTTGGCAAGTAAAGAAAATGATATGACGGCAATGCATTTGTTTCTAGTGTACTTACTTATAATCCTGAAGATTTAAGCAATATTTATAGTCTCAATCTCTAATGGTGGTAATATTTCTCATTCTCACCTCCACGTGACGCACCTTCGTAGTCAACATTTTGATTATTAAATTTTTGCTACATGACACGAATATTTTCTACGCAAATCACTTCTACGTTTTTATAACGCTTTAAAAATTTGTTTGGAAGATTAATATCCATAAACATCATCAGAAAAAATATATACCTTCTCACCAACATTTGTGTTTATATATATATATATATATATATATATATATATATATATATATATATATATATATTAGCATACAAAAAGTTTTTTTTCCCTATTAACTACCCAGTGTTAGCAGTTTTTAAATATTTATAAAGCTGTATTATCGTGGATAAGAGTTTTCTATTGGTTTCTATTTTCATTAAACAAAAAGTAAATCACTGATTTTGTATTTAAAACCTCCTAACCATATCTTGGCTAGATTATGATCACGTAAAACCAACGGCAGTACCAGTTAATATCACATATAAATTATATAAGCCTGTATGTGAGGCTATACTGATTGGATCTCCACCGTTCAGTCTGTACTTATTACCAATTAATTATTCTAATTTCTCTTAGGAATAATGAAGAATCAATCATCTATTTTTTATTTCAGAATGACATGAGTATTTGCTACACCTATTTCATACACTTATCTAACATCGTTTTCTTTTCCTGCATTTTAATAACTATCATGACATCACGAATCAAAGGATTGCTGCTTCATTGTATTTGATTACCATGTCATTATTGTCCTTTATGTATCGATGATAAAATTGAATTTTTTAAATATCAAACTTGCTAATTCAAATTCGTTTCATTTTTCCAAAATTGCAGAGATTTATTGGATGATGTGGTCAAAAATAGAATTAGAAACTTGAATTATTTTGAAAATAAAGCTCCAATGATAATGAGACATTGTGAACTTGAATGCATTTTAGGACTGAAGTCCAACCAGTCGGGAAAACTTCACACTTGGGTACAACTAAAGGAACCACCTTGTGAGTCTTTTTGTTTTCTAATACATAAGTAATGTATTGTATTGCAATCTATTTGATATAAGTTACTGAAAATTGCTCTTGTAGAACAATTGTTCATAGTCATGTATAAAGCGCTAATATCCAATAAGTGCATTTAGATCGCCATAAAATTGTATTTTGAATACTTGTATTTGATATAATTAATTATAAATAAATGTCATTTGTCAAATTGTTTTTTAGCGGTTCCGCTTAGTATGTATCGAGACGCTTTGTTTACCTACTTATCGGATGCATTATTGTTATGGTCTGGAGTTACAGAACCGTTACATATCAATTATTTGGTTACACTCAATCAAAGTACCTGGTTTCATAACCACGACGTATGTCCGGAACCCAATGCGTGGGTACTTTGTGAAACCCAAGTTCGATATGTGGGTAAGTAAAACAATGTCAGAAACTCAGTTAATACAAAAATCAGTAGTGTTTCTATACAACTGATGACATTAATTTGTTTTCATTTTTCACTAGGAGGTGCTCTGAGTTTATCACATGGTTCTATTTGGGACGAACAAGGTCGTCTGTTAGCAAGTATGGTTCAACAGGGCCTAATACGCACGCAACAGATTAAACCCAATGATTCCATAGCATCGTTTGATCATTTGATAACCAAAAGTAATTGAAGATCTAATTATATAATTGTTTTATCTTTTACTTTAACGTTGAACTTTCACTTTATCAATATATTTACAAAATTTTGTGCACTATATAATATATATATATATATAATATATATATATATATATATATATATATATATATATATATATATATATATATATATATATATGGTACGCAAAGTAATTCCTAATTTAAAAAGAACATTTTATCATTGAATTAAATATAAATCTTTACAAGTGAATACTGGAAATTCTCGTTTAATGTATTTAACTGTATAGTTGACGAAGCTGGATAAAATGGCACTTAAAACTACTTTAGTGTAGTAGGGATGCTAATGACTTTGATAAATCTAGTTATGCTTACAAAGATTCCATTTCTAATTATTGCTAGTCCTGATTCCGTACGTCCATGTGGTGCATATTAAATTCAACATGTATTAGACTTAATACACAAAGATGCATTCTATCTTTGCAGTACTTGAAAGAAATATTTAGGTAATCATTTGGATGAGAGACAACTATAGAAAAATATCAGGCAGCTTTGGGATGTTAAATGATCCTGAGGATTTGAGTAATGCTTATAAAGTCTCAAATTTCAATAATGATGATATTCCTGACTGTTACTCATTCACGTAGAGCATCCTAGACTAGGTGCCTATAGGCATTCTAGACCAATAACCGAGTGCGCAGTAGTATAACTGGCTTTTACTGGACTCCCGCTCAGTGAATTGGTGCTAACATATACCAAAATGTTTAAAACGTCTCAAGGTATCCATTTACCATATTTAGCCGACTAGGTTAAAGGAGTTCACCTCAACAGAAAATCAAGCCTCATGTCCTTACCCTGTACAAATTAATGAAACTTCAATCTAATAGAAAATATGGGATAGAATCAACAGTCGAGACCCCCAGGGTAACTGATCTCCTATATTCGACTGGAGAAGGACCGATGTTGACGTGTTTGCATGGGAGAGTTAACAAAACTTTACCCTTGTTAACTAATAATGATGAGCCTGACTTAAAGTCACAAAGGTTTGAACAGTTTTACTCTGATGGCTCTCGTGGATCCATCGACATCCGTCATCTTTCCCGTCTTCCAAAAACGATTGTCTTATCAACTCCTGTGGCGCCGTCAGAAGAAAGCGATCCTCTAACCAATAAACATTATTTACCCACTTCTCCAATTTAATTAGCATTCGACAATCACTCTGCATAGGAACATGGAACATACGATGACTGTTGTCTGTTTCGACCCAAGTATATACTGCCACAGAGCTAACTCGTTACAAGATTAACATTGCTTGTCTCCAGGATACAAGACTGGATTGCTCAGAACCGTTTCATCCTCCTACAACTTCCCAATCTGTTGCACTATTTATCCCATCATCTTGTACATCAAATCCAGCACATCATGGGATACCATTTTGTTTATCCCCAACAGTTTCCGGTGCGTTAATTGACTGGAAGGGTACATCTCCACGATTAACGTTTGTGCACTTTAAAGTATCCGGTTAAGTGCAATATAGTTCTCACGAACACATTTTTCCAACACCCCGTGAAACATTTGACATTTCGTTCAACTTGTGGTAGATATTCTTCCCAAATCGATTACGTTTTGGTTATCAAACGCTGGTTCAATGCAATCAAGAATTCCCGCGCAGAGGCTGTCGAACACTTGTTTCATGTTGGCTAACCCCGGTATTCATACTACAGATTATTCTCTACTTATACTCAGCGACTATGCTGACAATTTCTCAAAAGCTTACTTACCCGCTTTAGTTATTGTTCCAAATTGTGATATGGGAATAAATCTAAAACGAAAGATCGATACAGTTAGTTTAGTGCTCCCCCGTTTAATCAACTCGGAAAGACCAAACCGGTTGTCCACGAGTTCTCGATGTCTTTATATACAAGTAAAAGTAGCCACGAGAAAAGGTGAATGCCAAATTTCGAAAACTTTATGAGGAAGATGAGCAAAGACATTGTGATTCTGAAGCAAATGAGCTAAAGGTTTCTGCTCGCCATAATGATAGTGGAAAAATATAGAACAAATTGGAACAACTATGCCGTAGCAACAAAGTTAAAGTTGGATCGTTTGGTATCTCAAACAAAGACTGGTTACTCCCCTTTAATCAGACTTTAAACCATCCTGATATCACAACAGGATGGCTGCAAGACCAATCAATGCTTGACACAGTTCCTTTCAATCTCCGTAGAACATTTACAGTAAACTCTAAACTAAAAACCGCTGGATTCGACAGAATTCCTCTGTCTTCAAACATGATCTGTACACGCCTCCGACAACCGTAAACAGTGGAATGGGATTATTCCAGACACTATACGAACCTAGAATTAATGGAAGTGGCAAAGCCACCAACGTTTGTTGTTAATCTTTGTAAACAGTAACGGTACCACAAGGAACCCGTCTAGTAGCTACAAAATCTTTATTGTCCTAGATATGTTGCGCATATAAGTCTCAACTGTAAGATAATGTGAAGCGGTCGTTCAAAATGCTGTACAAATACAAAAATGATGAGGTTACCATATTACCAACCAACAATAAAATATGGTTTAGTGGATAATTATTTAAATTCAATATCCCACTCACTCATAACTCGAATAACAAATCATCTCCCAGATTCACTTACCATTGGGGTCTTCATCGTTTAAACTTGTAACAAAACTCAAATATATCAAACTGTAAAATAAAAAAGCAAGTGTGTATAAGGTCCTACACTAGAGTCAATACATAAAAAATAATGACTTTCGCAGTTATTTTTATTTACTGGATTTAATGGATTGCTCAGGTTAAAAAAATATTTCGCCCAAAGTTTGTTTGCATCTGTAGTACATAACAAGTTATCAAATTAAAAATTGCATCAGAGTAATTCATTCGTCTTTATAATTTACAAATGAATCATCTCAAGGGAAAATCGTGATATTTATTGCCGCACTTTAAGTGTATAGCGTTAACTTTATATGTCGTGGAATTAGGAAAAAAACGGCTCCGCAATTCAGACTAAAATCACATAAAAATATAAACCTACTAGTATCTGCATTACGTTAGAATTACCCCTGACATTTCCAAAACACCAAAAAATACTGGCATGAAACCTCCTTTCCTTAAAAGTAAAAATAATGACTACTTACTTGATAATACTTAGGACCTTTAAATGAAATAACACATTGTTCAACTATATCAATAAAATTGTTAAGTACAATGCATGATGCATGATCAACAGTAAGAACAATAAAAGATCGAGTGTTGTCGTCATTTACCATTACATCGATATCCTGAAATCTAATAGTAAATCTAAAAATCGTTAAATTTAAAATTCAATAACCTTTCTTGCAAAACCAACAAACTTTCTAATTTTTCAGACAAATGTTTTATCCAATGGTAAAAAATATTCCATGTTTTGGATAGACTAAGATGAGGATTTTCAATTAAATGAAAATTATTAACCTCTAAATTTAAGGAAGATAAATGATTAAATAATTCAGTTACTAAATTGTTTAAAAAGTAACCTAGAATGTTAAACTTCAAATTAAAGTTACAATCTATATAAATACTGGTGGCCCACATCCCAGAATCGTGTTTAAATGAACGTACGCGAAACTGGTGTAAAGCAGGTTCATCCTTATGATCATTAAATCGAATTAAATCAGAAGCCATCACATTTAACTCCTCTGGTAAATCCAATTTATGTACATTTTCATTGCCCTCTTCATCACTGGAAGAATAATCAACTAGACTTTCCATCGCGATTACATGTTCTAAAATGTTGTGAAGGTCAAAGGTTGGTGTTAATTGCATCATTCCTAATTAAAATAAAAATTACTAAAACAATTTATTTATATATATATAAATATATATATATATTAAACATTTTTACAAATAATAAAAATAAACACAAATGGTTCTATGTAATTTTATTTTGACAAAAATACGAATTTAAAACTTCCTGTTAAAACCTTTATTAATATTTTTTAATATTTAATCTACTTGTCGAGAATTAAAAAAAATTTCTAGCAACAAAAAGTAAATGTTTATAAAAATTAGGTCTACATAATATTTTGTTTTGTAGTCAAATGGTATATCGGCACATCATACAGAGCGCCAATAACAAATTGTTGTTTAACTTTTTTGCTTATTAATAAAAGGTTTAAATTTTAGCAAATAACGTTTTAAACAAAATTTTATTGCTGTACTTTTAACTATTTAAAAAGAAAATTCTTGTATATTGTTTTTCACAGTTTTAGAAATAAGTTTATTATAACTTTTAATTTCATGATAATTTTTCGATAGTTGATACTAGTTGTTCGGCTTTTTTCAACATTCTTAAAAGTTTGTGGTTTTTTCAGCGTTTAAGGCATAACAAATTGTTAAAAGATTAACTCTGAATAATTTTTTAAATTGTTTTAATAAATATTCATTATTTTAAACAATGTTTATAACGTGATATTTGTATCACACATAATGTAGACGAATAAACAAACTAAATTTGCGGACGCTCAAAGTTAGATCAGAATTATTTTTTATATACATATTAATTTATTTAAATCAAATCAATTAAAAATCTTTAATTAATTGTATTTTTACACATGTTTAAGCGGTCAAATACTGGTTTTAATTATTACTATTATGATTTCCCAATTATGTCAAAGTTGAATTCATATATAAATATACATGTTATCAATTATGCATTTTTTACTTATAATAAAATTAAATACATAAATTAATAATAGTTTAACCATTAAAAAAATTATGGAACTTCTACTAATTTATATGAGTGCTATCTTTAAAATATGACCTTTGCATTAATTTAATACATTTAGATAAATCTTTCTAAGTAAATACAGAAACAAATATAAAGTATTTTAAATTATTTTTTTATTATTTAACATTTTTAATATTTATATATGTATATATATATATATATATATATATATATATATCATAAAAGCAAATGTCTTAGCACGTTAGTCGAAACATTTAAAATACATTAACAACTAGAACAACACTGTATACACGTTTTAAAATTTAAAGAACATATGGCTCTGCAAAAAGCACTATTGAAAACATATCAAAAATTTTTAAATTCTAAACTAAATCCAAAGATCTCATACCTCACATCTTTAAATGCAATGGACAAACCCTGTTCGATACTGTGGATATCTGTGATGCATTCAATAAATCTTTTTTTTTAATTACTTTTATGCAAGCGGTAACAAGGCAAATATAAATAATTATAAACCTATAAATATTACCTCAATAATCTCTCTCATTATGGAAAAAGTCAAGTCTGAAATCCTAAATAACTTGATGAACAACAATGTACTGAATCCATCCCAAAATTGATTTACTCATAAAAAATTAACGTCTATTTGCCAGATCAAATTTTTTGACTATGTCACACAAAAAAGAAATGAAAAAAAATCTATTATCGTTTTTTACCTAAGAAAAACATTTAATAGACCCACTATTTTCATAGTTAAAATCGTTTCTTATAAACAGAACACAAATTGTCAAAATTAGAAATTAAGTTATAAAGCCTTAAAAATTATAGTGGGGTAATACAAGGTAGTGTATTAAGTCCTATCCTTTTTTTACTTTATATAAACGACATTAAAATATTTATTTTTGCCGATGACATTAAAAGTTTTTACAAATACAAGGATAGAGGCTCGATGTCGACGAACCGCAACATTCAAGAAGATTTATCAAATTGAAATAAACTTTGATAAATCTTTCTGCAATTTATTTGGCACAAATTTCTCACATTCAATCAATTTGTGTAAATACACGATTACAGTAATTTCAATGATTAAAGTCTTGGGTATTTACCATTCCAAAAACTTACGTTTTATAAAGCACATATCTCATATCGCTACCTAAAGCAAAAAATTATGAGGCAAACAAATAATATATTTATTCATGTAGATCATCTATTTATAAAAATCAAATCCTTATGCTACTACATAAAAAGATTGAGAAAACTAAACGTTGATAACTATATTACTAAATTGTTTTTTACATCTTGTTTTCATCCTTTAATATTATATTGCTCACTTGTAATTTTTCCTAGTTTATTAGAACAAATTTATGTTGTTTTAAAAAGATGCATATCATTAATATCAAAATCAGCAGAAATTAAATATTCTATCTTATTAAATGATATTGTTAGTAAACATTTAAAACCCTGTATACAATTAGCATCAAGGATTGAAGGTAATAATACTCACCCACTATGCACAGCTTTAAAAAAATCTAAAGCTTCTGAAAAAACAAGGAGAACTTACATGCACATGAAAGCCAAAATTAATCAATACAAAAATTCATGTCTGCCATACTTATCTAGAATATTAACCAATCCAGAATTAAACAGAATTGAACTTCTAACAAACCTATCAAAGTAAGAATCATTCTACCAACGCATTTATTTGAACTAATTTCGGCATCCTACAGCACAATGACTCACTGAAACTATAGTAATTAAAAATTTTTTTTTAAATTATATGTCTACTGTATTGACTATATTTATATTCATTAATATATGACATTCTACTTCATTTTGTTCCCATTATTTGTACTACTAGTTTTTTAATTTTTGTTGTGATTTTTTATATCGATAATGAAAATGTATTTTACACTGAATGTGTCTCTAGTAAAATATTAAAGTTTAATAGTAATAATAATAATAATAATAATAACTAATAATAATGATAAATATGCTATTCGGTCAATAACTGATTATTGCTGCTTCAGTAAAGGCTGGCATCTTCTGCACTATTTGCAAAAATTAGTTTCACAAGGCATGTTTTAGACTGTCTTCGATACATTACTCGCAACTTGCAAATAGTCCTCGAGACTACAATTACATGGATTGCAAATGTGAAATCGATTTACAGACACTACTGACCACAAATTTAACAAGTTTGACAAAATTTTACACTTAGTTAATGAAGGGCAATCTTTATCCTCTACAGTCAGTGAGGTTGACTCCAAGATAGACTCAGTTACAAACCTTTTATCCAGCTTAGTAGACATGGTTTCTGAATCTTTCCACAAAACCGAGCAAATCGCCTCCTCAGTATCCAATCTCTCTAATTCGTTAATACATGAGATTAATTCCCTTAAAACACAAATATTTAACCTTAGTTCTTCTTTCACGGTATACAAAACCGTCCCCAAATTATCCCAAAAAGAAATGCTTAGAGGAACAATAACTATGATGCTGATTACCTTAAACGTTACTGCAATCTTATAATTAGGAGAGTCAGCATTGACGTAATCAACTATAACGGATTAGTCTCCAATATCGTAGTAAAGTGTCATCCTAAAGCTACAAATTTCATGATCGGTAGGCTATCATATAAACGACCCCTCCTATTCTTAATTTTTGTTCATTTTCTACAGAGAAACCGTACTTAGAAATTGGACCAACGTCAGGTCCCAGTATAGAGGGATAAAAAATTCCGGATAACCTAACCCTTTCAAAACGTTCAACTAAACAGTTCAAGCCCCTTATCTATTCCCATCATACGGTACATACCTTACAGGTTACAGGTTAATACACGAGTTGAGTAGGAGTAAAACTCCTTTTAATCCTCGGTTCTATTTATCAATGATATTAATAAAATTCAGGGGGAAATATAAAATGGATGGTTAGGTAAAGGGGGATTAGTCACAGAAAAAAGTATTTGAAATCAAGATAAAATCAAGGTAGATAGTGGAAGTTAACAATTATAGAAAACGAGCAAAAATTATAACTATAAAAAAATGAAACAAGTGCATATTACAATGCAAAAACACTGCAATAATTTTCAAAAAAGAAGAAAAAAGAAAAGGATGAATAACGCTCCAATGGACATGTAGCGTGACGTGCGCCTCTTCTCCTCTTCAGTAATAATTTTAAAAAATAAAATAATATTTATATATGTTATTTAAATAAAATCTATTAATTATTTTTAATGTTACCATTAAATAAAATTATTTTTTTACAAAATAAAATATTTTTTTCACATGTACGGCTAAAACTAATTTTACCTTTGTATAGTTTTGCCTGCTGTTTGCGATTCAGCTGTACCGCTGTTCACCATTATTTTTGTTGTTCAGTTATTTAAAACCGATGGAGCTTTTACCGCAAATGAGATCATATTTAACTGATGCTACTAGAGAGATCAACTCGTTGCTGGATAATGTACTAGTTGGAGATGTTCCCTCTATACAGGGTGCTAATTTTCCAGTTTTACTTCAAGTAAAATATTACATTTTTATTTTTCAGATTAATTCAGATACTAATTTTAATGACGTAACAGCATTTAAATATGCTTTTGCGAAATCTGGGGAGGCTGCTAGAGTATCTTCACTCCTCAATAATCTTCTTGAACAAGGCCAGGAATATGCTATAATGCTGTACACATGGCGATCAATTTCTCGAGCAACACCTTTTGTAAATTTAATATTAAAATTATTTTTCACAGATTAGATCAAGTGATCAGCCAAATAGGATTAAAATTTATGAGAAAACTAAAGAGATTTTAGAACCCAGTTGTTTGAAATTAAAATCATTTAAATATTTTCAAGTAATTTATTACTTATAAAGATTATTTTAGGAAGCCGCTATTAATCGTTTTGTTGAGGAAGTAAAAAAATTGAAAGATCAAAAAAACGTTTTTGTTAACCAAGCTTGTTTGGTAATTTTAGGCAAAATGATAAGAATGTTTGCTTTACTTGATGAAATGAAGAATATGAAAGCCAGCATGAAAAATGATTATTCAAACTATAAACGGTTTGTTGCATTTTTATCTAATATTTAGAGCCGGTCAATTTTTGCAAATAAATGATCTTGAGGCTCAAGATGTAACGATGTTTTTAGCTAAACAGAAAATAATTCGTGATACCTTAAAAAGTCGACTGATGAGTGTTGATGGTTATGAGGATCTTTTTGTTGAAATTATTCACAATAGTGCTCACATGTATGAAAATAAAGTGTATGTGCTACCTGATGAAAAGCATATGCATGTTATTGTAGGTTGAGTTTGTTTCTTAATAATTTAAATTAGGTTATAGCTTTCTCTTTATACCTTCTTGATTCATCTCGTATTGTTGATGGTAAACAAGTTGGTGTAAATATAAATAAAATTTCAAAACGTTTAAATTTACCCAAATTAGATCGTATTTTGAAAGTATGTTCGGTTGAAGTTTTATTTAATTCATAGGAGTGTGAAGTAGTCAATCTTTTTGGCGATATGAGTGTTGAACCGTTTTCATACGTAAAGCAGACTTCATCATTTGATTCGACTAAATGGCCTGAATGTCAGAGTTCGAAAATATCTAGTCAGGGTTCGCTTTTGATGCATATGCCCAGATTTCAGTAAGTTATTTATTTATTAATGACAATTTAAATTTAAATAGTTACGTTTTTACAAATATAATACTGCTATTTAAATATGGGTTTATACATTTAATGTACTTTAAATATATTTAATACAAATTTTATGTGTTCCAAAGTGGCACTGGCTAAATTTTAAGAATTGTAACTTTAATAGAAGTAGATTGCTAATTACACTATTATCACTGAAGTGCAAACCCTTGTTTGGTTTTACTAAATATTTAATCGCCTAAAATGCTTTTAACAAGACTTAACTAATGATATTGGATATATATATATATATATTATACAAAACCCTTTTGCATGGGGCAATAAGACAACAATTACAGCAAAACAACAATAACAGTCTCGTTGGCATTAAATATTCTGCAAATCGAAGATTGCGCTTTCTTTCGGGTTTCACTCAACCTTGTCATCTGGTAACTTTGCCATTCAGAAACGTTGTTGTTCGCGGAATGGCAATATATATATATATATATATACCTTTTTATTTATTATAGAGAGGAGTATACAGCACTAACATCAGATATAGCTTGGCATACTAATATTACATCTACACGTTTGAACGAGCGTTCTGTGAAAGAAAATCAGGAATTATATAATCTGGCTTTACGTGGATTACAGTATTTGTCAGGTTGGTCTGTACAAGTCTTGGATACGTTTTCGTGGAAACTTACTCATTGTGCCAACCAATATACTAATGCTAATTGTCCAGATGATGCAGAAAGTTATGAAAAGGTTAGTATGAAAACAGTTATTTAAAGATATATTTGATATTCTTCTTGTTCCGTGTATACTAGTCAAGTGAACTGTTAAATATTTTGTATTGTTAATTGTATTTTTGTACATTACTTTAGTTTAAATTTGTAACCTTTAAATACTGTTTTTGTTTTTTCAATTTCAATAGAGGATTATGTGAACATTACAATCGAAATATATTTTTTATTTTGGCATTTTTACTGTATCGTTATAGGAACGGTAGTGCATATTCAGTGGTTTTTATATTTTCAATATACCGAAGGAATTTTTGTTTGGTATATCGATATTTTAAAATGTATTTCCAATAAGTGCTTAGTTGTGAGGAAATTGTAGTGTTTTTTTACAAATATACATTGTTAAAATTGATAGAATACATAGTGACAATAAGTAGATGTTTAATATTTTAGTGGTGATAGATGCAATTAATTTAAACTAATGATTTTTAAGCAGGATTTCTCAATTTAGGCCAAGTTGGAGTTGCGAAAAAACCAGCTGCATCACTAATGGGTAATATATATGTATTATTTTGGAATTATTATACTTTGTTGGGTTGTCAAAGGTTGTTAATGGTTGTGCTTGACGGATTGAATTCAGACCCCTATGCCCGTAGCAAAATTATATTTTTTTCAGTTTTTTTGGTATTATAATTTGTTACAAGGATGGGTTGTTATTAGAGGTTAGAATATGAGGATAATTTCTATACAATTTGTGACACTTTATATTAAAAATTACTATTACAAAGGTGGAGTTTGATAAAAGTTAAGTGTTAAAAATATTAGTATTACATTTTTTACGTTGTAGTAATTTTGGAAAATAATATTTTGTTTTTGTTAACGAATTTAATTGCTCTTATTTGTATTAATATACGCTGGACGCTGTTGGATTAAATAAAATACAGTTAAGTAAATGTGTTGTTTTATGTACTTTTATATAAATTTACATACTTTGCGTTTTGATATGTAAATCATTTTGTGATGGAAAATACTTTCTGGTCAATTTTAATAAAAAAATATTGAATAAGTAAGACGCTCACCTACAACTAACATCTATTTACGGTAATGTGGGAAATCCAGATTGGTTATTTTACAATGAAAACGTTTTATTTTTGATAGGATAGTTTGCTACATTTTGCATTATGTTAAGCTAAAATGTGATATGTTAATCATGTATATATTTTTCATTTCCTCTAAGGCTACACGTTATAATTACAATTCTGACGAGCGTTTTGCCATGATCGAAATAATAAGCATGATAAAATCTGTTCAAACCCAACTCTTGAGTTTGGAAGCTTATTATTCAGAAGCTATACGTCGTTCTATATATCGAGAGTTGCAGATTATCGTTGTTGGTCACTTAAGCGGTTCTTTATTGAAAGCACAAAAGAAAAAAGAACGAATTACTCTCGTACGCCTCATACATGCAATTCAAGCTACGTGTGCGGACAAAGTATGCTTTTGTTTATTTATATATATATATATATATATATATATCGTGATGTTGGTTTACAATTATTGTGGCTTCAATTCTTATTTTTGATACCATCATCAACAACGAAAGTTGGTGGTAGAGCCACCTCTTTATTAGTTACAAGTTTATATGGCATCCAGAATTCCTGTACGAAGAGGTTGTCGGATGTGAATTCAACCTGGGGGAGGGGGAGTTAAATGAGTTTTCTTAGTTAGAAAACTGCTTCCTTTCGACGAACCCAGTGTTTACAGGAATTGACGAGGCAATCTTCGGGGTAATTGGGGGTTAACAGATCCACAACCCTAACCGATAAATGGATACCTTGAGATACCTTGTAAGTACCCTGGATGTATGCTTAAACCCATCCCCCGAAGCGGAGGCCCAATGATACCGCAATGCACTTGGTTCCTGTTATTAGTGTATATGTATATGGGTACCTAATCCAGGATGCATCACGTGGAGGAGGTACAGTCAGGAATATCGCTATCATTGGAATTTGAGACTTTATATGCATTAATCTAATCCTCAGGATCATTAGTATCCATAATAAGGTTGTTGACATATTGAGATAAAATTTATAGTCTACCTGTGAATAGTTTGCTTTTTTGAAACAATATTACAGTATCCACCTCTTTAATTAATCTTATTTTAAGAACCAAAATTTCCTTTTCTATTTATTTTTGGTAAAAATTTTAATGGTTGTTTAAAAGTAAAAGTAGCTAATAAATTTTACTAATCAGGATTATTTCTTGTAGGATAGTAAATTTTTCTACAGTATTCTCGTTTCACACTGCATATATGCAAAGTTTATTATATAAAAGAAGTCGCTAAGGTTTTACTTGTAAACTTAGTTAACATTGAACATTTATCATTGTAAAGCATAGGTTATTGGACACTTACGTTACGCATAATATTGTATGATGCAAACAAGTATATGAAATAACCGCTGCAAAATAGTACCTTTTGTGATTATAGAGAAGAATAGTAACAGCCATCATTCGCATTTCTGACAGTTCATTTATTACCGTACATCCAAATTGCGTTTAATGAAAGTGATATTTCGCTTGGAAAAGCCTATTTCTATCTAAGTACGATATGTTTAATCAGTAAAAATTGCGTACAAAACCAATTACTAAATATTATAATAATTTATCCATAGTCAAGTTCAGACACTTGACATAAAAATAATCGCTAGCCTTTAACATGTGGGCTTAATTATGACTATTTCATACTATTATTAATTAAAAGGAGGCCTTGATACACTCACAATGCAGTAAAAACCGAAGAGACAAATGTACCGAGGTGGTAGATATAGCAGGGGTACTAGACTTGAGAATGGACAGACATGACTTCGAGTCCTACTATTGGCACTAAATGGCTTTACTTAACGTTCACTTGCTAAAAACCTCTTTCATGAAACATTCCGCAGGAAAAACCATATATATATATAATGAAATTGTGTTGTATATATATATATATATATATATATATATATATATATATATTTCATTAATTCAAGTCCGCATAGCATTTGGAATAATCCATGTCCATTGTTTACGGTTTTCGGAGGCGTGTAGGGATATGTCAATCCATTAAATTAGCCGTTATTTCTAAGATAAGGTCCTAACCAAAACAATGTGAAGATCGTCCCGAACAGCATTCTTTTAAGTACGTTTCTGACCACCTTTCCTTTTCTTCCAGTCAGAATTTGGATAAGTCAATATTACGATACGTGAGATTTCATCAGGATTTCTATGAAGAATGCATCTAAACCAGCGCAATCCTCGTCGCGTATTGTATCGTGTTTAGTTAGCATAATAAATCTGATTTTCGCTTTCAAACTATTTTTGTTATGGATGTTTGATTTTATGAATTTACGTTATTTTGCAGTTTCCCGAATTACTCGAATCTGAGTTAGTTAATTTATCCGGTGGTAATGGTGGATCTTCCAAATCATGGGGCAAGTCATCACTATCAAAGCTAACTTCAGGACCCAACTCAGCTTTGGCAGCCATGGCCACTTCCACAAACACGAACGACATCAGTTCTACTGGCAACAGCTTTAACAAACGCCGCATCGGGCCGTCTTCCAGCCAGCTCTATTTAGTACGGACGATGCTCGAGCTAATGATTGATCCGTCATCGTCGGGGGTCAAGAATGCGATGCGCAAAGAATTGGATTCGGCTACGTTGGTGGCTATTGAATCGTTTGTCAAACACAGCTTCTATTGGCCGTATTTATTGAATTTCAGTGGTGAGTTTTTATGAATGGTTTTCGAAACAGGATTTATCACAACTAGGTATTTTGGTTCTTATTATTATCATGAGATAGACGGTTATTTTTGCCCAGGTTATTCTAACGTGTTAAAAGTCAGTAAACTATCAAATTTTAGAGTACACACTCAATCGACGACACTTGAATTATCCAGACTTTAAATGTTATTTACAACCCAAATTAAAGCCCTCTAGTGAGCCCTGTTTATCACAAAATGTAAGCAATTTGGCTATTAAGTCTACAATTTATGCTTTAAAACCAAAATGTCTAATTGTTATTGACTCATGGAATATTCATTTACTGGTTACACATGCTGTTGAAGCCAAATGTAACATTTTGTACTTAAGAAATTCATTATCGAGAATCATGTGCTGCAAGTTTGTCTACTGATAAGAGTTCTGATTTTCTGGATCAACATTTAAGATTTGATCACTTGGGTATCGCTCCTCTTAAAATTATACCTATGTATGGGATGCTAATGATCCTGAGGATGGGATGCTAATGATCCTGAGGATTTGAGGGATGCTAATGATCCTGAGGATTTGATGGGATGCTAATGATCCTGAGGATTTGAGTAATGCTTATAAAGTCTCACTTTCCAATGATGGTGATATTCCTGACTGTTCGTCCTCCACGTGGTGCATCCTGGACTAGGTGCCCCTAAGCATCTAGACTAATAACAGCAGGGTCCGAGTGCACAGCGGTATAACTGGGCTTCCGCTACGGCGGGTGGGTGCGAACATACACCCAGGATACTTAAAAGGTATCTAAAGGTATACGTATACCATATGTAGCCCTTGGGCTAAGGGAGATAACCCTGACAAAAAATCAGGCGGCCTCGTCAATCTTTGCGAACAGTGGCGTCGTCACAAGGATGCCGTCTACCAGCCAAGAAACTTTGTTATTCTTCCACATTTGTCTATGCTTGTCAAGCCATCGAAATCGATCGTTCTACATGTCGTATAAATATGGGAAATAATGAAGAGGTGACCACGTCACCAACCAAAATGAATGTATGGGACCGATCGATAGCGCAGTTGATTCTACGCCACTACAATCTTATCAAGACGGTATCCAATTGGTAGGTTTTGCTTAGGAAATCTTCAATTGATATTGATATACGTTGTATTTATTAGTTTATCTTGAAAACAATGGCTAAGTCGATGGACTGAAATATCCCTACACGCCTCCGAAAATTGTGAACAATGGAAAGGGATTGTTCGAGATGCTATGCGAATTTGGAATTAATGAAGATGTGGCATTGCCACTAACTTTTACTGTTGTTTTGTTGTATTTATTAGTTTATCTATTTTTTGCAGAAAAAACAATTAAACTTACTTTAGTCCTCCCACCAATATTCATTAATTTGTCATTTAGAAACTTTAATAAAATGCTGCGACCTTTCTCAGTTATGGTACCGCGAATTCTTTTTGGAAATGACCAACGGCAATTGCATTCAATTTCCCATTGAAATGAGTTTGCCCTGGATTTTTACCGATCACATATTGGAAACGGAACATCCAGGCTACATGGAATATTTACTCTACATGCTCGACTTGTACAATGACGCCGGCGACTGTGCCCTAAGCCGTTTTCGCCGCCAATTTATGTACGACGAAATTGAAGCCGAAGCTAATTTGGTATTCGATCAGCTGGTTTACAAATTAAGCGACAAAGTGTTTCGGCACTACAAACGCTATGCCGCTTCCATTTTGTTGGATAAGCGATTTCGGGCCGAAGCTCAGCGTGCTTCGTGGCGGGAAGCTTATCCAGCTCCTAATCGGTATGCAGCTGCATTGTTGAAACAACGGAACGTCCAGCTACTTGGACGAACTGTTGACTTGAATCGTTTGATTTGCCAGCGTATGAATACCTTTTTGTTTAGGTCGTTGGAATCGGCAATTGCACGATTTCATGGATCGAATATTACCGGTATTGTTGTGAGTTTTTAAAATTTTTACAATGTATGAATGAATGGTGTTCGTGTGTGCATGACTTTTAATGATTGGATTCACATTGAATGGTGACAAAGTCTTTTCTAAAGTTGTTTTCATGTTGATAAGTGGATAATTTGCTTTCACTGTTTTTTTATGTGAAGAAAATTTTCTTTCATTTATTTTGGTTGGTGACGGGATCACCTTTTCATTATTTTCTATTTTTATGCATATTAAACGATTGAATTACGTAACAAATGTAGAAGAATAATGAAGTTTTTTGGCCTGTAGACGGTATCCTTGTGATGGCGCCACTGTTTGATTGATGAAACTGCCTGATTATTTGTCAGGGTTATCTTCCTCAGTCCAAGGGCTACGTATAGTATACATATTAAAGCTTAATATTAATAATAATAATAAATAATAAAAACTAATATTATATACCATATATATATTGACAACTTATTATTATTATTAATATACCTTAAGACACTTTTTAAGTATCTTGGGTGTATGATTGTACGGCAAGCTATCGAATTCGATTGTTTAATATGCCGTATAAGTACATAAATAGTAGAGGTAAGTGCATCACCAACTAAATGAATGAATGAATGTGTAGCAACACGAAATCTTCTAATCGTTAAAAAAATTTTTTTAAAATATTCTGAGTAGTAAAGTTGGAAAATATTGATTTATATGAGCATCTTATATATTGCCAATTATTGTCCCAAAGGAATTGGAAGCTTTGCTCGAATGCAACCGTCTGTGCCATCGCATGCTATCCGAATATTTGGATTTGGACAATTTCGACTTTATGTTGCGCGAAGCCAATGATTCGGTCAGCAATCCGTTGGGAAAGATTACTGTTCATTTGTTTTGGGAATTGACCTACGATGTAGTGAAAAATTATTGTTACAACGATGCTACAAATAGGTACTTTTCAATGGGTCCTTTTCGCAATTGATGATTTTTGATTGCAATTTCAATGCACGAATTTTCTATATTTTAACTAATTGATTTGATTTTTTTATTGTTCATAATAATAGAGGATGATGATAATTTATATTGTGATTAACACGTTTGTGTATCCTTTTAGTTGTAATAAGTACTAGTTTAATCCGAGAATTCTAATGATTATTAAGTTAATTCAAATGAAGATTACATTTTCTATAATGGTTGTAATTCATAATTGTTTCGTTATCAATACCCAAGTCAGATTTTTTTTAATAATTTTTACTATTTAAGGGAAACGTCTTTCAACAGTGGATGTTTTAGTGAATTCGAACATTTGGTGCCGATGGTAGGGATCGAACCATCTAGGTTCGAGTCGAGCGCTGTACCACTAGACCACCTCGGCACGTACACTTTAATTATTTTGTTATTGTACATGCTTATGTAAGTGAAATGCTTAATGCATAAATAGCCGATTGGTTTAGGATATCAGACTAATGGTCTACGACAATGTTAAAGAACGCTATTCTGGACACATTTTTTATCAACACTGAGGAATAAAACTCTTCACTTTACCACTATTTTGACGTTCCTATCCTGCAATACTACTGCTTTAGCGTTTAATTGTTTAAAGAAAGATTGCTGAAGTATTTTAGATTATGGGTTATAGATACATAATGTTTGCAATACACATACTATTTATACATAATATTTTCATTGTAACGGTAGCTCATTTTTATTGTACATTATTCAATAGTAATCTAGTTGTAGTAAAGTCGCACAAGTGACTACGTTACTTGATCCTTATAATGGACCGACCTTTGATCTCACTACCCGCACAAAATGTGGACTTTTATTTGGCTGTACGCATGTTCAAGAATTTTATCAACAATTAGGATTTTTATAAAGTCGGTTTTAAGTTTTTGAAAAGCAACATATGCACTTACTCAAAGCTATTTTTTATTTGACAAAATTTGGAAAAAGTTGTATTTTTCAAATGCCTACTTGCAACAGTGGTCTAGCAGTACAGCGCTTGACTCGAACCTGGGTGGGCATTGGTTTGGTCCCCAGCATCAAAGTGGGTCCATGTTCGACTTCGCTTAAATGTCCACTGCTGAAAGATGTTTCTCATGAAATATTTAAAGTAGTTGAACTAACATAAAAACAGTAGTTGTCTCCATAAGTTGTAATTAACGGAAAGGAATTATTTAAGATGCCATGCGAACTCGGAACGAACAAAAAATAAAGACTGGAACTAGTTATATATAAAAATTATTATTTTTTCCAGATTTGTTTGTACCAAATTCACTCTGAGCGAAGTACTTGAACGCGAAAAACCATCACCAGTCGAAGTACAATATATTTGGGGCAGTAAGTCGCTGAACACGTGCTACGAAACGATATTCAAATTGTATCAGGGATTTGTTGGTGCTCCACATTTTGCTGCCATGTGTCGTTTGTTGGGCTATCGTGGCTTGTACATTGTCATTTCCGAGCTGATGAAAGTAGCTCAATCTGTGGTATGTTTTGGTTGATTATGGCATTACATTGCTATTTGCTCTTTGGAAACAATGACATCCCTACACATCTCCGAAAACCGTGAACAACGGAGGGGGATTATTCGAGATTCAATGCAAACTTGGAAGTAATGAAGATGTGGCTTTGCTACTGACGTATTAGATTATTTGTATTTTCGATATGTTACTTTGACTACGGTTTTTATTTGTAAGCGAAATAATGGCAGGGTTATACATTGATTTTAGAATGTTGCACGTGCACAAAAATTAGTCAAGTGTGTTTGTGTTACATTGTATCGAGTAACGTAGTGTTATATAAAAAATTGGTTAATAATTTTTATTATTAGATATTGCGTAGTGTCTAATGTTGTCTCCGTTTCTTTCTCTTTAGCTTGATCAAACATTCAAGGATTACATACATCATTTGGTTCGGATCATGCCTGCCACGTTTACTTTGCCAATGCCTGCCCAGGGATCCAATACGTTTTTTTCATTTCTTTATTCCAAACTGCACCAAATTTATCAATATCCCGATTTACGCACAAATGTTTGTCAAAATTTTCGTGAATTGGGTAATATTTTGATTTGTTGTTTGCAATTGGAAAAAAATTTGGTAAGTGGTGTTTTTGCCGATTTTTTTTTGCCCAAATGTTTTACCAGGATGTTAATAATTTTGAGGATTGGAGAAATGCTTACAAAGTTTCAATTTCCAATGATAATGATAGTGTTGAATGTCACATCCACGTGGTGTATCACAATAGGAACCGAGTGCACAATGGTATAATTGGGTTTCCGCTTTAGCGGATGAATGCAAGCATACACCCAGGGTACTTAAAACGTATCGTAAGGTACGCGTATATCATGTGTAGCCGTTGGGCTAATGAATGTGACCTTGATGGAAAATTAGGCAACCTTGTCAATTTTTACGAACAGTATTACCGTTACAAAAATGTCGTCTACCAGCCAAGAATATTATGTCGTTTAATGTTATATAGATATGGAAATGATGGAGAAGTAACCACGTCATCAATCACGATAGAAAAAATTGTTTCTTTTTACCAAAATTAAACTTTTTCCATAATTGTAGTTGTAGGCAACGGTTTGCATTTAATGCCAGGGATAAAACCATTGTTCTTTATACGAGGAAATCGTTTTATGTTTAACTGGCATTCTGTGAAATTATCGGAACAGTTTTAATGTTTAAAGATATGGAATAGTCTAATGTGTTGGTTAGTACCTAACCTGTCCCAAAAATGTCTTATTATAAAGAATGATTCATTTGATTTCTATTTTTTAGTCAATTGAAGATGCGTGCGATTTGCGGCACTCTGGTCCATTTATTGGTCAAATGCCTCGGTTCTATTTTCCTCGTCCATCTGCTCATGATTGTACGTGTGCTTGTTTATTATTATTAACTTGTGATTGTTTTTTAATGTTAGTCTGAAAGGTAACTTGGTGTTGTATATTTTGGTGGTTGTTGAGTAAATTGTTTGTACAATTTAGTTTCAGTTTTATCTTGAATTGAAAATACTTTGTAGACAGCTATTTAATTTTGACTGGTAATTTAATGTTGTTTTATGCAATGCTCGTTGGATGCTAATGATCCTGAGGATTTGAGTAATGCTTATAAAGTCTCAATTTCCAATGATGGTGATATTCCTGACTGTTAGTCCTCCACGTGGTGCATCCTGGACTAGGTGCCCCTAGGCATCTAAACTGATAACAGCAGGGTCCGAGTGCACAGCGGTATAACTGGGCTTCCGCTACGGCGGGTGGGTGCGAATATACACCCAGGATACTTAAAAGGTATCTAAAGTTATACATATACCATATGTAGCCCTTGGGCTAAGGGAGATAACCCTGACAAAAAATCAGGCGGCCTCGTCAATCTTTGCGAACAGTGGCGACGTCACAAGGATGCCGTCTACCAGCCAAGAAATTTTGTTATTCTTCCACGTTTGTCTACGCTCGTCAAGCCATCGAAATCGATCGTTCTACATGTCGTATAAATATGGGAAATAATGAAGAGGTGACCACGTCACCAACCAAAATGAATGATGAAATGAAATGAATGAATATCTGTTTGGTTGAGACGTTTTCGTCTTCAATAGGACATTTGATTATTTTCTATGTTGGCGATAATATATTTCCGGCAAGCTTAAGATTGATAACGGAATGTATGAATATCCCTTCATTCAAGTGAATTATTAAATTTGGCGTGAAATTGCTAGTCTTTTGCAGTAACTGGGGCTTGCTGGAGATCTTTGATGAGGAATGCAATTAACATTTAAAGTCAACCTATTTGTAAGCGTTGATTATTGCGTGTTCCTTTTAAAAGTTGTAAATTTTGGATTAACTTGGTGGAAAATAACCTGTGGGACGTTTCTTTCTCCGTCTAGACCGAAGTTTTGGTAATTTGAAACGATAACATTTCAAGCACTGAGATCATAAAGAGAACTAACTCTCGTTTACTACATGACATCATTACAATTAGACGAATTACTTGGTCAAATTCTACGTTTACCGCTCGAAAGACCAGCAAGAACGGTTTTGGAATAGACAATCGAAGATGGTAAAAAAAGGTTGATAGACTACAGGAAACTTGGCTAAAAACCATTTGGGAAAATTTAATTGAAATGGATGTTTTATGGGATCAAACAAAACGTTTGGCAAAATGTTCGAATACATGGAAATATTTTTTCCCATGTTCGTTTTGATATATAGAATGTTGTTTTTATTCTGTAACTGTTATCTTATTGCCCAAGCTTATTTTTTACAAAACATTCAAATTGAATGTACCTGTAACAAAACCAAGTATCTTGGGGTAAACATAAATAGCATATTTACCTGGTGTGATCATGTAGAGCATATATTTTTAAAAACTAGATCCTTATGCTACTACATCAGAAGATTAAGAAAACTAAATGTTGACAATTATATTACTAAATTGTTGGTTACATCATGTTTTTATCCTTTAATATTATATTGCTCACCTGTAATTTTTCCTGGTTTACTAAAACAGGATTATGTTGTTTTAAAAAGATGCATATCATTGGTATCGAAATCTGCAGGAATTAAATATTCTATCTTATTGAATGATATTGTTAATAAACATTTTACATCCTGTATACAATTAGCATCAGAGATTGAAAGTAATAACAATTACCCACTACACACAACTTTAAACAATTCTGAAGCTTCTGGAAAAACGAGAACTTACCTACACATGAAAGCCAAAACTAACCAATACAAAAATTCATGTCTGCCATACTTATCCAGAATCAAACAAAATTGAACTAACAAACCTATCAAAGTAGGAATCATTCCACCCACGCTTTTATTTCAACTAATTTAGACATCTTACAGTATAATGTAACAACTGCGCCTTATAATGACTCATCCAATGTATAGTAATTTCAAATATTTTTTAAAACATATGTTTACTGTATTGACTATATTTATATTCATTAACATATAACATTCTATTTCATTTTGCTCACATTGTTTGTACTACTACTTTTTTAATAATAATAATAATTATTATTTTTTATATTGATGGTGAAAATGTATTTTACGCTGAATGTATCTCTATTGTGATATTAAAGCTTCATAATAATAATCCCATGTAATTAGTATCAGTATTTGTAATGGCTAAGTACAGTATTTTATTAACAATTTATATTTTTCTAAGTGACCATTGTTTTAACTGTTTGAACTCATGGTTTTTAATTTTTAAAACCATATTGTGCTCTATATAATTTATTCAAAATACACACGTTAATATTTGCTGTTGTGCAATGTTAATCAGCCGTTGAACAAAGACGCGATCGTGAAATACAATACAAAGAATTGCAGCGAAAACAGGAATCAATGAATATTGTCAATGTTGTATCGCAAATCGGGACCGAAGATGTAAGTGAATTTAAACTGATTATTGTACTTTTTTAACAATGTAAGTATTATTTTTTAATTTAGAGTTTGCAACGCCTTTTTTACACAATTGTTGGAATGTTAGTTGCATATACTTATAGGACGTTTTGTAAATTTGCATATATACATATTAAGTACACTAATAGTTGTCAAAATTAACGCAGTATAGTTGATTAGTTTTTACGCTACTTAATCACATTAAGCACATTTTTTAAACTTGATGTTAGTATCTATAAAAATTGTTTAATGAATGTCAAACATTTTTTACCAATATCATCATCAAAAAACCATAATTTAAAATTTTTATAATTAGTTTGTAGGTAACCAGATTTTTACTAGTAAAAATTTAAATGTATATTGAATTATGAAATATGTAATTTATTGTTTTGTATGAAAAAATAAAGCAACTGGCTTTGGCTAAAGAGAACGAAATTTTGACAAAAGAAAGGCTATGTTCGGGATTGGTTATATTCGAATTTGTAAGTTTTTCTCATATATTTTCAAGTATTTTCTAGCCATTATCTATTGATAACGTACTATTTGTTTGGGATTGGTTTACTGGTACAATTTTGTTTTTTCTGGATATGGATGACCTTATAATATGAAAATCCTATATGTTTGTAACTCGAATCATTGTCTGGTATAGTTGGTTTTACGCAACTTTAATCTAGTTGAGGTACTTGATTTCAAGGTCCGTTTTTATAGATCCATTGATTTAATTTTGTTCTATCTCCATTATTCTGAATATTTGATTTACTCAATTATCTATCTATTTATTTGGTTTTTAATACTTGAATGTTTTACGGGAAGCATCTTTGAGTATGTGGACATTTATTGAACTCAAACGAGGGTCTGCATTTAGTGTCGGTTGTGAAATTTAAATCGATGGTTACTCAGATATCAGTTTGACATCTTAGCTACCTGCTACTTCGGTATATTAACAAAATAAAGATATTTACACATTGAGTTTTTGCGTTACATTTAACTAAGAAGTACTAACTTGTGTACAATATTGCACTACTCAAATTAGTAGGATGCAACTTTAGTAAGGTTATCAACACCCAGATATGACATTTGTAACTTTATCATAGAAACGTTGTTGTCTTTTACCAATACTTTCTTGTTTAGATGTTTCAAGAATATTTCAAACTTTGTCATTTTTAATCCTAGGTTTTTTATTGCTTGAATGTTTAACGAGAAACACTTTTCAGTTAGTGGACATTAACCAAGTGCCAATAATAATAATAATAATAATATCAATTAAGCTTTTACGAGTCATTTTTTTCAATTGATGTTCACCAGGTTCTCAATCGCATCGGCGAATTTTTGCACGAAAAAGATTCGAATGGTTTGTGTTGGAATTCTCTCAACCTACTTTCAACCGATCCCAATGCAAAATCATCTTCCGACGACATTTTGGGTTTGGAAAGCTGTGCTTATCAATTTCACCGCATATGGTCAGTTATTCAGCTGGTTTTCTGCACACCTTTTGGTCGAAATGAATATACAGTCGAAGAAATGTTTGGCGAGGGCTTGAATTGGGCTGGATGTGCCATCATCCTTTTGTTGGGTCAACAACGACGTTTCGAAATGCTCGATTTCGGTGCGCATCTGCTCAGGTTGCAACGAACGGACAAGAAGGATAGCACTCCGGAAGGCGTCGTAAGTGGATTTTTGTTAGAAATAATTGAACTGGACGATAGCTCAAAATGTTCATAATCTAATTTTCAGTTTTATGGGGATGATATTCTCCACATGATACATCGTGGATATGTATTAAAGTTGAACATCAACTGAATACGGAACTATATATCTATCATGAGCGTACCCCTACTAATGTATTAAAGCTTATATTAATCAATAAATAAATTATACTAAGAAAATTTATCAAATGGAAAATTTAACGTTGTTGATACTTAATAGCAAAAATTTTAATTAAAAAAGTAACCAATTTGTATTTTTTTTATATTTAGTTTTCGAATAAATAATAGAAATAATATAAAAACCGTTTACTTTCAAGAATTTGCTTTGGTTTTTGCTTAAAAATAATAAAGTGCTAGTTTTTTAAACTGTGAAATATAATTAACACGAATTTAGTTATTTGCTAGGAAGAAGCAGAAAAATGATGTTTTAACTTTTTAACTACAGAAATTATATATATATATACAACCCTCACAACAATTACTGCAAAAAGTTATTATTAAACTAAAACCCTCTAGCAACTACATAGCATACAAGAGAAACGTCACTTCAAATTATAAAATATACAATACTATATAATAATTGAAAAAAACTATAATTATATATACATATATATTGTAAGTAAAAAAATGATATAAAATATCAACGGGTGCAAAATCGGAAATGGAGAAAAATGATTAACATGGTTTATAACGTCAACTATTAATAAAAATACAGATTACACGCAATTTGTTCAGTTACCAAACGATTAAGGACATTACAAAGTTCAAAAAATTCAATAATTTATGTGATCGCCTTTCTTTGAATCAACCTGATCCAGGCGTTTTGGAATGCTGTCGATAAGAGTGTTTCATCTTGTTTCATCTCATTTTGAACAACAAACCGAATGCGTTCACATAAATCCTCAATTTCAGTATGCTTATTGATGTTGTATTTTTAACAAACTGAAAATATTTCAATAACATTGATTTCCGGGCTGTTAGGTGGCAATTGAGTGAAAGATAGTTTTTTTGATTTTAGCCCCTCTACTATCTAAATGTAAATATAAAGTAAATAGAGGAACTTAGATAAATATAACGTTACCTTTTTTGGACGTATGACATGAAGCATTGTTCTGAAAAACAGTAGTAACCCCCGTGTAAGTGTGTTGCATTTCATAATGAAAAACATCCTTCATAACTGAAATAAATTTTTCACTATTTAAGGTACCAGATATAATTCTCCATTTGATAGGTTGATTATACTTAATACCAAACCAACACATTACTTGTCGAGGGTGGGCTTTCTTTCTAACAACCGGGAGTAAATATTTTTGAAAACTCATCTCACACAACACTTTTGTTTTGAAAGCCAAATGGTTCATCCCGAATCATTGTTTTATCAGCAAAGTATACGGAACGCCAATAACATAAGTGTCGTTCACTCCATAGCTTACAAAAGGCTAATCTGTCATCCTTTTTGTTTTTTGTAATAAATGGCTTAATCTTCGGTGATTGTAGAGTTAAACCAGATTCAATTGTTCTGTTTCTTATTGTAGAATAAGTAAAATTGTTTAAACTATTTCTTTTGGTTTCTGAAATAGGTTTATTATGTAATTTTTTGATCATCTGTACTTGTTGTTACACGTTTTTTCTAACATTATCATAATTTCGTGGTTTTTGACCGTTGATAATCTGATAAATTGTTGAAAGGTTAACTCTATATAAATCTGCCAAATCTTTTCGGTGAAAATCCTTCATTTTTTAATTCTTTAATAACACGGTATTCATTTTCGGTGAGATGAAAACATTTTTTATCACTATTCTCCATTTCAAAAACAATGCAATCAGAAAGCAGAATTAGCGGGTGAGCGGAATCTGAAGGTTAAACATAAATAATAATTTATTAGATTTATTTTTTTAATTTTTATTTAAAATTAAGAAAAAAATTTTTTATTATTATTTTTATTTATATAGATTAGAATAATTAAATGTTTATTTTGTTAATTATTATGACATCACACTCAGAGCAGATTTGAATGTGTGTTTAACATCAATTTTAAGAATTAGTTATTGTTCATTTTTAATGAAATTAAGCACACAAAATAATAATGGACTAATTGTTGTAAAAATTGTGTATTTTAACTTATTATCTACGTTAATATAGAAGTAGCTTTTAAAATATGCTATTTTGGCCGACTCAGCCCTTCTTAAATAAATATTTCTAAGTATATACAGGGGCTAAAATAGGAGTTGTCAAAATTAGCATATTGAAATGATTGACTTTCCTTACATCACTTAAGCATATTAGGCACATCAACATTTTACTAAAATAAGCATTAAACATCACATTAGCAATATCAATATTCAAAACACTAAAAATATTTTCTTTTTGGTAAATAGCATTATCAAATTTACGCTTAGACCAAAACCCAGAATTTACACATTTCGACAACATGAAAAAACTACTACGTTATTTGCTTAAAAATAAATTATATTATAAAATATGTACATATCTATAAAGCAGACATCACCAATTGTCCAAAGTTAATAATTCAGGGGATAGCCATGCTTTTTTATAACTTCCTTTAACCGTTTTGGATAGGAATCGACCAAATTGTTGATATAATCCTGTGGAATTCGATAATCCAACACATAATTAATTTTTTCGGTGAGTGTGCCTGATTTTCCGTCCGATTCACCTCGCGTTTAAGATAACTGAAAAAATTTTCAATTACATTGAGATCCGGGCTGTATGGAGGCAATTGAACAAAGCTCGCTTTTTGCTATTTAAAGAATCCTTCGTCTAAACAATAAAAAATCCGTTAATTTTTAGATTATGATAAAAACCAAGTTACCTTTTTGGATGTATGCACTGAGCATTATCTTGAACAACCACTAAATGCCCTGAAGCATTTTGTCGTAGTTTAGACTTGAAAAAATCCTTAAAAATAGCTACAAATTCTGGAGCTGTTTAGATGGCTACTTGTTTGCTCCATTTTTGGTAGTTGCCCGTACTTGATTCCAAAATATCCACAGAAGACATGATGGATGGGCAACTTTTTTTAACAAATGCAATTGTTATCTTGAGGAAAATCGGACCACAGATGACCGTGGACTGCACTGCACATGGTTCATACTTCAAAGCACACTCGTCAGTAAAAAAACTGATCTCTAAAAACATAATTGACGGTTTTCATACGTTTTTGCAAATTCCACACGTTTTTTTTTCTTGTTCTGCAGTTAAAGGAAACTTTTTTAACGTTTTCCTTAACTGCAGATTGGCCGATTTCATCCGATTACGGATAAGTGAATATGAAAAATTAGATAATTCTTCTTTTTGGAATTTGTTGAATTGGCTTCATTCTGTTTTTTAATTTGGTAATAAAAAACGTGTCATTTCGTTTACTAGTTGATGGTACAGGTCCTGTTCCTGGTGTTTTTGGACGTGTATGATCTTTAATACATGGTATATACAGTTCTCGTACTTTATATAAAATAATTCCGCTATTTGTTCAAACAGACAAACCCATATTATGACTTTTTTTGATTTGTTCGTAATTTATAGCACTTAAAAAATAGCTTCCACTATTTAAACTCATCGTAATCACACAAGATAAATGTTCAAAATTGTGCCAAGGTCAAAAGTTTAATTTTAATGATAGATAGGTTAATAAACAAAAATGAAAGGTAAAGTAATTAAAAATATTCTTTGATCTTTTCACACCATAATTAATGTTAAATTTTCAATACATATAAAATATGAAAACTGATCAATTTTTTTTATATATAGTGTATGAAGTGACGTGTGCTGGGTTATGTAAACACTTATAAACTTATGTAAACAAAATTATTTTTTTTTTGAAATTAGTGTTGGGTGTAATCGTTTTATGTTTTTAACTTAATATGTATAAAATTTTTTAAGTGTGACTATCACCATTTACCCACTTTTGAATGCAATTTATCCAAAAATTCCAAGACACTTAACTATTTATAATTATAAAAAGTGAAAACACAATTAACTTTAAGTATCGATAGTCCATATTATTTTAGCACAATTACTTAGTTGAAAAAAATATAACTTTCAAGTTAAAATAGCACAAATTAAAAAATAAGAGTTCACTGACAAGTACCATTTTAAACCCTGTGAAGGATCTATGAAGCACTAGACATTATTTTTAATTCCCAATATTTGTTTTTACAAAAAACAATTGGACATAAATTAATTTAGATTTAATACCTTTGTAATTTTTTGCGTTAATTGTTAAAGTGGGTATATATATATATATATATATATAATTATACTTTCCTTATTTTAATTATTGTATATTTTGTAATTAAAGTGACGTTTTTATATGTTATGTGGTTGCTAGAGATGTTATATTTTAAATGTTTTGCTGTGTTTGTTGTAAAGTTTGTATAAAACACAAATTTTAACTATGTAAATGTTTCATAATTTTTTTAATGTTATTGTAACTGCTCTTTATTAATAGCATTAACATGTAATTAAATTTTAAAATTTAGTCACTCGAACGTATGGCAGCTCGGCTTAGTAGGTTTTCTGTATTGAATCGTCAAATATTCGCCGCCCTGAACGTATACTTGCATTCAGTCGATCGTTCTTCTGGAGCAGTAGAAACCATTCGACAATTTCCTGTTCCTTCTTGGACTTCTCAATCATCGTAAACGAATATTTATGGTTGATTTTATTGTTCCAATAAAACAAAATCTAATTTTTAGTATAATCTTTACATTGCATTTTCATCTAATTTTTGAATTTTTTATTGATTTATGCTTAATTTCTAAATATATATAAATATGTTTTATGTATTTTGCGTTGTGAACAATTATCGAACGTTTGTATCATCAAACCGTTTATCAATAGTTATAACTCGTTAACTATAGTGTTTAAAATAAACTTATAGTTATTAATGCAGTTGTGATTCTAAAATACTTCATGCAATATGCTTCCTAACTGAAATATAACCCTTATAATTATGTTATGCAGTACTTTATTCTTAGGGAATTACATTTAATCGGTACTAAATGCGACCCCCAGTTAGGTTTTACTAAATAGTTGGAAATGTTTTTAAGAAAATATTTAATCAATTACAGCTAAATAAAGTTAGTTATTGGTTTTTCATTAAATTAGAATAATAAAAGAAAGTGAATTACTGATTTTACATATTTTTAAACCAAGTCAAGCGTGTCACATTCAACCCGTGATTCAAACTAGTTTCTGGTCAAAAATTTTTTCATTTACTGGTACACGAAGACGCTAAGAATAAATTATTAAAACTGAAGTTAAAAAGGGCAACAACTATCAGTATTACATGGTAATATATTTTATAAAACAATTTACAGTGTGGAATAATAATCCACCAGAAATGGAGTACAATAGATTTGTCAAACATTTAAACGAACAAGTATAAGGTTTTTTCAAATAAACTCCTCAGTCACAGACTGGCAATACCACAGTTATACAGATTGCATTTTAAAGAACATATACTTCCTAATTTTATTTAATTGTAATAATTATTTCTTATGTAGCTCCATTATTATGTTATGTATTTATTTTATATAACCCAATTTTTCCGCTTAATTTAATTATACTTCCAAATAAATTAAGAACTGCTAATCCAAAGGATCATTTTCTTACTGACCTTATGTATTTTCTGTTTCTGTCTCGTATCTTTTTAATATAATTATAAAAAATTATATTTAATTTTTTTAATGTTTAATAATATTTCATTAAAAACGTAGTGTAAACACAACTTTTTTATTTGCAATTATAAAAACAAACATTTGAGAAAACATTTATTATCAATTAGTATTGAGTAAATTATATTTAAATGTATACTTATATAAAAGATAATTTGTAAATTTATTTAATGTTTACTTTTAATAAACTTTAAATAAAATAAAGAACAATTATATTATTATTATTATTATTTTACAATTAGCTTAAATACTTCAGTAGAAGTACATTCACTATTATAGAATACATTGCATAAGCAAAAAAATTAGATACCGATAAAAATTAAGGTTATGCAATAATTAAAAAATTAAAATAAAATATAAGTTTTAGCAACACAGTTGTGAAAAACGTTTTGTAGATGTTTTAAACTATATAGTTGTATACTACAATTATTGCAGATGTTGATGGTAGAGCATGGAATGCACGAATTAAAGTAGATATTTGGTTTTGATAGAATATGAATAAAGTTTCTCCCTGTTTTTTTAATGCAATAAATTTATGTGAGCATAATTCACTATATGTTATTGTCCTTTATTATTTTTTAATTAATAAACAATAATTAAAAAAATTTTTTTTAATATTTGGTTAATATTTTTTAAATTAAAAGATTTTTTAGCAACCCAGGAATTATAACTGGAGAGTAATATTGGAAAGAGTTTGATTTTAAAAATAAACTAATTACTTTGTTATTAAATTTTTTATCTTAATAACAAAATAATAGATTTAATATGGAATTAAAAATATAAAGTATTTGCGAAACTTGATTAAAATTAAAAAATTATTTTTTATAAGTATTTTAAAAAAATAATTAAAATAAAATATTAATTAATTACTTATAAAATGTAAAAATAAAAACGTTTTATATAATTTTTTAAACTAATATATAAAATATTTGTTATAACGAATATATTTTATTTTTTAGCTATATAAAACACGATTATAAAATTGTAATTTGTATCCGTTGGTTAACTTTATCTAATTGTTTATAATAATGGATAGTAAGTTTTTAAATTATTAATTATTTTATTGTACATTTTATTTTACTAAATCCTTAAAGTTTGTTAGTATTTTTTTATTTAAAATTTAATTAAAACAATTTTTAATTAAAATGATATATATTGTCATTTTCTCATATTTTTAATAGTTATTTATATGTAAAATTATATATTTTATTTTATGTTATAATTTTAAAGATAAAATTGAGATGGAACATAACGGTGTGAATAAACGTATAATATTTAATGAAGATGCAAGCGTCAATGGAGATTCAAGTAATAGTGATGTTAAAACTGTGGGGTTGAAAAAAACCATCGGTCTTGTTAATAGTATTACAATAATTATTGGAGTTATGATTGGTTCTGGAATATTTATTAGTCCAACAGGAATTATAAAAGACGTACAAAGTGTTGGTGCAAGTTTGATTATTTGGGTTGCATGCGGTTTGTTTAGTTTAATGGGTGCATATTCGTATGCTGAGCTTGGAACTATAATACACAGATCTGGTGGAGATTATATATATGTATATGAAGCATTTGGACCGTTTTTTGGTTTTTTAAGACTGTGGGTGGATGTAATGGTTGCTAGACCGGTATCAATTGCTATACTTGCACTCACATTTGCACGTTATATTGTTCAACCGTTTTACAACGATTGTGAGCCACCTCAAGTCGTCCTAATTTTATTTTCCATGGTGTGTATATGTAAGTAACTTTTAATTTTAATTTAAATATTTTTAAAATTATAATTTTTTTTAACGGTTTAGAGGTTTGTTTTTTAAATAATTCTAAAAGTTATAGTAGCCGTATTTTATTCACTTTGTAAGATCATGTTAAAAAATAATAAACATAAATTAATTTGCTACTAGTTAAACATTTTAATAAAAAAAGTTAAATAAAAATTGTGATTGTACAGCTTTAGCTAAAGTAACCTTACAGTATCGTACTTATACACTTAAGATGTGTATTTGTGCGTCAATTCTTAAATGCTTTATAAAATTTGGGTTATATGTTGAATCCGGGAAAGTTATATATAAATACAATGTTTTTTAAAATATTTTTAATTTTGTTTTATTTTTATTATCATTGAATTAATTAAAAAATGTTTTTTATAATGTACAACAATGTCACAACAATTACGCAGAAAAGTGACATTTAGCTAAAACATCTCTGCAATTACATAGTGTACAATAGAAACGTTATTTCGATTATAAAATATACAATACTATATAATAATAAAAAAACTATATATATATATATATATATATATTGTAAGTAATAAAAAGTTGTATGAAATATGAACTGGTGCAAAATCGAAAATGGAGTAAAATGATTAACATGATTTATAACGTCAACTATTAATAAAAATACAGATTACATGCAACTTTTTCAGTTACCAAATGATTAAAAACATTACAAATTAAAAAAGTTTAATACTCTATGTGATCGTTATTTTTTTAAACAGCCTGATCCAGGCGTTTTGGAATGCTTTGGATGAGAGTGTTGATATATTCTTGTTTCATCTCATAATGAACAACAAACCGAATGCGTTCACATAAATCCTCAATTTCAGTATGTTTATTGATGTTGTGCTTTAGCATACTGAAAACGTTTTTAATAACATTAGTGTCCGGGCTGTTAGGTAGTAATTGAGAGAAAGATAGTTTTTTCGATTTTAGCCCCTTTATTGTCGAAATGTAAATATGAAACAAATAAAGTGAATCTAGATAAATATGACGTTACTTTTTGGACGTATGACATGGAGCATTGTTTTGAAAAACGGCAGTAATCCCACTGTGTTTTATAATGAAAACGATCCTTTATAACCGAAACAATTTTTTTATTATTTAAGGTACCAGATATAATTCTCTATTTGATAGATTGATTATACTTAATATTAAACCAACACATTACTTGTCGAGGGGGGGGGCTTTCTTTCTTATAACTGGGGGTAAATGAGTTTAATAACTGGATCCGCACAACACTTTGTTTTTAAAGCCAAATGGTTTATCCTGAATCATTGTTTCATCAGTAAAGTATATAGAACGCCAAAACACAAGTGTCGTTTACTTCACTGTTTACAAAAGATTAATCCATCATCTTTTTATTTTTTTGTAATAAATGGCTTAACCTTTGGTAGTTAAAGCGTTAAACCAGATTCCATTGCTCCTTTTTTATTGTGGAGTAAGTATAATTGTTCAAACTATTTTTTTAGTTTCTGAAATGGTTTTATTATATATTTTTAATTTTTATAACAATTTTATTATTATCCATAGTGCTTGTTATACGTTTTCTTCCACAATCATCATAATCCAATAAATTGTTGAAAGTTTAACTCTGTATAAATTACATTGAACTTAGCTTGGTTGTAATGTTTGTGTTCATGCATGCTTGTTTTTTGTGTATGTTTGTAAGTTGTACTAACTTAAACGTCATCTGTACCCCCTATTGTTATATATATATATATATAAATGTTATATGTTTCTGACTGACGAGAATATACGAAATGAATTCATTCCACGGTTTACGTCTTCTCATATTTTTATTTGGAATTATAAAGGGAACCCAATGCTTTAAATTTATTAAAATGTTGATAAACACGAAAACTTGATAAATTATTATATTTGTATATGGTATCCAGTTTTGATGACAATGGTACTTTTGTTGCTATATCTTTATGTAGCACACTTTAACTAAAACAACAACAGAACACAAAATAAGGTAATGTAACTACACGCTTGCTTTGGTGAATAAATACAAATAAACACTAATGGTATTAAACAAGTGTACCAATATTGCAATATTTGGTTAAAAAGACTAATTTTTAGGAAAAGTTAAAAGTTTTGTCAATTTTTGCAAACTATGTCTATCACTTAGCCGTACCGGGGTGGTCTAGCGGTCCAGCGCTCGAATTTGGACTCCGGTGGGCATCCGGGTTCGAATCCCATCACTGGCACTAAAATGCGGGCCCACGTTTGGCTTCTCTAAATGTCCACGGCTGAAAGATGTTTCCCGTAAAACATTAAAAAATAACATAAAACTCCATTGTTTCTGTATTTTTGTTAATTATACCACATTTCTTTCACATAATAAAATTAGATAGTGCAATACAAGTTTAATTTACTTAAAAACAAGTAAAAAATAACTTTTGTAATAAATTATATTTATCAATTTATTTATAAAATTATTTTATTTTAGGTATATAATAAACACTGCATTCAGTGGATAGTCCTTTTATGAAAAACCCTCAAATTTGTTAACTTGTGCAAAAATAATTAATTTTATTTCAAAAAACCATTTATTTTACTTTTTTTACTTTAGTGCTCGTTGCTTTGGTAAATTCCGTTTCCGTACGTTTGGCTACCAAAGTTCAAGATTTATTTACTTTTGCCAAATTAGCTGCTTTGTTTATGATCATTATTACTGGTTTTGTTCAAATTGGTTTGGGTAATGTTCATTTTGCATTATATATATATATATATATATATATATATATATATATATATATATATATATATATGTCACCAGTGTTGACCTCTGAATGCTGTAGTTTTTATGGTTTAAATGTTATAATAATAGTAATAATAATAATAATAAATAATAATAAATAATAAATAATTTTTACTAAAACTATTAGAACTTAGTGGCTTATTTAATGACTGATTAGACTACAAATAATGTGGGCCAGATATTTATGTATGCTAATCTCTTATGACATTCACTATTAATCATTATACCACTTAATATTTTGGCTAAATGCAATTAATTATTAATTTCAATGTACTTCACTTTACAATATTAGTGTTAATCAAAGAACAAATAAATACTGAAAAATATTATCAATTTTTATATCAAGTAATTTGTGAGAATTTTTAATAACTTTTTGTTTTCTTCGTTTGTTTTTCAATTATCATTTTTCGTATTTTGTATAAATTTACTTGCAAGACATAAAAGTACTGTAGTGGATATTGAGAGGGACGAAAATATTGTTTACTTTTCTGTTTATATAGACATATAAACATACGTATCTACACAACACATGTCTGTGTGTCTTTCCATCTACCATTTCTAAAAATATCTGTTAGATGATGAAATATCATTATTTGCATGCCAGTGAGTGCAGACAATATAAACAAATATAAATACACCAACCTTGAGAATAAAGGAATGGAAACAATATTATTGTTTATTTCGCCACACATTTAATTTACGCGATTGCAGTTATAAATATTTAATGATAATACAAAATGTTGACGAAATCAAAACAATATTTTTATAAGAAATTTTTTCAATATTAAACCAATAAATTCAATTGATATTTTTTTATTTCTAAGGTGACATTGAATAGCAAGTAAATGTTTCATCTTTACACAGTCTCTGATGCTTCCTATTGCAGAAATGTTTTTATAAACCGTTCTTTATTTGTTTCTTTATGATTATTAATATAGATCAATGTATATCTATTTCACTGATCAGTAAAATAACGGTTTTTTTGTAATCTATTTAACTTTTAACAATTACCAATTTTTAATCACTAAGTTGTTGTTGTTTCAATTAAATTCACGTGATTAGCATATGGCTTAAATTGTTAAAATCTAAAAAGCTTGTATTTTTTATTTTCTTCTCATTTTTTCTAATGTAAAATACTTTTTACAAATACAAGTGCACGTAAACTAAAGTAAATATAATCATGTTGTAATTTGCAATTCTACCATCTATTATTAAGATGAAAAATATTTAAACAATAGCTTAAAGAGGTAGGTATTTGTTTTTGAAAGAAAGATATTCAAAATATTTACTTAAAGATTTTGCTAGTCTTACACATTTGCACCCTTTTAAAAAGTAATTACTTTAACCAAAAGTATATTTACTGTAAGTAGAAAACAATAAAAGTATTTCTGGAATCAGTTGTTTAGTTTGATGGTTAGATGTAAGTTGATGGTAGAGAACGTTCTTTTAGAGCATAATGATGATGATAATAATAAAAATAATAAATACCAAAAATATTTTAATCCCATTAACATTTAAGTCATTACAAATGTGTTTATTTATTATTTCATCCTTCACATTTTTCACTTTAATTCAATAATTATTACATAAATGTTTTAAAACCAATATTACGTACATGTTTTTACTCGGTCTAATGTACAAACATCATCCCAATATTTCAATAACAAATTTGTTTGGTGTAATCACTTAGAGCACATTTTAATAAATATTAAGACCTTATGTGCCGGGGTGGTCTAGCGATAAAGCGCTCGATACAAACCTGGATGGATATGGGTTTGATCTCTACCATCGGCACTATATGCGGGCCCACGTTTGGTTTTGCCAAAACGTTCACTGCTAAAAGATGTTTCCCTTAAACCATTCAAAGTAATAAAAATTACATAAGATTTATAAAATTGTACATTGCACTAATCTATAAACAAAGCTAAGGCATTTGGAAAAAATTAAACGACATCTGTACGCCAAAGTCAAAATTAATCAATAAAAATTCCCATGTATTGTACTAATTTAAAGTATTGACTAATCAGGAATTAAATACAATTTAGCATTTTCAAGTGTTAACACATTTATACGTCCATTACTCATGTGCATTTATTATATTGGTATACATTATTATAAATTTCTTTTTAAAATATATTTGGTGCTCACCATTTGTACTGTTTTTTCTATTGTAATTTTGATGGTGAAAATGCGTTTATGTACTAAATTTTATTTCTACTAAGACATTAAAGCTGAATGTGATGCTACTACTACTACTACTACTACTACTACTACTACTACTAATAATAATAATAATAATAATAATAATAATAATACGCCAAAACTATTTCATCACCTGTAATGCTTTAAATTGATTCGATAGAAAACAAAATGGAGAAAAGTGACTCAAAACAGCGGTCTTTCATAAAAGAAGCCGAATACGTTTTCAGTCTGGTGGAGTGGTTCATTGTCAGATTTCTAGTGGAGGATTCCAAATCCCAATAGCTTCTGCATTTGTAGGCTTAAAATAACTTAGCAGTATTAAAGCACAGTACAGGACTAAGGTGTAGTGCAGTCGGTTTAAGTCGTCACTCCCTCCCAGTTGGTAGCTCTTTTGCAAGGAGTAATTGATTCAACTAATTTGTTGTTTTCAATGTACAGGTAGATACGATTCGCTACGAGAACCTTTTGCCAATTCAAACTGGAGTCCAGGCGCTCTAACAAATGCCTTTTACGTCGGTTTATTTGCCTATTCGGGATGGAATTATTTAAATACGATGATTGAGGAAATGCGCAACCCACAACGCGATTTGCCGTTGTCTATTGTCATTTCGTGCCTAAGTGTTACTGTTATTTATGCACTAGCCAATTTGGCTTATCTTACCGTAGTCACTGGGGATGAAATTTTGACAACTCCAGCTGTTGCAATAGTAAGATGGTTCTGTTGTTGTTGTTGTTGTTGTTGAGACAGCAAGTTTTGTAGAAGTTTTTTTGTAGAAGTCTGGTGATTTTGTAACTTTTTAGTTAGACTTTCCTTAATTGTTATTATTGTTATGTGAATGATGATGATAATGATATTGTAGTTTATTGATTATTTTCCGATCTATAAAACTATACCAAATGGTTGCTTACCATAGAATCAGACTATGAGCATTTTAGACAAAAACCAGAACATAGCAGAGGCCGAGTCTATATCTGGGTTATTGGTGCGAAGGAAGCGTGTAACTATACATCAATGACACTTAAAAATCTTTTGGATTATAGTTATATTGTATGCAGCCATCTGGATAAAGGAGGAGAGTTTGAGTGCAAGGTTAGCAACCCAACCCTGTAATAAATTCCTATTGTTAAAGAAATAAAAGGACACTATTCCGGAAAACATTTAAGCAGCAAACGCAAATGCTATTGACCATATTTGTAAACAGTAAAAGTTGATTTAATTTTTAAAACACACTATATAAACACATAGCTTTAATAAGTGCACAATAATTCTTTTGTTTTACTGCTTACATCCTCATTTATCAATTTAGATAGGGGCAGAGTCAACTCGTCATTATTTGTATGTTACGAACAAGAAACATAGAGCAAATAAGAAAGTTTCCCAGATAAAACAAGGCACTTTTTAACCGTTTGTATATTTTTACTAGTAGTAAATACACATTTTTTCATAAACAAAAGAGGTTTTGTACTCAAAGTGTTGGTAGCAAGGTCCTAGCTCATTATTTACTAAGATAAAATTTAGCATACCTTATTTATGATCAGATAAATAAAATATGGGTACATTATTTGATTTTATACTTTACTTTGTGCAGGTTACCCTTTTATGTTAGAGTGTGTTCCATTGGCCAAACAACTACGTACATTCTGATATACATATTAAGCATTTTGGATGTATTTCCTTCAAAGTAAAAGCCCAGATATACCATTATGCACCGGGCCACGTGCTCTACGCTAATTTATCTTCAGATTGCACAATGTAAAAATATGAATTGTACTCAATTCATATCACTACTACTATTGGGATTACATACTCGAGTGTTTTTATTAAATATTTTCAATTATTGACACTGCATTTCAGAAGTAAAATATTTTCCAATAAGTTAATTGTTCTTTTTTTTTTAATGTTTATTTCTCCAGACTTTTGCAATACGTATGTATAGCTACATGTGGTGGATCATGCCTTTGTTTGTAGCCATGTCAACATTTGGCGGCGTCAACGGTTCCATCATGAGTACGTCGCGCATGTTTTTCACGGCTAGTGAAACAAATCAAATGCCAAAATTTTTGTGTTTGTTGCAACTAAACAAATCAACGCCTATTCCCGCCGTCCTATTTACTGTAAGTTCATCGCCGAGCGAGTAAACCAAGTTTGTCCAGAAAGACGACGTTTTGAAAATAAAAGTTTTTATCTATGTAAGACCGCTGGGTGTTAATGTGCATTATCATGCTTTACGTATGTGCGTTGATTCGGTACATAAATGGTGAAGAGAAACAATCAGGTTAATTGCACTTGAATGACTGGACACTGCCTTGGTGTTTTGGTAGTTGTCAGTAGCATTGCCAAACAGATATTGATTTAGTAAAGACGTTGAAGGTCCAGTAGCACAGCGCTAGACTCGAACATGGGTGGGCATTGATATCAGTGCCACCGACGAGCTTAAATACGAGCCTAAATATCCACTTGCTGAAACGTGTTCCCCATAAAGCATGCAAGTAGTAACAACTAAATAAATTATAATGCCTCTGTTTGTTATTGAAAATAGTACTCGCATATACTGGGCTGATTATAAATATCCCTAACCAATCAATATTATGTCTCATGTCTGATATTTGACTAATCAACAATTTAACTGTCAAAATCATAACCATTTGGCAGGTATTCCGAAAATGTTTAGCACGATGCTTTCATTGTATACATGATTACAAGTTCAACAACTAAAAATGCGTTCAAAAGTTGTTGGTTGAATGTAAATTGTGACTTGGTGAATCATTTTACGGTTTTCTAATTGAAATGTCGCGTGCAATCTTTTGTTTGGACAATCAAAACATTTAATTTTCTAGGCAGAATAGAATTGGCTTTTTGTTATAGTGGCCAAATTCAAACTCTTTGACTTTATTTACATTCATTATCATATGATATTCTATTTCATTTTGTTCCCATTATTTGTACTACTACCTTTTTTGTAATTTTGTAATGTGATGTTATTTTTATTGATGGTGAATGTATCTTTAGTGAGGTATTATATTTTTATAATTATTGTATTTTTTAATAACGTATTTTTATTGGTTATTATGCCATCTGAACAGAGTTTTTTATAAAAACTATTGATAACAGCATTAAGCGATTTCTAATTATGCAACGTTTTTCGATAAATTATTAATTTTTAAAAGAGGTTTATAAATGTATTATTTCAGAGTCTTGTGTCAATTTGTTATCTGTTTGTCGATGATATTTTTGCTCTCATCACGTACATGGGATTTGTTCAATGGCTGGCTATCGGGTTCAGCGTGTCCATTGTAATCGTCTTTCGAGTAACTCGGCCAAATATTGAAAGGCCAGTCAAAGTAAGTATTTGTCGTTGAGACGTTTTGTTTGTTTTAATTTTTGGGGTAAGGGGCGTTGGAACGATTGGAATATTTGAGGTTTACACTTTTTGGTCCATGTTTGAATAGTATGTAGTCCTCAAAAATAAAAATATGAATACCGCAGGCATTCAAACGGCATCAAAAGCAAACTCCCGTTTGGCTTTGCTAAATGTCCAAAACATGTTTCCCGTAAAAGATTCCAAACAGTAACAGCCAAAACAACCAATTGTACCAGAAGAAACAAGTGACAAAATAGTTTACAAAAATATAATTTGGAAAGAAATTATTCTCAAGTCCTACAATTGATGGAAAATTGGAAAATGAATGAAACATTGAACCTCAAATATACCTACTTTTATGTGCACACGATCAAGTACAAAGCAGACTGCCTAAAATTAAACGAAGCATTTGGCAGGTACTTTCGTTATTCAAAAGGCGAAGTTCTGTACAATTATAGTTTTAATAAGGTGTAGAGTTAGAAAAAGGCATATTATGTATGATTGAAGAAAGAATACAAAAAGAAGAATTACAAAAATCTTCAATGTCACAAAGAATTCAAAGGAAACTGTAACGTAAACGTGTCGCTTTTACTGCTTTCATTTCTTATCTTAAGTGATGTACTATTTCTTTCTATATTGAAGCAAGTTTTGATTATTTCTTTGTCAAAGGTTGCATTAAAGTTATAATTAACTTTATGGGAGTAGATTGTTCACATCGATTTGTAGGGTTAAAAAAATTCCATAATGTCAATGTTTGTTTTGTTTTCTCAATTAAAAGTACATTGAAAAAATATTTTAAATCTCCAGAGTCTTTTTAAAATGATGACGCATCAAGCTGCAATGTACTTTTAATATTTTGCACATTTTTATAAACAGGGTTTAGTAGTGGGCTAGCAACTATGATTTAAAAAAATGGATTACCCGTACGCCAATAACAGGTTTACAATTATGGACGTCTATAAACTGTCAAATCAAAAACCGTCGCCTTCTAGGAATAGAATGTCCCAAACAAGGTTCTTTTTAAAGGCTTGGAGACGGCTGTTTTGTTTAGCCAGTACAAAGGTGCATCGAATGTAGATATATGTCAATGAATTTTTACAACTTCAACTAAAGATCCAAAATTGTTAACAGTTCTATTGTCGGATTGGTAGACGTAGCAATAATCGATTGGAATTGTATTCAATTTATATTCAAAATTTTACATGACAAACGCTATTGATTTTATTCCCCTATACTGTATTTCTCTGACATTGATTGTATATTTAATGGGCAAAAACATTAGTCATTGTGTGTGCATAGTCAAATACGTGTGTGGATGTTTTTCTGCCTACTGAGGAATGTATGAATGAAACTACATAAATTTCATCATCATTACTATGTCAAAATGGAAAATGTATGGATAATAAAAGTATTTTAATTTACAATTTGTAAATGCATAAATGGATGTTGAAAAATTGATACGATTTATAGCAAATTTGACGATTTCTACAAAATATTCATGTATTATCTGATCATCACACAACTACACCGGGTTGACATTTAGTTGAACAAAAACGGTACTGGATTGTGATGGAGTGATACCAATGAATGGATTCTTGAGACTTAGAAAGCACGGCACCAAATGCTGACCGGTTGTGCTTAGTTTTTGTTATAATTTATTATTTGGTTTTTTGCTCGTTGAATGTTTTATAGGAAACATTTTTCCGCAAATGGACGTTTATCAACTCTAAACAATGGCTTGCATTTAGTGCAATTGATTGGAATTGAAACGTTGTCAATCCACTTTCGACCCTCCTCAGCTTTTTAGCTACTTTTGTTACCCCACTCACTACACTTGCTAAAATGTTTCCAGATAAAAAAAACATTGAAACAAAAAACTTAACAAATAAATAAATAAATGATTACATAGGATTTTGTTAGGCTACTTTATGGAACTCAAAGATCAAACCATCCACTTTGGAGATTAAAGTTTTTGCCACCATTTTGCTCTAATCATTTCTTGACTAATGTCAAAGTGCATACATTCGTCATTTCCCGTTGTCCTGTCTACTAAGTAACCGTCTTGATGTTTTCTTCTCCAATGGTAGCCGCATCAGTAATTATATAAAATAATCAGCTTATTTTTATTGAATCATATGCATGTACATATTTAAAACTTCGTCTTAGGTTCCAATTGTTTTTGCTGCAATCTACGTTGCTGTGACACTATTTCTCTTCGTGTATGCCTTTATAGCGTCACCAACAGAAGCATGTAAGTTGCTTCAATATTTGTGTTGCTTAAGGAGTTTATACCTCCAAAATGAAAATCGATTTTTGTCTAAGCTTCTTTATGCGACTATATTGTTAAAAAGTTTTGTATTTTTGAGTAGATACATTTAGTTGTAGATGGCCAGTTCAATATTAACTGTAGCACAAACTGCTGAAGATGGCTGCAAAGGACTAAACTGATAATTAAATAGTTTAATTGCACACGCAAATAAGATGAAACAAAATATTTGGTAAACTAATCCATCTATTAGGACAAAATAGAACTGGTCCAACGGTACAGCGCTTAATTTGGACTTGGGTGGTCATGGATTCGAATCCCACCACCTGCACTAAAATGCGGGCCCACGTTCGGCTTTGCTAAAATGTCCATTGATGAAAGATGTTGAAGATTAAGCTCCTTTTCGCCTTGTCAACAACATCGTGCTTTTACTTCATTTGTTGTCATTTACGTCGATGGAATTAGCTATGACGAAGTCTTTTCATTTGTAAATTGTGTAAAGTGCCAAATGGATGTGACACAAAAATGGATAGGGGAATTGAACAAATCATTTTTGAGTAAAAGCGTCTTGTATATGCTAAAAAATAGATGAATAGTCTAGTGTAGGACAACATTAGAAATGAACTTGCATGGATATATATATTGTCAATAATGAACAATATAGACAAGTAACTTTTTTCATTATTTGGATCAATGCCAAGTTAATATTGATTAGGAACTAACTATTGTGAACACTTTCATATTTGTATTATTTTTAAAATAAAATGTCCTACATAAAAATTGTAACAAAAAATCTGACTTGTCGAATTTTTGGTTGGTATATTATTTTCAATCGACAGCAATTAAAGAAGTACTTTTGATTGCAAGAATTTGTCTTAAAAATATTTCACTACAATATTTATTTATTTATGTTTCACGGGAAACGTATCTTTCAGCAGTAGATACTTTAACGAAGCCGAACGTGGGCCAGCACTGAGTGCTGGTGGTAGCAGTCGACCCCATATGCCACTATACCACCTCGCCACTCAGTCATTGTAAAAAAGTAGGATGTTGCCTTTCATTCCACAAAATTTTATTAGAGAAGTAGATATGCACGAGTTGGTGTGACCAATTATTTAATACCAATAATAACGGTCATAAAGCGCTTTGTATCTAAAAATGGCTTTAAAAGACCTATGGTCATTTACCTTTTATCTTTTGATAATATATTTATAAATGTAAGCATCACCAACCTATTCAATCTTTTTCAGTTTTGGGCATGCTCATCATCCTCACCGGCATTCCAGTATATATGTTCGGCTGTGCATGGAAAAATAAGCCTATTGCTTTTAGACGGTTTTTAAGTACGTTTTGTTCCGCATTACTGTTATGTTTTATTTAACGTTGTTTCTCTTTGCAAATAAACTTGATTGTTTTTTAGTTGCCAATTTATATGACGTTATATATGTACGGCGCTCCTAGAGGTTGGATTTACACCGTAAACTGCAAAGCTGTTTGGCAAAATTAAATGAAAAATTATGAAACATACTATAATTGAACAAAAATGTTGTAGTATTTGAACAGTTATGGCACGTTAATGATGCAATCAATTCTACAGAACTTCACATTCAAGACGTGCATTATTTTGAAAACCAGATTAACATCTGGTACAGATAAGCGTATCCCAAAAAACCCCAAATAATAGCCAGTGTAACTCGAAACTTGTTTGTTTCTAGTCTGCTTATTTAATGTCGACTTGACTTTAGTGTTCCAAAAAGTTCCACTTTGTCATGCTGTTTTTGCTCTCATAGATATAAATTTAATGTGATATTCTACTTAAAATCATTTTTCAATATTATGCAATCATTATTAACTAATTACGCCACACGATCGATATAAACAGAAATAATACTAATGATAAAAATTTTAATTTTTTGCATTATTTTGATTTATTTTATTGCGCACATTTTAGGATATCCTAATAATGACACATTGCATCACTTTTCAGTTGTATGCAAATAAGGACACATTAATCAAATTTAGAATAAAATAATCATTACAAATGGAAAATTGAGCATATTGTCTGTTTAGTTCCATTGATTGAATGAAACATTTTTCAGCAAATGATTATTTAGCGCCATCAAACAACTGTCTACATTTAGTAGCACCAGCGACATTTACATTTTTGTCCACTAGGACAATTGTTTATTGAATTAGCCAACGTGCCATTTCGGACGACCAATGGTACGTCTTGACAACTGTTGAATTTTGATGTGTCAAGCATTTGCCACAAAAATATTGGTGTTAAAGAAACAAAAATATGATGCAGTACGAGACAGAAGTTTACTCACTAAGATTAAAAACGGAAATTTACTGGTGAGCCCTAATAGGAATGCGTGTCAATGATTGATTCGCCGTTGTTTAACAAGTGGACATTTAGTGAAGCTCTAAACGTAGACTCCTAGTCGGTACCGCTAGTGGGACTTCAACCCATGGTCAGTCAGCTTCGAATTTGGTGCACTAACTGTTTCCGCCACCGCCACTGGAGAGTGACAGTGCGAGTCAAAAGTCCGCAATTCTATAAGCTGACTTTGGCATTGGGCTTGGTCCTAGATTTGGATAAATTTGTAGAAAAACTCATAGTATGTTGGTTGCATTTGTCAAGACTATCCCCTTGTCGCTAATTACAATTCGAACTTTGAATGTTACTGTATTTTGTCTACATTGCTCGAAATGGATCAATTATTTAACCAGATTTGACTCAATTTGTGGTTAGTCATTGTGACCGAAATAAAACGTTTATTATTTCATTTTTTATTTGTAGATGAATTGACTATAGTTATTCAAAAGATTTTCAAATTGGTTCCTTTGTCACGTAAAGAAGAATAAAACAAATTATCGTTGTTTGATGATGTACCAGATATAACTTTTACATTCTTTAAAATAGTTTTAATACATATGTGTATGTCCTATTATGTCTTCATTCTGTCTTGTTGCACATTGGTAATAAACCAAAAATTGTATTGTCATTTAGAACAAATGTTGAACAATTGCCTTATAATCATACTGAACTAAGCCATAAGAATACACAATAGAACAAGTATGCAAATGAACAAAATTCAATGTACCAATTTATTTTTTCGAGTCTATCGCTTACTTGTTTTATTCCAAACAATCTTTTGCCAAGTAGGTAGTTAGTGCAACCGAATGAGTATCAATTTTTGTGATGGCATTGAACAATTGACTCGTTTTATTCCGATGCCTGCAATTGTGCGATTTGTGTCAAATGTTTGGCAGCATTAAACAAATATATGCGTGTTCTATTTTTCAACAATGTGTTTGAAACTTGTATGTTGGCCCTGTTTAAATGTTAGGGAAAACACCGAGCTGAATTGTATTCACAACGATCAGTCCTATTGATTTTAAATGTGCTCAGTCCAACATATATTTTGACCGACTTTTGTTCGAATTCAACTTAGCAAATGCGTTGTGTATTTTTATAACTTAACTAGTGTGCTGCATTACTTACTATGTAGATAAATAATGAAAACCAAAGCTTAAACCTTTTAAAATTGCCTTACATTTAATATTCTAACCAAACTATCGAAAAATATAATAAAGCAAATTGCAAATAACATATTAAGATAACTGCACTTAAGATTAAGCCCTGAAAACAATTCGCGTTTACTCCTGACATACAGCGAGATAATTTAATATAACTACAATTATTAATTAATATAAGGATTTATAATCCTAAAATCGATGTATAGATGTAACACTCCTAAACAATAATATAACCCAATTTTTTATTTTATTAAACTCGATTTGGTTATAACTCATTCTGTGTATATACCTACATGATTATAGTTACAACTTAACTACATCAAATCCTTGTAATTATTTTAAAATGTTGTACATGTATTGCATTATGTTGTGCTGGGGTAGTGTAACGATACAGCGTGGATACAGAGTGGACATAAGTTTGATCGCCACCACCGGCACAAAATACGGGCCCATGCCAAGCTTCGCTAAAATGTCCACGGGTAAAAGATTTTTCTTGTAAAACAAGAATTGTTAATTTTGTGTGGAGTCACGTTTTAGCAAGCGACGGACATTTAATACAAAGTCGAACGATGTGCTGCATTTAATACCAGCTACAAAACTCAAACCAACCCAATTTCAAAGTTAGCGCTCTAACCAATTCTACTATGAGGTCCTAAATTGTAGGGAATAAATCCATTTGACAAATTACATCCAATGTTATTCATATTTAGAAAAATTGTTTGGCAAAAACTCGAAAAACTGCATTTGTTCGAACTAGTACTGAAACACAGTGTTCCAAAGTAAAATATATTTAAAATTGCATTATTGATTAAAATCATCTTCCACTTGATTGTGTCAACTAGGCTTCATTGTTGGTTTCGGGTATTACGAGAAGTAGTTTTTGCGAAAGGACGCTGAATTTGTCTGCGTTTCGAAGGTGAACACGATGTGCAAACAAAAATAGATAAAAATAGCATGTAAAGTAATTGCACACATAATAATAGCAATATTAAATTTATATGCATCACATGTAATTACAGTTTTGATTTCTTGTCCAACGATTCAATCAATACCTTCCATTAGAGAGTTTTGCATCACAACTAAGCACTTTTTATTGTAAACGACTTCGAATGTTTTTGGCTACCATTTGAGCTACTTATTTGTAAAGAAAATATTTTTATTTATTAATCGGTAATCACATAACTGTGCGCAATTATAAAGCGATTATTTTTTAATCTATTATTACTTAAGCATTGGTAGTCGTATCGATGCACAATATAAAATTTGAACAAGTTTAAAGGTAGAATTTGTTGCTGTTAAGCTGAGCTGAACGATTTAATTCACCAGAATACGTGACAATATATATATCATGTAACCCTAACAGGTGAATTAGTGATATAGTCATCAAGATTATAAAATTTCATAAAACAAATCCTTCTGGTCCAAATAAACAAAGATTCGTATTTGGTATTGGTAATAGGATTCAACCGTTTAAAGATAAAACGTTGTATGTACGCATCAATTACCATTTCTACATTAATGTGCGAAAGTGAAACGTGGAAGCAAACAGACAGGATTTATACAATAGTGGATGTTTTTCTTGAATAGATCGTAAAGATTACCTGGTTAGATCACATTTCAAACAATGGGATCACGAAAATAAACTGACTGTCATCTAATAATTGTAATGCAATTAGACGAAGAAAAGTACTTAGTTAAATTGTACGTTAACAATCTGAAAAACAACTAAAATAGTTTCAAAATGGATAATAGAAAATGTTCAGAAAAGGTTGGTATACAGTACAGAAAAGTTAGCCAAAAAGTATTTGAGAAGATCTAATTCAAATGAATGTTGTATGGCATTAAACGAAGATTCTGGTTAAAAGTTTAAACAAACTCTTTTGATCCACTGACTTTTGTTATGTTATGTTAGGTTGGTGGAATTTAACCATCTTTTTATTAGAATAGCAACTTAGTCACTGTAACACTCGGCAATAAAATAAATCAAGTAAAACGAACGTACAAAGGGCCTTATTGAACGCTTTGGGTTTCTTTTTCCACATGCAACCGAAAATGTAAAATGGGATTCCGGTCAAAATAATAAGAATTCCCATTGCTAAAATAAAAACAAAAACAGATTACTAAATTAAATACAAGTCGATAATTGGTTTCTGCTGGCGATAATTCTTTACCGATATTACATAGCTTAACATTAGTCTATATTATTAAGAATATATTTATTCATTTATCTCATCACAGATATAATTATTCCATTCTGGTACCGCATTAATAGTACAGCGGACATTTCATGTCGTATGATATGTTAACAGAAAACGTCTAACATACATAAATGAATTAATTTCCTGGTTAACTTTGACCCTGATTTTGATCAATTCTAATAATCTGACAACTTTAAAGAAATATTTTCTTTTGTATTAATTTGCATATAATATAAAAGGTGAAATAATGCCATTAATTATTAGTTAACCTCAAGGTTCAAATCTACTACCAAAATCCGGAATAATTATCACTCCTTTAAAAATTAATGCAAACATATTTCTCGACACATTTTTCCAACTGTGTGGAGGTAGATATAAAAGAAAAGAAGCTGATAAAGAGTGACGCTTCCTACAGAACCAAATGGAGATAACTGACCCGAAACAGAGCCATCCAATAGAAAAAGGAAAAGCTGTAAAAAGAAGAAGAATTACCTCTCCAACCAAAAACCACTTCAATAACTAAATTGTTGGAATAAAGGTTTCGGGCATTTATTCATCCTGCAAAAACAGACACTAAAGAAATTGAGGAGTTGTGCAGTAAAATTCAAAAATCTATAAATAAAAGTAGAATAAGATATTCGTTTAATTGCTACCAGTAACTACAACGCCAAAAAATTAATACTGTCCAAACTTTACTAAATGTTGTCAAGTATTTGATCCAACATTGTGCCGGGGTGCTCTAGTGGTACAACACTCGACTCGAACCTGAGTGGGTATGGGTTTAGTTTGCCACCACCAGCACTAGATGCGAGTCCACGTTCGACTTTGCTAAACTGTCAACTGCTGAAAGATGTTTCTCGTAAAACATTTAAAATAGTAAAGAACATTTTTATTGATTTAAAAGTACACCATTATTTTTTTTCAAGTTGGTTACTTAATATTTTGCATTATAAAAAAAGCTTGAAGTACATTTTTCACAAAAATGTGTTATTTAAATTTTAAGCAAGGAAAACATTTAAAGCGCAATTTAGAAAATTTGAAATAGACGCCTTTTATTATATAAAAAGTGACTTGGAACAAAATTACACTGGAGAAAAGCAAGATAGATATAGATATACGTGCATGCTCGAAAAACATGTATCAATATATACATGTTAATAATTCAACTTACACGATTCACCAGGTGCACCAACAAAGGTGAATATAACCAAAAATATACTAACCAATACGTAGGTTATGACAAAAATTAAAGGAGCCTAAATTAAAAAAAACATTTTACATTTGAGAACGGATAAGTTGAATAAAATCTACTTTTAAAAATAATTTTTTTAAAGGAAACAATACGTCGTAAACGTTTGTAACAAATAAATAAATGAATGTCGTTTGTTTGTTTGTTTGTCTGGCGAAAACGCATGGATTCATATAACCGATTTATTGGTTCGAATTCAACAAATTGATATTTACTATAAATATCGTATTGTTTTTGTTATTCCAGATTTTTACCAAAAAAGTATATTACAGTAAAAGTTATTATGCATTGTCGGCCGGTGCTTATTTAGTTTATTAATTAATTATATACTGGTTGGATTATTACACAAATGCATACGGCATCGTGTGCCATCAAACCGGCTTAATATATAAGAATATTGTATATCTGATAAATTAAAAATTTGCACTTTATAATCAGTCAATTGACTGACAAGTAATAAACCTGAATTATAAATGTTGTGATAAACATTTGAAAAGTAACTTTATGCACCATCATGTGTCAAATGATGTGTAATACACTACCGGAACCACATGCAATACCTTGTTTAGCTAATGTCGGATTGTTGATTAGTTCCCCTACATCACTCAATTGTTAAATTCGACAAGAAACACTAATAAAATGAAGTTTAAGGCTTACATGTTCAATTAGGAAAATGTATTTGTGTTGCAGTACAAAACCATAGCATTGTTAACAAATACATACATAATCCTTTCAATAAATTAATATAATATACATTTTTTTACAGTTTTTACTGCTTGCATATTTTACAGGAAACGTTTGTCATCAAGTAGACAACGAGTAAATTCAATTAGGAGTCCGTATTTCGTGTCGCCGACAGGACTCAAACATCATCCAACCCTATCCAGTTGCCACCAATATAGTGCTTTACCATTTACACCATTATGGCAAGTTGCAATCAACAACCGTCATAGAAATACCAATTTAATATGCTATTAGTTATTAGTTTCAAACCAAAGTTGCACAATTTGATACAAAAAACTATGATATTTTCTTAATATCTAGTTACCATCTCAACATTCATCCTTAATGCAAGTACATCTGAAAATACTTGAAGAGTACAACCAATGCAAGTTAAAAACTCTAATATATTTAAAAATGAACTTTTAAACAGTACTTTTAATCAAATTAGTAAGTTGAAATAAAGCTATCAAGATTTTATACCATGCCTGAAAGAATACGACAGCCAAATGTCGAAACAATTTTCTGGTAAAAACATGTGAACAATAATAATCAAATGGAAAACTAATGCTCGGTCTGCAATGTGATCTGTTTTATCTGTAAAGTAATCCTCCTAAATTACTTCTTCCTCTATTTTATCAAAAAATTTTACTAGTTCTATACATTTGCACATATACAAAATAATAGAACACGATCAATAGTTCAACATGTTTCATACAAATGAAAATAACAAACAAACGAACACAGTTTTAGCATACCCTGACATGTCTGACGGCATTTTTTCGCGTAATTCGGAATATCAAAACAATACTAACGGTTACGCCAATGGCCATCCATTGAACAAATCCCAAATAGGTTATTAGGGCATAAATATCCGATACCATAAGGTAGAGCAACCCAATAATTGACTAAATTGAAAAACACAAATTATTTAACACACTAAGTAATACACGCGATTTATTAGCACTTGGTTTAAACTCTTCCATACATTAATATATATTTCATTCTATTTAATTTTTCCTGCTTGAATGTTTACGAGAAACACAATTTTCTCCAAGTAAACGTTTAACGAAGCCAAACAATTACCGGCAATTTGTACCGACGGCGGCATTCGGTCATATTCTAACTCAGCTTCGAGTCTAGCGCTCTACCAACTTTGGCAAAAATTCATTTCCAATTTGCACAGTTCCCGTAATTTATTTAAAGTAAAGTGTCTTCCCCGTTGTTTCTTAAACTCAAATATTTAGTTTAATAAATGTAAGACTGTTGGTAGCATGATTAAATTCTCATTCTTTGCTAATATTGACTGGAGGTCAAGTAAATGTAGTTAAATTTAAGTTTTATTTTGTTTAACCAGTAGAGAATTGAAATATGTATATTTGATTGTTACTACTTAAATGTTTTGTAAGTAAACATATAGCAAAATGGAATGTGGAATCACGTTAAGTGGCAGCGGTAAGACTCAAGCCCAAATCTACCCTACCTCGATTCTAGCGTTTTAGCAACTCTGCTACCCTAACACGCTTAATATAGAAAAACTGAATTCCATTAGTGGCCTTGAGCATACGTGAAACTTGGTAGACAATGACTATATTATACCGGACTGGTTCAACGGTACAGCGCTTGAATTTGGACCTCGGTGAGCATGGGTTCGAATCCCACCACCGGCACTAAAATGCGGGCCCAACGTTCGGCTTTGCTAAAATGTCCACTGCTGAAAGATGTTTCTCGTAAAACATTTAAAGTAGCAAACATAAAATTAAAATAAATAAAATAAGTAAGAAGAACATGTAACCAATAGAATAAAAAACAAACATACGGTAAACAAAACAGCCGGAATGGGAGTAAGTTTGTTTTGTTGTAAACACGAAAGAATTTGAGGCATGTGGCCTTCCCGACTGGCTACAAAAAAGATTCTCGAAGTAGTCAACATGTTTCCGTTTACACCGCCAAATGTAGAGCATGCAACGAAAATGGGCATAATCCACCACATAACACCGTACATCCGCATAGAAAATGTCTGTAGAAGCAATATGAAAACGAAAATATGAATAAAAGGTTAAATTATATAAATGGTTGTTTAAACAACATCCATCAGTTGGGTAGAATCAACTGTACCACCAGTTGATCTTATTTCGACCTGCAATAATATTAGATAATCTAAGACTAGCAAAGAAGAAATAGTAAAAAAAATTCAACCTTTTAGTTAGTGAATTAGATTTTTCATCACCAAACTGGAAAAAATCGTATTTAAATGCAATAAATTTCATATAGAACAATTATGCAATGAAAGAAACAAGGATTATTACAATGTAATAAATTCAGATTAAAGTTGTGTTAAAATTAGGCTACTGTTTATTTATTTTATTTGAAAAACTTTTTTCAACCTGGATCCGCGTCTAATGCACTCGAACTTATGCCCACCCAAGTTGAAATTCAGCGCTGCACCATTAGACTGAACAGCAGTTGTAAGATATTTTCGACTTTTCGGATGTACTTTTATTTATGTTTTGTTTTCTACTTTGCATGTTTTACGAGAAACATTTCTCAGCAGTGGACATTTTGGAGAAACCGACCGTGTGTCTGCATTTTAGTGCCGGTGGTGGAATTCGAACCCATGTCCACCGAGGTCCGAATTCGAGCGCTGTACCGCCAGACCACCCTGGCACTTTTACAAATTAAAATTGGTACAAATTTATACCACATTCTATCTATCTATCTAACAGTTATTATTCAACCAATAATTATTCAACGTTTGCAACTGAATTAACCATATAAATGGTATTGCAATTAAACTGTTAATAAATTTAATTGATGCGTGATTCGCTTTGATGAATGAATATAAGTGCAATAGTACTAGAACATAATAAACATCAATTGGAAAACATTTTGGAGTATTTAGTAATAATTTTATAACCCAGTTGTTTTTTTAAATCAACAAGAGTACTTTATTTATTCGAAATTAAGTTAAATGCAATGTTACCTAAAAATTTACGGCGTAGTTATTTCTATTTATCAAATACACTAAATAAAATATTAATAAAGACAGTATCACAATAAAGATGTAAAATGTATGTAATCAATTAAGCATATAAAATGGCAATACTTCGGATGACTTGAGAAAAATTTATTTTCTAAATACAGTGTCACTGTTCCAAACAGTGACACTGCGTATCTCGACGCAGTGCATTCTGGACTAGGACAATAACAATCCATAAATAGAGTCCACAGTGTTATATATGTAGTATATATGAAACAGGTGTTTTTATTGCTTTTTTATACCTTACATTATCCAGTGCACAATGCAATTAGGTAATTTATTGTCAAAACAAATTATTGAATTGCAAATAAATGCATTAACGTTCCAGTAACCAAACATTTACTCCACCATAATCCGGTTCCAAGTCCAGTTGAGAAAGGAGGGTTTGAATGCAAAGTTAACCTGGTCTTTTTAAAATAATAATAATCATAATCATAAAATGGTAATAAAATAATAATAATAATAATAGTAATAATAATAATAAGAAGAATAGTAATAAAAATAACAATATAATCAAAAATTTGATATAATTTTTTTACACGTTAATTAATAAATGTTGCCAAGGCTTGTGAATATAAAGTCAAGACTGGAATTGTATAAAAAATTACATTTCAAACACAAATGGGGTTTAATCGGTTGCATGTTGTTTATAAAGTCATTTTGCAACAAATGGACAATTACTGCAGCATTTTGAAAGTCGCTTGTACGATTTAGCTTTCTATCCCCGATTGTACAAGTGTATGTGAAGATTCAGTAACGATCTGATAAAATTTTAATAAGGTTTTCAATTATAAGTACAAAACTACATGTGATTTACTACATATGCATAATAAAATATGATTAATACATTTTGGATACCATTTATTAAAAATGAACAATAAGCCATAATCGGTATAAGTACTTCAATGTTAAAAACAAAGTGTTTAATGCGATCCGTTCTTAATAACAATTAACACAAATGCACAACGTTTGTTTCAAACATTGTTAACCTGTAAATTATTTTACTAAACGGATATTTATAATACTTGGCGCATTCAAAGATCATCTGCCAAATAAGCAGTTTTTGATAAAAAGGACAGTCGGATGTTAGAGTCGGTATCACCATGTCCATAAATAGAACTGATAGCTCTATTCAATCAAGTTAACAGGTTAGCTAATTCACAGAAATACAAATCTCAGAGCTCAGAAACGTAATTGCCGATGCTACCACCCGCTCTGTGAGTCTTTCAGGCTGCAATACATCGATTATTAAATCTAAAAAGTTTGCATTAGAATAAAATGTTCATTGATTGTTGATCCATAGAACATGCGCTTACCAACTGCATTTGCTGCACAAAAATGTGCTGTTGCCAAGTTTAACCTTTTTAATGTTCATATTTTATATCCGCAAAATACCTGTTATTCAGGATCTTATCTTATAAATTTACTTTCTGAATCATTTTTGGATTATTTACTGTAACGTTTTATAACCTTGTGTTACAATTAATGCATCTCCAGTAACAATTAAAATTCTTGTTGACTAGTGCTTCATTAATTCAAAAATAATGGAAGTTCCTTTTGGATTGAAGACTAAATTTAAGATATAATAAAAGTAAGTACATGCTCCTATTTTAAAGTACAGTAAGTCTTTATTAAAGAATTCTAAACTACTAACAGCTATAATAGCTTAATTTAAAAAAATTAAATCTTATAATAGTAATAATCGATTTCAGGACAAAGGCAAACTCTCTGTGCTTCATTGTTATTAAGAAATGGTAGAATATAAAGGTTTCTCATATAAACGCTCTTTAAAATAAACAATTTTTTACAGTTGCAATTTCTAATATGAAAGTGGTCTAGCGGTTGTGCCGTGGTGGTCTAGCGGTACAGCGCTCGAATTCGGACCTCGGTGGACATGAGTTAGAATCCCATCGCCGGCACTAAAATGTACACTAATGTACATTTATTCAATATTTTAATTTAAATTATTTTTAAATTAAAAAAATCAGTAATAGGTAATATAAACAAGGAGTAAGGCGTTCCTTTAAAGTTATTGCAAATTGTGTTGGTCGAGTTAGTCGATCGGTTGTCGTTGTTCTGTGGCACTGAAGAGATTACCAGTTGATGGCGGCGTTGGAAAATCAGCATTAACAGTACAAGTTTGCTTATTAGATGTTTGAGTGTTGTCAAAAAATGTTTCTCGAAGAACATGATCCAACGATTGAAGATTGATACATTCAGAATGATGAAGTTGATAACGAATGGTGTAATTTAGATGGTTCGTGTATTATTATGATTATATATATAAAGGTTTTTCAAGCGACTAACATTTATATAATTATCTATGTTTTATTGTTGAAATATGTTTTATATAATAAAATTATATGCAGATTGTTTTTATGTTTAGTTGTTACTTAAATAATTTTAAACAGAGACTTATAAAAATTGTTAGTGACGTATTTTTTTGGTATCTTAAGGCATGAATTTAGCTAATATACAATAAATTTAGAATGATATCTTTTAAATTAGTTACTTCTAAAAGAGAGGCTTTATTAATGTTTGATATTTTAAAAATTCTTGTTTTTCAGTTTTTAAATTTGGGGTATAATGCAAGTTTTTACTTTATGAGGAGAAAATCATTTCTACCATAATTCGTTTTAAAATGGCCAACTGATGTAGATGTTGTGGCACTGATTGACAACAGCTTAGTTGTAATCTATGAATTGACACTCAATAGTGGAATTAACAATTATACGATAAGGACTTTATTGCTATTCACCAGTGTTTTTATTGTTTAAATAGATATCTAATTATTTAACATTGAGTGTTTTTTTACTTTTAGTTCCGTTCCTAGAAGAGACTATTAGGCTGGGGTGGACTAGCGGTACAGCGCTCGAATTCGGACCTTGATGGGCATGGGTTCGAATCACACCACAGGTACTAAAATGCGGGCACACGTTCGGCTTCGTTAAAATGTCCACTACTGAAAGATGTTTCTAGTAAAATATTGAAAATAGTAAACATAAAAAGTATGTTTTTACTTTTAGATGTATAAGTAACAATCCTAAGTATGTTATATTTGTTTTTTAATTAACTAGAAAACAGATTTTATTTATTTTATTTTCAATGTCTTATGTTAAATGCTTATAATTATTACGGCGCTTTCAATTATTTGAATATTGCTTATGATGTCTTAATATTTTTATTATTACTGTTATTATTATTAGTATTATTAGATACTTTAGTGGAAGTACATTTAGTATGGTTAAAATACATAAAAATATTTTTATATCATCAAATTAAGGGAGTGGTCTAGCGATACAGCGCTCGAATTCAGACATTGATGGGCATGGGTTCGAATCCCACTACCGGCACTAAAATGCGAGCACACGTTCGGCTTCGCTACAATGTCCACTGCTGAAAGATGTTTCCCATAAAACATTTGAAGTAGCAAACATAAACAATAAATAAGAAGAATAAATAATAAATACATTGACTTCCATTTTCAAAAAAAAAAGTTTTATCATGATGTGCATACAACATGATCAATGCGACGAAAATGCTCTTCACAAATTGCAATAAACATGGGAATACAATCAAACTTAAGAGAATAAAAATAAAATTTTTAAAATTTGCTGTTGCATTTCAGCATTGAAACGTTGTACTGCTGGTGGAAAAAATAAACAATCAATTGTTTTTTATTACATCACATCAACTTGAGATTGTAAAATTCCACCAACAGGTTTATTGTTTTTATTTCAGTCGTTAATTTTGTAATACTTTTGGGTTATTTAAAATCCAGCTCTGAGCACAACAAACTAAATGATAATTGTATTAGCTAAGTAAAGTCAATTTATTTAGTATCCAAGTACTTACAATCGCAACAGCGGGTGTCGTAAGAAGTTCGCTTAGTGAGACGACGGTAACATATGCAACATTGGCCAACGCATACAAAAGTGTAACAAGCAAACAGGAAAATATAATGGCAATGGGTAAATCGCGTTTGGGATTGATCATTTCTTCAATCATGCAATTCAAATAGTTCCATCCAGCAAAGGCAAACAATCCCGAATAAAAAGCTTTGGCTATACTGCCCGGATTCCAGTTTGAATTGGCAAACATATTTTCAAATTCTTCTGTACGTCCTGTTTATTTTTGCAGGTAAAAATTGAACAAATAAAACAGTGTATTAGTACAGTGCATATTATTAACGAAATTTATGCGTTATTTTTTAACAGTTTCTTTTGCACAGAAATGCACTTTTACAAAACAAGTTCCATCTTCTTACTTTAAACAGTCCCATCTCCTAACACTGACTAGCAAAAAACTAAATAAGCATTCACCTTACTTTATATATAAATAATTAGTTTAAAGTTTAAATCAAATTGCTTTATCGACGTTCATTTTTTTTTATATTTAAGTTTAACCTATTTATAAGTAGTTAAAATAATTAAGCGAAATATTCGAAATTTGTATATAAAGTAAAATTTATTCAAAAAGATTATTTACCTTTATATATATATATATATATATATCCACAAGGGTTTTCTACAACTACAATAAATATTATTTCTATTAAAAATGTGAAAATCATTATCAATATTTGTAACATTATCACTGAAATTCTATATATTTTTTTTCCTTGACCGGGTTGACATATTAGTTGAATGTTTTACTTAAACTTTTTTTCAAGTAAGCACTTGGCTGAGCCAAACAAGGATTTATGTGTTGTGCCAGTTGTTGATATCAATTTGGAGATATAAACATTTATGCAATCCTGGTTATTAAACTAATAATAATCAATTGATTTTGCGTATTCATTTGCAAATGTTAAAATATTTATAAATTCAACACAACAACTTTAAAATTTGTGCTTACATTCCAAGAAATGTTTTGTTTTTAATCAACCCGAATATTAACTAAAACACAAATTTATGTTTTTTGCCATTTGTAGCCTGGCTTTTTTGTTATGAATATAAACTATGGTGTGTGTGTGTATGAAAATTAAATTAATATTATGATTAATAAAGCGAAAGAGATTTAAAATGAAGAAATTATCTAAATTTGTTTTAGCAATCGAAGGCATTTAGTAAATTATTTTTAAAAGCAAAACATTTATTTGATGCAACATTTTAATGTCATTATTAGGATACATTTAAGATTGAGAAGTAAATATTTGTCAACCAAACCAGATTCGGTAAAACATAAAAATGGCATAAACAGTAGAAATACTTACAATAATTGTAAATATGATATAATATACAGTGACATTCAGTATTCAATAGTTAAATACTTTTATTGATATAATTAGTTTAACTATAGGTGAAATGACTAATTTTAAAGAAAAAACATTTTTAATAAGTAATTGTATCGAAAAAGCATAAAACTTATTTGGCACACTCTAAATATTTTTAAATATTATTATTTTAACCATAAAATTTGGATATGCTATAAATTATTTTTTGGAAACACACAATACTAGATAAAAACATTTTTAATAACTTTAATAGCTTTACAACCTAGCCAAACTAATTCAAATAAATGTTAATCACTTAAAAAGTAATTTTAGAATTAAATAGGTATTTCTTTTTGTAAATAACCGTAACTTGACGCATCAAATTCTAACAAATATAAAGAATGCAACTAAGATTATTAATAAATAAACCAAAAATATCTTAGTATATGGCTATGTAAAAAATACAATTTCAAATAAACAAAAGCAGACATTGTACGTAACGGAAAGTTGACCACATATTAATGTTTCCAAATAAAAATAATAAAAAACGTAAACTGTGAAATGAGTTCATTTCGTACTGTTTTGTAAAGATTACCTGACGCGATCACGTTTCAAACAATGAAATTATGAAAAGAACTGACTCTCGTTCACTACAAGACATCACTACAATTAGACGAAGAAAATTACTTGGTCAAATTCTACGTCTAGCGTCCGAATGACCCATGCTTATTTTTAAAGCAAAATGTTTTATAATAATAATAATGATAACAACTCTATAACTAAACAATATATAAAACATAAAGTTGACATTAATATGTTCACATTTATTAAGTATAGTAGTGAACCAATATCAGTCTGTAAACGGTCCTTGTATTAGGAAATAGGTATTTTATGTCAATATCAAGGTTACTGTGTACAATGCGCTCTGTACAAGCTAAAATAAAGAACTATCTAACCTTGAAAACACAGCACTATTACCGGTGAAACGAATAAAGCCTTAATTTTAAATTGGTAATTTGCAATGACCGAAGATATTTAAATATAAATGTCCAATTTATATACTTGACAAATAATTTCTTGTTATCATCCATTAAAATGTTTCGAAAATTTAATATATGCAAATTATTTACATTATTCAAAAACTGAAGTTTATAATATTATTATAATTGTAACTATTTAACAAAACAACTTTGTCATTTAAACATTGAAAACAAGTTATACTCTATTTTAAACAAATTAAATTAACACTTTCAATTGTTTTATCATAAAAAATGAGCCTTTTTGAATTAAAATAAGAAACATGTAGAACGTATCTATGCATAACAATCCAAAAACACGGTCGTAGTGATACAAAAATTGAAATAATACCTAACTGTTCACAAACAGTTGTAAACATTATTTTATTCGTCATATCTCATCCTATATAACACATACCTTTCTTTTTAAAATTTAAACATATATTAACTTTTATTAAAATTATGTATCTGAAAATAAATCTAAAAGTAAATCGTCTTTCAATCAGTATCATACACAAATAAGTAACTTAATAGGATAGTAAAACTCTTAAAGACTTAAAAAAAATCATTTTTATAAAATAATAATAATGTAAATACGTGTAACATAATAATAATAATAATAATAATAATAATAATACATTTTAGAATGCTTTAAATTTTACTTTTTATACAAAACGGGTAAAGAATTTACAGTTTCCGATTACTTCTATAACAAAAAATAATTTTAAAATACTAATTAATTCAATTAATACTAATAATAATAATAATAATAATAATAATAGTAATAATAATAATAATAATAATAATAATAATAATAATAATTAATAATAATAATAATAATAATAATAATAATAATAATAATAATAACAATAATAATATCAATAATAATAGGTTGAGAATATTTTATTTAATCAATAATAAATGTAGGTAGAATAAATAATAAAGCAAAATATTTGATTAATCTCCCTTCCTCAAAATTTCTATCCAATTAGCTTGAGTAAAATTAATTGTATATACATAAAGTACATTTTTATAAACATAATAATTGCTAATCAAAAACAGGGTGTAAATTATATAGACATAAGCAAATAACATATTGGAAAGTAATGTTTATTTGTATACCTCTATTTAACAAAATCAAAAACCTTGTTCAAAACCAATATCGTATAACGGAATTTTGTTGAATATATATATATATATATATATATATATATATATATATATATATATATATATATACTTACCATAACCTATTTGCACAAAACCAGTTACAATAATAAGAATCAGAGCAACCGTTTTTGCATATGTAAAGACATCTTGAACCCGTGTGGCCAAACGAACCGAAAATGAATTGATAAAGCCGAGAGATACTAGCAAATTTTGACAATACGAATAGTCATTATTACTCCATATTGCGAGACATTTTTATACTTTAAACATTTGACCAATTTGGTACAAACAAAATATAATACATAAACGATCCTCACTGTTACCCATTTTAATTATTCGATTTATTACCACATTTAGCATAAACACTTACAAATTATTAATATTTTTACAAACACAAGCCTTGATCAAAGTAAAACATCCTATATAACCGCGCATAAATAAATCAACAGGGCTTTTAATTTGAAACAAGATGTACATTATCGTAATCTATAAAATGTGTTTATACTAAAATATTTTATATATTAAACAAACATTTAAATATATATATATATATATATATATATATATTTATTTATGGTTTTTTTTATTTTATATATATATATATATATTACCATATTACCATATAGGATTTAATGTACTATTAGCTAAATGTAATATAAACAAAAGTGTAAAAAAAGTTATTAGCAAACAAGAATTAATAAATTACCAAAAAAATAGCATCCCATTTAAACATGAAAACCTGTCGTGACAAAATACAATGAAACTTTAAAATAAGCCACCAACTTCACTTGATATCATTATCCTTGTAAACGCCAAAATTAAATTTTAATAACACCGTGTTTGTGTATACATTATCAAATTGTTTTGCTTCCTCAAAGTCGACATCAATACCAGTGGATGCCAGTCAATTTCAAGCCTCTTTTTTGGATAAGGTGGTCGATGTGTGAAGTGTTGGGAAGATTTAGGACATTTTAGTAAACACACACAATTGTTAAAATTGTTGCTCGACATTGATCTAACTAAAACTAACTTTGCATTATCCTCCAAAACTGTTTCTAATCCAGTTCAGGTAAATTGCAAAAAAAATTCAATAAATCCCAAACAAAACGGTCAACAGCTAAATGTCTAGAATTGTGTCATTGAAATACGGGCCAATTTCTAACCAGGTTAAAGAGTCCACTCACCAAATTTTATTGGAGTGTGGCAATTTTTAATGCATAAATAATAGATCATAAGCTCAAATAGCAGTTATTGATTGGTTAGAAAAATTAAACTCATCTGACAGCTAGGTATTTATAAGCACCATCTTCAAGAAATAAGACCTAAGACATATAATACAATACTATTATTAGGTACAAAAAACCCCACCTGTTTAACGTTTATTTGATTGTTTTACAATAAAGATTATAATTCACTTTATTCAAAAGATTTCCTTAAGACGTGATACTTTAAAAAATAAGACAGTTGGTATTCCTGAATTCATTCAAAACCTGTGAAACATGTGAGCCATACACGTATTTTTTAACAAACACTTACAAATACAAAATGCTGCCAACAATTTGACGAGCAAATCAGACTGTTCACAATTGGGATAAATCGGCTGTAACATATATTTGGCAAATGTCATAGCAATAACAGCTGTTGTAGCTGGCCTGGCAACCATCACTTCAATCCACAAACGCAAAAATCCAAGAAATGACCCAAAGGCTTCCAAAATGTAAGCGTAATCACCACCCGATCGATGAATCATTGTACCCAATTCTGCATACGAATAAGCCCCCATTAGCGAAAATAAACCACAAGCAATCCAAATGACTAAACTTGCACCAAAACTGTGCATATTTTCCAATATGCCGGTAGGACTGACAAAAATTCCAGATCCGATCATCGAACCAATGACAATAGTTGTGCTGCTAACCAGACCGAGTGTCTTTTTCATTTTGACTGTTTCTGGTTGATGTAATGACGGCTTGGTCGAATCAATTAACTCAATATTGTTCTTTTTGTCCATGTCTAGTTTGTCACAACGTTTACAAAATCTAGCGATGTTTGTTTTAGCTTTAAAATAATACAAACATTACATTAAAAATGTAATAGTGTAGTAGTAAGTTAGTAACAAACTCTAAACTTTTAAGTACAGAGACAGAAAACTGATAACTGCCTATTGTCGAAACTTAGATAACATAACGGTGTAACAGTTATATTCACATCACAATAATAACGCCGTTCATTTTAAGAAAATGAAATCTAGTCATAATAATTATTATGATATTATTATTACAAAACCCTTTTGCTTTAAAAAATAAGCATCAAAGTCTCGTAGTTCAAAGAGAACATGAAACAACAAAATGTTTCCATGTATTTGAACATTCTGCCAAACGTTTTGCTTGTGCCCATGAAACATTCATTTCAATTAGATCTTCCCGAATAGTTCTTAGTCAAGTTTTCTTTGGTCTGCCAACCTTTCTTTTACCATTTACAATTGTCCATTCCAAAACCGTACTTGCTGGTCTTTCGGGCGGTAAACGTAGAATTTGACCATGTAATTTTCTTCGTCTAATTGTAATGATGTCATGGAGTGAACGAAAGTCAGTTCTTTTCATGATCTTATCATTTGAAATGTGATCGCGCCAGGTAATATTTAAAATACTTCTAAGACACCGGCGATGAAATACATCCACCATCTTATCAATCTTGTCCGTACGTTTCCACGTTTCACTCCCATATATTGCCGTAAAAATAATTATTGATGCGTACAAACGAAGTTTTGTCTTTAGGCCAATGGAAGAACATGACCATATTGATTTGAGTCTATTGAAGACTGACATTGCCTTTCCAAGCCTGGCTTTAACATCAATTTTGGTTTTTCCGTCTTTACCAATGATGCTTTCCAGATATGTAAAGGAATCAACAGTATCAATATTTTATCCACTAATTTTGATAGGCAAATCATTGTTTGACTTTATGTACAACACTTTTGTCTTTGAATAATTAATCCGTAAGCCAATACAAAAACTGATATCACTGAGTCGTGTTGTCATATTTTGCACCATTTCTGGGGTTTCACTGAGTAGATCAATATCATCTGCAAAATCCAAATCTGTTAATCTGCCTTGTTTCCATTTGATACCATAAGACAAATTATTCATAGATCGAGTCATAATAAAATCAATTACCAGAAGAAACAAAAACGGTGACAAAATACATCCTTGACGTACTCCCGTGACAATTTCGAACATAGCAGTAAGACCACTTTTTGTTCGAACACAGCAACTTGAATTTTGGTATAACGAACGCATATTATTAACATATTTTAACGGTATTCCGTATAACTTAACGATTTTCTACAAAGATTCTCGATGAACACTATCAAAAGCTTTCATAAAATCAATGAAATTGATTGTTAGTAATTGCTAAAATTCTTGACTTTGCTCAATAATGTTACAAAGGGTGAGTATTTGTTCAATACAGCTTCTCCCTTTCGAAATCCTGCTTGTTGTTCTCAAAGGTGTTTATCTACCGCATTACTTAAACGATTTAAAATTACTTTGCAAAACACCTTACTAGGAACAGACAATAAGGTTATTCCGCGCCAATTATTGCAATTATTCAGACTTCTTTCTTTGGGAAGAGTAACAATTACTCTTTGCAGCCAATCATTTGGAACTTGTTCATTATGACATACAACATTAAATAAATAAACAAGCTCACTTGCTACGACATCACCTCCATGTTTGAGCATCTCTGCAGATATCTCGTCAAGTCCTCCTGCCTTATTGTTTTACAACCTTTAAATTGCATAAATCATTTCAGTTACAGAAATGTCATCAATGCATATTTCCGGATTTTGAGTCACATTCATATCATTGTTATTATCAAAATCTATGAGAGTATTTGGCATGGGCTGATTTAGTAATTCATTAAAATGCTCTACCCATCTAAATGATTGCTCATTATCTGTTAGAAGTAAACTACCATCTTTGCTTTAATTGGAATATCGGTGTTCTCTCTACCTCCCGACAGTTGTTTTACAATTTCATACAGAGTTTTGGAGTCATTTTTTGCTAGTGCTTTATCTGCTTCTCTGCATCTATTTTCTAACCAATCATTCTTATCATTACGGCATCTTTTTTTAACCTATTTATCTAGCCATAATACTCAATTTAAAAAATCCTGTATAAAACATTATTGATTACTGTTTAATGTGGTATGCATAAAAACAATTTGTGCAATCACAATTTAGATTTAATTTGTATTTAAATTTTTTAAATTTTTTATTTGTTACAACAAATGCTACCAACATTATTTACGCATATAATTGTAATTTTTATAAACAAAAAATAGCCTGTCATATAAAGAGTTTGTAAAGTAATTCCTCAAAAGGTTTACAAATAATGATAATTATTATTTTAAAGTTAATATAACCTATCGGTGATACAGTTCTTAAAAGTAAATACAAATAATAAAACAGACAAATAATGCCATTGTAACATAAATTAAATGTAATTTTACTAAGATATTTAATAAAATTAAAATAAGTAAAGGTTACAAATCTACATAAAATTATTAAAATTAAAATTAACTGTTTGTAATAAAATTAATTTTTACATAATTAAGTAAATGTTAATTTATATTTGAAAAAATTCCAGTTTTTTAAACCCCAGTGGAATATTGAGAAAAACATCAACTTTTCAACTAATATACCTTTTGATAATTGTTTTTATTTCTACATGTATTTTTATATTATTTTAATTATTTTTTTAAAATTGTATTATATCACTTCAAAAGTATATAATAGTTCTATATCTTAAAGCAAACATTTTAATTTTGATTAAAATAAATTAAAGTTTAAATTTGGTAGTAATACTGTCTCAGTATTTCTGTTTAATGCAATAAATTATACAACACGTTTTAGCATTTTTTAACGTTAAAATTTACTATTTTTATTAAATTTGTTTTTTTAATAAGTAAAAGATTTAAAAATAATAACTTTTATCTAATTTTCAATTTTTTGTTAACATTTTAATAGCATAAAACATCTTATACCATTTAATATTTTGCAAAATTATGTGATTTTACGCAATAAAATGACTTTAAAAATACACTTTGTAAATTAAAAAAAATAGTATTTAAAATTCTCAATTTTATTATAATCACAACTTATATACTAATACCTTTTCTGTGCAAACTAAATTGGCCCAAGTAATAACAATGCAATTGTTTACTTTATTATTGTTATTTATTTAAAATCTTAGTTTTTAAAAAGATTGTTCATTTTCTTTATTTGTTGCCTAGTAATCTATATAAAAATCACACTATAAACAAATTCTTAAACAATAATCGTCTACCAGTTATTTAAAAATATTAAAGTTACATTGAACCAACAATACCACTAATTGTCATGTGCATTTAGATACATATATGTATATATTTACGTATGTATTTTAAACTGTAACGATATTGGGTTGTCCAAAGAGGAAACGAATATTTAATAGTTCGCATTTAATTACTGCTTTCATTTAATAAAACGTAATAACAAAGTAAGTAAAACCATATAATCAAACGTATTATTATTATCTACAAAACTACAAAATATTTATAAACGTAAACAATACTTAAAAATAAAAATACTGTTTAGTAAAACATTTATTTTAATTTTTTTATAAACAGTTATAAACTCTAATTGTATAACTGTAAGTTTTGTTTGTTAGTGTTAATATTTTCAACAAAATAAAATTTAAATCCGTATTTACATCATCATACACAAAAAAAAAATTTAAATTAAAGGGTTAGAAAAACACTTATTGCATTATGGGTAAAATTAAATAGTAATTAGTTTTTGACAATAAATTATTAAAAATAATGACATATATTATTAACAAAAATGTATAATGTGCATTTCTGAAATAAATTAAAAATTGTATATTTAAAATAGTAAAATTAATTTTAAACAATTTTTATATCTTAATATAAATTAAGTTCAAAAATAACAATTATACTTATTTTTTAATAAAAATATGTAAACAAAACATACAAGACACTATATATATATATATATATATATATATATATATATATATATATATATATACATATATATATACATATAAACAATAATAATTAAAATCCAATAAATTAACAAAATTGAATTAAAAATAATGTTAAATTAAGAAACTTGAGTAAAAACTTAATTTTACTTTTAAGATTAGCTATAATACTGCAATGAAATGTTAAACTGTAACAATTATTAAATAAAGAATTATATTTTTATGCAAACAATTAATTAAAAAAAAATTCAACAACCGTTTTGTTATTAATGTTTAAAATTTAATAAAAATTCATTACTAATAAATTTTAATTATAAAATTATTAAAAAGGTTTATTATTGACACATAAAATGTATTTAATTTATTTAAACTAATTACTTGTTAATAGACAAAAATATATTAAATATGTAGTATATTTGAATTAAAAATACTAAAATTAACATAAAAACATATTTCCAAAAAATATTAATTAAACTTTAATTAAGACACTATAAATTAAATTAGTATATAGTATATTAATTAATGATACAAAATTTTTAGTTCATAACAACTAATAAAAATATACCAAAGAAAAAAATGAATAAATTAAAACCCGATACAAATATTTAAGATTTAAATTAAAATATATAAATAATTTACAATCTAAATGTAAAAATTAAATGCAACAATAATATAATAGTTTAAAAATATGTATCTAAAAAAAAGATTTTTGCAATAAAATTGAAAAACTAACATCAAAAAAATCGTTATTTATTTTTTAAATAATTTAAATTAAACATTTACAAAATAAAAATATAAACAATAGTTTAAATATAAAATTATATATATATATATATATATATATATATATATATAAAGTTTTTAATACGGAAAGCGATTATTTGTTATATTCTTTATTTATTAATTTTTATTCTTAACTATAAAAAATATAGTAGTTATATAAACTAAGTTTAAAAATAAAATAACATTTTTTTAAATGTAGAAATACGTATAAATACAAAGTTGATTTACCTTGATACAATTTCAAATATGTATTATAATTTTAAAACAAAGAGCACATTTAACTGGAATATTAAAAGATTGATATTTTTAATATGTTATATTTATGTAAAATAAAAAAAATAATATTTAAAACTTAATTAAAAATTTATATTTATTAAAATATTTAAAAATTTTAAAGTATGCATGTTGGCTCCTGTATGTTGTTTGGCCACGTTCGTACAGGCTTTCAAATCGGCTTATAATAAACATTATTTTCTTAATTTTATTTAAAACTTAATTTTTGTTGTTTATTATTATTATTTTTATCCATGATACCTAATATTTTTAACCGAAGATCAAAAGCATGTTACTCTTATTTACTTCGTGATTAAACCTGAAACTTAAATATAAATAAATATATTTTTTTATTTATAATTTTTATGATTATTATTGAAAAGCACAATCTATATTTTTGTTTTTAAATTTAATTATTAAAAATAATGTCAGTCTACATAATATTTCTTTCCTAGTATTTTTAGTTACTTTTTTAATTTTAATTTTAATTTACTAATTTGAACGTTTTACGAAAAACATTTTTCAGTAGTAGTAGCGAAGCCGAAAGTGAACCCGCATCTATTGCCAGTGGTAGGACTCGAACCCATGTTCACCAGGTTGAAATTGAGCGCTGTATCGCTAAACCACTCAGGCATTTTTATTTTTTATTATTCAGATTAATATTATTATTCCAGAACATACACATTTCGACAAGATAAAAATACTACATTATTTGCTTAAAATAAATTAAACTATAAAATATATACATATATAGGTAATGGGCATCACCAATTTTACAAAATTAGTAGTTTGAAGAATAATCATAGTTTTTTATAATTTTTTAAACGCTTAAGACAGGATTCAACCAAATTATTAATAAAATCTGCTGAAATTTAGTTGTTTAACGCAATTAATTTTTTAGTTTCCCTATCCGATTCACTTCTCGTTAAAGATAACAAAAACGATTTTCAATTGTATTGATGTTCGGGCTGTATGGTGGTAATTCAATACAGGATATTTATACAGGATATTTCACAAGTTGATTAGGAGTTAGACTTCTTTTAATTTTCGGTTCAAATGGTATCGACAATATCATTAAAGGAGAAATAGAATAATAATGATAAAATAATAAAAAGTTATCTAAAAGACAAATGAGCTACCGGAATTTAGTTAGAGCATAACTATCATATAAACACTTAAAAGATTGAATAGATTGTGCACTAACGATTTCAGTAAAGAGTCGTTTCCAATGATTGATAACTCTGTGAGAAAAATGATGTAACCTTATCGTAGTGGAAGCCCTTGGTTTGCTTAATTTCAAATTGTGCCCTTTGAGTGAATTATGGGCAAGGTTAAAGAAGGGACTAAGGGTTCCAGAAGAGATGAGTTGATGCACCAAGATGAGGTCACCTCGGAGCCGCCTATCTACTAATGAGAACAACTTAAGAGAATGCAGTCTTTGTTGATGAGGCATGTATTTATAGGACCTTGGCAATCTGGAAACAGTCCTTTAAACTATTTGTAGATTATTAACGTCGGAAGTAAGGACGGGGGCAGTAACCTGGGCATAGTATTCTAGATGGGATCTTTTGAATCACTGCGATACGCTTGCGTGATGTGCTGATCAAAAGTTGCTAATTGTTTTGCGCTTACTCGTTGTATTACGTGTCATTTGTGTCATTTTTGTTTTTTTTCTGTGTAATTTTTTTGGGTATATTGTTTGTGGCTTGTGTATTTTGTGAGTAATTGGTGTTGCCCATTTTTTTGTTTTGTGCAAGGTTTGAAAAATTTTTTATTGTTTTTTGTTTTTTGTTTTTTAGTGTATTCAATTGTACAATTTGTTGTACAATTGGACCTTGGTTTACGATTTGTATGAATCGTACTTTATCTTTGAATTTTAATTCCTCGTTTTTACCTATTTTAAAGATTGTTACTTAGCTTTTGCTTTGTGATATTTTGTTACTATAAATTATTTTCTTTACTAGTTATCTCTGTTTTACATAATTATGTGTGCATCTGAAATTGACGCTTGTGGTTTTAGAGGCTGCAGAAAAAAAAAGAAAAATGGAATCTTCTGTATACACTGTGAAAATGGGTTTTATGAAATTTGTTCCGGCCTTACATTCTTTAAATACCTGAACTTTGCTAACTCTAGCATACATTTTATTTGCCGGAACTGTCTAGGGGAAAAAGAATTAGAAAAACTTCCTCCTTTAGAAGGAATTTCCAATAAGACTAAAACGTGTTCTCATGATGTTAATTTTTTACCTAAACTAGATGCTATTCTTGCCTCTACTATAATAACAATAATACATTGGTACTATCTATTAAAGATTTAGGAGTAACTTTCTCATCCTTCTTTCATTTCTCTGCCCATCATACTCTTGCTGCGCAAAAGGGTTTTAGGTTGATCAATTTCTTTAAGCGTACCTTAGGGAATATTTCCATCAGTTGTACACGTCTTTTATATATGCTCTATATTAGGCCACATCTTGAATACTATATTCAAGTTACATTCCCTATCCTTAAACGTGACATTCATAGACTTGATCAGGTTCAAAGAAAAGCTTCTAAAATACCTAAGATCCTACATAATGTTGATCATAACAATCGGTTAAAAAGGTTAAAGCTCTTTCCGTTATCTGATAGAAGACTCCGAGGCGACCTTATTTTAGTGTATCAATTAGTTTATTCTGGGCATAGTGCATTATTTTTTGTTTCCTCACAGGAAATGTTAAGGGGTCATAAGTATAAGTTTTCCAAGCCTAGAGCTTGTACTCGTCTCCGTAGTTGTTATTTCTCCCACAGGGTCATTTCCGCTTGGAATAATTTGCCATCCCATATTATTTCAGCCCCCTCCCTTGATTCCTTTAAGCAAGCCTATGATAAGCATGCCCTTTTTAATTTTATTTAGCTTTTATTTATATTTCCCCAGTTTTACTCTTTTCCCTCCCTCAAATATATTGATATTTCAGAACCGAGGATCAAAAGGAGTTTCTCCTACTAATCTCGTGAATTATCCTGTATCTTGTATGTAAATTAGCCGAACGCATTTCGGAAACATACTACCTAAGTTCCTATTGAAGAATTTTATCATACTGTAACACTTATGAATGGCTATTCATAAGTTGTAATGACCCGTGAAGTTAAAAAATGAGTCAAATAAAACTCCTAAGTCTATAATACACTTAACAGTTTCTAACGGAAGAGCATCCTCTGGAGACATTTTAAAAATATTCCCAAATGGCTTACCAAAAGAAATATGCTTACATTTAGAATAATTCAACAGGAGAAAATTTTCAAGCGATCATTTGTTAATAGTAAAAATATCATGACGTAGTAATTCTGGATTGGAACTCCAGATCTTAACATCATTGGCATATTTAAAAGATCTTCAGTTTAAACAATAAAAAATGCGTTAAATTTTAAATTATGTTAAAAAACAAGTTGTAACTTGTTTTATTATTATTTTTGTACATTTATAATTTTTGTTCGTTTTCTATAATTGTTAATTTCCACTAACTACGTTAATTTTATCTTAATTTCAAAAATTTTTCTGTGACTAATCCCCTTTTCCCTCACCATATATTTCATATTTCCCCTAAATCCTTTTGATAACATTTATAAATAGAACCGAAGATCGGAGAAAGCTTTGCTCCTACTCGACTTATGTATCAACCTGCAGCCTGTACCTATTTTGACGTATGCATTGGAGAATTATTGTAAAATTACGTATCTTTCAATTGACTTGTTTGATTAAGCTAGATAGTCTATACGCAAACGCTCTTATTACCAATTTGCCTTTGTTTTACTTGCAAAAATCCTTATTATCATTACTCAATAAACGTTCTTTAAATATCCGCTGAAATAAAACTCACGAATATAAAATATTCTTTATTAATAAAATTATAATCGTTGACGTTTGGTTTTACAATATAATATTAAAATAAATGAAATAACTTTTAGATTTACATCAATATACATAAGAATAACATAATAACAATAAGTGTAATAATAATAATAATAATAATAATAATAATTTTAATCTTAATTATAATAGAATAATACAGCTTACAGCGAGCTGTTCCAAGTTATTACAGTTAAATTTCAAACAAGTGTCAAATCGACATACAGACACAAACAACCAAATAAGGACAAATAAACAAAAAATTTTGAGTTAATTTATTGGTGCTTTTTAAGTAATAATTTGGATTTTACAATTATCTTAAACAACCAGTAAATGTCCTAAAGCATTTTGTCGTAGTTCAGTCTTAAAAAAGTCTTAAAAATAGTTGTAAATTTTGAGCTGTTTAAATGCTTTCTTGTTTGACTCTATCTTAGAAGTTGTCCGAACTTAATTCCATAATATCCATAAAGAAATAATGGGTATTCAACCTTTTTAACAATGCAATTGTAGTTTTAAGAAAAATGGGGACAATAAATAGCCGTGAATTGCATTGTTTATGATTCGTACTTTAAATCATATCCGTCAGTAAATAAAATCGATTTCCGGAAAGAAACTGAACGGTTTTCATACATTTTTGGCAAATTTTTTACGTTTTTATATATATTATTTAAACTCATTGTAATCAACTGCCGTAAATGCTAAAAATTGTGTCAAAGTTAAGATGTCCAATTAAAATGTTTGACAGGTTGATAAAACAAAAACGAGGAGTCAGGTTTTTAAATCGACTAATTGAAAATCTGTAGTTATTTAAATATTTGGTTATTAAAAATATATTTATTAATTTACTTTTACTACTTTAAACGTTTTATGAGAAATATCTTTCAGCAGTGAACATTTTAGCGTATCCAAACGTGAGCCAATATTTAGTGCCGGTAAAAGAAATCAATTCTATGCCGATTTAAGTCCAAGTCAAGCGCTGTACCGTTAGACCACCTCGGCACAATGTATGCACTCAGCAGAAGCCGCCAACTTAAAGCAAGAACTTTATTAGTGTTTCGCTTTAGGAACGTCAAAGGTTTTTGGTTGTTCAATCAGATTGGATGATAGCCCAGTCAACGGCGTCAAATAAAATTCAAATACTGTATCGACTTGCCAAGAAGACAGGCTTGCATCCGGTTCATTCTCTGCACTGGATGTTACATAACATTGTCGGGAATAAGGACTAAAGTAAGTTTTGCTGACGTATTAGTAATATGTACTATAGGATTAATTCCTAGATGCAGTTTTTTTAATATTTTATTATACTAAGTTTTATTCACTAATGTGACATGATATACTTTAAATAAGTACTATAATCTTTGTGTAGGGTTTTTTTAATTACAAATTTACAAGTAAAATATTTGGTTTTTAATTTTGTAACAAATTCAATTTTTGAAAATTAATTAAAAACAACTTTACTATTTAACTTTTAGCACTTTTTAGTCATGACCATATAACTAAATATTATTAATTTTTCCTTTAAATAAACATTACATCTTTACAAGTCGTATTTTAATACAAATATCCCATTTTCGTTATTTGTATTTACTTACTGGCTTAAATACTATTGTTTGTAAAATTATAATGATTAATTATGATTGATTATATTTTAACGCGATCGAATACACGCTGGCCGCGTACTTTTTAAAATTTATTTTCTACGATAGATTTTTAATTGAAATTTTTCTTAGTTTTAATTTGAATTTGTTATTTTTTTCAAATTAATAATAAATTAATTGTTTTCATTAAAAATAATGTTATCTTTATTTTTTGTAAAAAGAATCAAAAAATGTTAACAGTTTTATAATTAAGTTAATAGTTTATAATATATTATTATTTACTAGTAATTATTTTAATAAAAATACAAATAATAATTAAAATATAAAATGGAAAACAGCGATTAAAAAATAAAAAAACAAAATATATCGTCTAAAAATAAAAAGCAAAAAGATGTATCAATTATTTTAAAAAATATAAACATATTTTATTTACTTATGCATATGTACGTATATGTAAAATATTTTTAATCCGTAGAAACCGATTGTAATATTTTCTGTACGGATTTAGTGACATTTTCTAAAAAAGACAAGTAAATATAAAACATTGATTTTTTTTTTAATATTTTAAAATACTCAATTTCTTTCAAAATTTTGAACGTTAGATTTATTTAAAAAGTTTTAAATAAAAGTAAAAAATTAAGAATGTATGTGGTAATCTTATAGTTGTGTATTAAGTTTCAATTATGAAAATGTATTAAAAGCAACTTGATCACTTAATTTTTACGCACTATAAACTATTATTATTATCATTATTACTATTGTTTTTTCTTTAAATTAACAACCTTCACATTTTTGTAATTTGTGAGTTGTATTCATTTGTTGGTTTTAGTGCTTTACTTTATATAATTATTTTAAGTTAACAATGTTTTAATGTGATTGAATAAACACTGGTATTAATTAAAATATTTTGTTATAATAATTTATGTAGGCAAATAACTAAGGACCAAGTATAACTAATTAAGGAGTATTAGATTTGATTATTGTACAACATTTTCATGCTTCTTAAAAGTCCGAACCCTTTGTTAAAAGAGATGAGGGTTAAAGTAAACATTTGGAAACTACATTCTTGTAAGAAAGAGTTATATATGCTAAAAAAAGTCAAACAAATTTATTTAGATAAATGCACTTTTATGTACACAATTTATTGGAAACCGCAATTTAAAAATATTTATCTGTCTGTTGTTTAATGTTTTTTCGAAATGAAAAGAGTTAAAGTAAACTATAATGATGCAAAACATACATTTAAAAAAATAGTAATTTTTTAACCTAAACGTATTACATAATGTTAACAACTAATTTAAAATAGCCTTATTTATGTATTTAATTATTTCGAAATATTAAAAATTTTAAACAATGCATATATGTGCTATTCATAATCCAGTATTATAACAAAGTTCTAAAGAAATATTTATAAATAATAGTTTTATAATAGCATTTACAAAAAAACTTACTAATTGGTCAACATAAAGTACTATTTTTACATTAAAAATGAAGTAAAAAGTTACAATTTATCTTAGTTAATGTAATTGTTTTAAAAACAATAGAATATAAAATTTTACAATGTCAAAAATTGTGTAACGGTTTTTATTAATATTCGGTTAAATGCCTTATTAAACGTATTTTTTAAATAATTGTAAATTTTTGTTATCTAATTATTTAAAGATTCCAATGTTGTTGAGCTAATTATGCTCGTTCCACATTATCCAATGGTAAAATCAAACGTATAACTTTTATGCTAACTCTATCCAAAATTTTCGTTTTTTTTTGTATTAATTTAAATTTAATATAATTAATGCAACTTCAAAAGCTACAATTTTAAACTTTAATTTCTAAAATAACAATTTTAACATATTATAGCTTTTTTCACTTTGTTTATAAAAAATTAAATAAGAAAAATGTAGTTAAATAGATAAAACGTTTCAATAATTGCTATTTTTAAAAATTAAAACGACCTTATTGTACAACTTTAAAAAGTCTAAGTAGCTCTATTGACTAAGTAATTAAATGTATACCTGAGAGTAATTTGCACTAAATGCGGATTACTGTTTTAATTGACTAGTAATTTACTTGTTAAGAAGTGTTTTCATTAAATTTTTAGTAATAAATATAAAAAGTATATGTTAATCTTTGTATTTAAAAATGTACTAAAAACTACTTTTATTATCCTTTTAATATAAAAACAATCCTATATAAACCTGAAATATATATGCAACTTACGTGAAACTACTGCAAACTTTTTTGGTTTGTTTTTCCATACACAAAAAATTAAGTAAACTGGCACACCGCTGACTATAATGGCAACACCCATACCTACAATTACACATACAAATATTCTACAGTTCACAGTTAAACAATAATAATATTCATTGTTATAATGGTAGAAAAAAATGTTGACAAAATTTTGATTTAAAAAAATTATAAGCAGAACAATGTGTGCACATAGTAATTTGGCAAAAACGTAAATAATTTTTACAAAATTTCTATTAAATTTTAAATTAAAACATTTAACAATTGTTTGGCATAAATGACAGTACAAATTGAGACTTATTATTTTTAATATACTTGTAATATTCAGTAGATAAACAAGCTGTTGTCATAATCACTACAGTGTAATTCATTCGTTTTTGTAAAACCATTTAATCATATAAAACACGTCTAAATTGTACTAAAATATTCATTAAACATTATCTCATTATTAAAAGTAAAATATTTTATAGAAACTAATATGCTATACTAATATCATTATAAAATTCTAATTTATATCAAAAACAAAAATATTGACATTAAAAAATAATAAAAAAGCAGGCAAATTAGTTTACATTATAGAATATGTGCACATATATAAAAATAAATAATAAAAGTTATACAATTTTAATAATTTAGGTAATATTTAATGCTTTATAAAACGTTCACGAAGCGATTAATGTAGGGTTCTCTACGTATTTTAACCCAGTGTTGTTGAATTTAATTTTATCACATAATTAATTTTTTTAATTGAACATTATATTATATATATTAACGAAATTGAATCCTATATAAACCTACTATAGCATTTAAGAATATTTGGTACTTCTTACTTATTATAGACATATCAAACACTTATTAATAAATACCTTAGATAAAACTTCATCAGAAAAATATAATATATTATTCACAATAAAACATTGTAATTATAATATACAACAACAGTCGTTTCTAGCAATAAATCATAATACCTCCGTTTATTAAAACTTAAAAGCAAACACATATAATTTATTAAAAAAACTATATTATTGACCAAATGCACTAATATATAAAGAAAAAGTTACAAACTTCATAATGTCAACATTTCAAGTAACATTCACTTCTATTTATAACTTCTGCCAGCCGTTTTAATTGTGAGGCTAACATGGTACCAATATAATTCTTCAAATCGCAATTTTTTATAACATAAATAATATTCTTTATAATTAATACGTTATTTTATAACTTTTTAATCGTGTTTCTGCTCAACAACACGCTCACAGTTCAAATAAATCAAATCTGTATTCAATGATAAGTTATACTAAAAAAATTGTTAAGATGTTTTGCAAATTTTGTATAATTTAAACAATGGTTAGTATAAATCTATTTTGGTAATTTCAGATATTTTATTACAACAATTATATAGACAAAAGACATATGCAACTTATTTTGAAAAATATCTATAGTTTCTAGCTACTGAAATTATTTTTCATATACTTTAAGCACATACAATAAGCTTATGCTATATTCATTTATTAAGATTATGTGGTTTCCAAAATCGTAACTTCTTAATCAATGTATAACAAAAAAAAACATCGGTCAAGTTTTAATGTTAAAATAAATACTTTTTTAAAGTCACTGCCAAAAACAAATAAAATTGTTCAAACTTATATAAAAAATATTTGCTTAGCTACATATAACTATATATAATGCTGTCATACTTTAAAGTTTCTATTCAATATTTTAAATGTCTAAGTGAATAAGCTTGTGTGCATTAAATTTAATGTGTTCGTTTATTGTTTTAATTAAATACTTTTGTTTTGTGTACTATTTTGTATTCGGTATTTGCTGCATAAATGTATTAAGAAAAATATCTTTTAGTAAGTGAACATTTATCAAAGCTAAAAAATCCTGAATTTTGAGTCGATAGTAGAACCCAAATTTACGTCTATCCAGGTTTTAGTATAGCGCTCTACCATTTAGACAGAACAAAATACATTTGCTAATTACTTTTAAATAAATAATATATATATAAACATCGATACCTGCTTCTTTAGGTGCACCAAAAAATGAAAATATCACCAAGAATATAGTTACCGTAACGTATAAAATTGGAAACACTATAGGTACCTGTAATATACCAAAACATATAAAATTAAAAATTACATATATATTAATAATTTTAAAAACAGTTAAATTATAAAACGTATTAACCTGCATATAATTTTTTATTTGACAAATTAAAAATTAATAATTAAAGTTGCACGTTAAAATTAATGTACATTGATACAATTCAATAAATATTTGTTATTTTGAAGCTTTGTAAAAATGTTATATTTTAGCATTTATTATTTTACAAGAGTCTCTTTTATGCAATTATAAATGTTCTATCTTTGACTATATATATATATATATATATATATATATATATATATATACTTTTTAAAGATTATTGTTAACTAAAAAGATATAGTTAAAAAACGTATAATGTAAAAATATATTTAAAATCCATTTTTTTCAAACATACTTTTACGATACGCTCAGCATTGGGTTGGGTTATGCGATAATAAATGACTATAGATACAACTAGTCCAATAGCTGACCACTGCACAAAACCCATGTAATAAATCAAACTGTACACATCGCCAACGAAAATGTAAAACAAAGATATGGCAGACTAATAAAAATAAATAGAATTTAATAACACATAAATAAAAAATGTTTGCGTTTTACAATGTTGCGTATTTTATAAAATTTTTATAATTTATTTTAATGAAAATAAGGAATGCAATATAAGTTCTTTAAAATCTTTAGGTAATTTATGTTTAGCTAACAGATTATATTATTATTATTATTATTATTATTATTATTATTATTATTATTATTATTATTATTATTACTATTATTATTTTAATGTTTATTACTTTAAATATTTTACGGGAAACATCTTTTAGCAGTGGACATTTTAGCAAAACCGAACGTGAGCCCGCATTTTAGTGCCGGTGGTGGGATTCGAACGCATCTCCAGCGAGGTCTAAATCGAGCACTGTGCCGCTAGACCTCTTCAGCATATTATTATTATTATTATTATTATTATTATTGTTATTATTATAGTTTCGACAAAAAATAATTTAATTTAGCCAGTTTCAAGCGTGGATAAAGGAGGATAGTTTGAATGCAAGATTAACAACCTGGCTTCAGTAAAAATTTATACAGCTACGAGAACAATAAGAGGACGCCATTCTAGCAAACAATGGCAAAGAAGTGATTGCACGTTCCTGGATGACAGAGTTACAAAAATGACAGGATTGAGTAAAAGCCGAAAGGAAGCTCAATCTTTGATTTGCAGAGTCTTCAATACCGAAACCTGAACCAGTGTTGGGAGATGGAATGTGCGCACACTTTTTCGTAGTGGACAGTTAAAACAAGTACTTCGAGAAATGAAAAAGTACAACTTAGATATTTTGGGTATTAGCGAAATGCGTTGGAAAGGCCACGGTTATTTCAAGAGTGAAGATAGATCAATATTATATTCTGGACATGAAGAACATCATATTTATGGAGTTGGTACTATGCTGAGTAAAATTACTACAAAAGCTATGATTGGATGGAAGTCCGTGAGCGACTGTATTATTTCAGCCAGATTAAACACCAGATTTGCAAAATTAACAATTGTGAAAGTCTATGCCTGTACTGAGGCTACTGAAGAAAACCAAAAAATATCTTCTATGATCATTTACAAAGTTTGTTGGATAATATTCCACGAAGAGACATCAAAATACTGATCGGCAAATTCGATGCAAAATTAAACAAAGACAAATCTGGGTACTTCTCAAATATTGGACCACATGGCTATGCTGATAGCATAAATGATAATGGTTATAAGTTGTTGACGCTAAATAGTCATTATGGAATGAGTATTGATAACACAATTCTCGCTGACAAAAATATTCACAAATCAACGTGAGTTTTGCCTAGCGTAAAAACAGCAAACGAGATTAACTACATTTGTATTAGAACAAAATGGTAATCTTTTTTGCAAAATGTACGTGCATATCGCGGTGCAGATGTTGATTCTGAATACAATCTTCTTAAGAAATTTAGTTTAAAATTAAAGAAAATAGAAACCACAAAAAATTACTTCCATTTTCGTGTGAAAAACTTAAGCAGCCAAATATCTCAAACCAATTCTACGATTCCTTAAAATAATACATTTCAAAATCTGAAAAGATAGAAAAGTTTAATGATTAATAGAAATTGTTTCAAAAAACAATTACAGACTGTGAAGCAAATGTTCTGGGTAGAATATGTCGCTCTACAAAGAAAATATTTAATCAATAATCAATAATGTTTTATACAGGATTTTTTAAAGTGAGTATTATGACTAGATAAACAGGTTAAAAAAAGATGCCGCAAAGATAATAATGATTGGTTAGAAAATAGATGCAAAGAAGCAAATAATGCAGCAGCAAAAAATGATTCCAAGACTCTGTATGAAATTGTAAAACAACTGTCGGGAGGTAGAGAGAACACTGATATTCCAATTAAAGCAAAGAGGTAGTTTACTTCTAACAGATAATGAGCAATCATTTAGATGGGTAGAGCATTTTAATGAATTACTAAATCAGCCCATGCCAAATACTCTCATAGATTTTGATAATAACAATGATATGAATGTGACTCAAAATCCGGAAATATGTACTGATGACGTTTCTGTAACTGTAGTGATCTATACGAATTGACGAGATAACTGCAGAGATGCTCAAACATGGAGGTGGTGTTGTAGCATGCAAAATTGTTCTTGTATTCAATGTTATATGGCATAATAAACAAGTTCCAAATGATTGGCAGCAAAGAGTAATTGTTATCCTCCCCAAAGAAGAAAGTCTGGATGATTTCAATAATTGGCAAGGAATAACCTTATTGTCTGTTCCTGTTAAGGTGTTTTGCAAAGTAATTTTAAACAATTTAGGTAATGCGGTAGATAAACATCTTTCAGAACAACAAGCAAGTTTTTGAAAAGGAAGAAGTTGTATTGAACAAATACTCACTCTCCGTAACATTTTTGAACAAAGTCAAAAATTTCAGCAATCACTAACAATCAATTTTATTGATTTTATGAAAGCTTTTGACAGTGTTTATCGAGAATATTTGTGGAAAGTCGTTAAGTTTTACTGCCAAGGGTGCATTTTGTCATCGTTTTTGTTTTTTCTAGTAATTGATTTCATTATGACTTTGTTGTTGTTTTTTGTTCTAATTGTTATCTTATTGCCTTATGCCTATTTTTAAAGGGTAGGTGTTTTGTAATAATAATAATAATAAATTATAATTAATGTTTCTTTACTTTATTCATTATTATTATTATGTAGTAACATTACCACATTACAAAATTATTGATTAATTTAAACTTTTTTTATTTTCAAATTAATATGTATTTATTATAGCTTTTTTAATTGTGTTTTAATTGCACTAATAGTGTAAAATATTTTTGTACATTAAATGGTGTTAAATGTACTTCAGTTAAAATAACCAAACTGGTAATAATACAGCGCTAGACTCAACCTTGGGTAGACATGAGTTGGAGTTTCATTAGAGGTACTAAATGTGGGCTACTGTTCGACTTTTGTAAATATAACAATTAGACAAATTGATTTATTATCCATGTATTTGCTTAACCAGGATTATTGGACTAATATAATACAACTATTGACAATTTTTTGCATCAGTTATTAGAGGTAAATTATCAATTCTTTTAGCCAAGAACGTACAAAAAATAAACAGTTTTTGTATCTATCAGTTAATGTATTTTTGTATTTTTACTTTAGGGATTGCGTAGTTTTAAGTAATCCAGTGATTTTTTTTGCTATTTTATTTTTTAGCTTAACCATTTGATTATATTACTATTATGACTATTTACAATAATTTAAATGTTGGTTTGAGGGATTTATGAAATTTTTTCCAAAATTATGTTACTAAAACCTTTTTTAATGTTTATGTTGCAATTATTGTGTAACTTACATCTTTATTGGTTTCTGACATTCTTCGCTTATGCCAAAATGCAATTTTTTGTTTTCTATAATGCTGAATGAAGCATTGAAGATGATTATTTCCTAACTGTTTGCGAAGACTGACGAAGCCGCTTAATTTTTTGTCAAAATTATCTTCTTTAGTCCAAAGGCCACATATGGTATACGTATACTCTAAGATACCTTTTGAGTATCCTGGATGTGTGCTTGCACCCACCCGATGTAGCGGAAGCCTATTTATACTGCTGTGCACTCGGACCCTAGTGTTATTAATCTGGATACCTCTCAGCACCTAGTCCATGATGCACCACATAAAGGAAGAACAGTCATGAATATCACTATTATTAGAAATTGAAACTTTATAAGCATTACTCAAATCCTCAGGATCATTAGCATCCCAGTATGCATTCAGTGTTGGTAAACGTTTATCAATATTGTGGCACTCTACTACCCCAACATAATTATATAAGAAAACATATTCACAATTGTATTTTTCTCAATTTTATTTAAATATAATTAAACTTATGTTCTATTACTTACCGTAAATATAACAGCTACAATTGGAGTCAATTGTGTGTAATGCAATAGACAAAATATACGCGGCATTTGATTTAATCGGCTAGCAACAAAGAATATGCGTGAAGTAGTCATGATGGCACCGTTAACACCTCCAAATGTGGAACATGCAACAAATATGGGTATAATCCACCACATAAATTTGTAAATACGTCTTCCAAATTCCTGTTTAAATATTATGGGATAGAATAACAACAATAACAGAGCTATTAATATATATACTGAAAATGTTACCAAGTAAAATATCTATATTTTTGATAGAATAATCATAACGTTAATATTTATACCAACGACACTGGAAGAATATACACTGATGTAATAAAAATTTGAGTTTAAAAATAACTGAATAAAATTGTTTCAATCTAACATTTTATTAATTATTAGCTGTTAATAATAATAAATAAAATAGTTATATATATGTATATATTGAACAATGGAATATGTTTTTATTATTTTTTATTTGGCTTTAATGTGAAACAATTTTAATTGTATACAGTTTCAAATTTTAAAAAAGAACAAAATACCAAATTTACTCTAATTTTTTATTTAATAATTTATTTCACGTGTTATTAAATAACACTTAAAAAGAAGGATGGTTTGAGCGCAACTTGACTTCTGTACTTCTGACTTCTATACTTCTGACTTCTATACTTCTGACTTCTATACTTCTGACTTCTATACTTCTGACTTCTATACTTCTGACTTCTATACTTCTGACTTCTATACTTCTGACTTCTATACTTCTGACTTCTATACTTCTGACTTCTATACTTCTGACTTCTATACTGCTATAGAGATAATAAAAAATACTCCATACCAAAGAAACAACGGCAAACAACGAATAACACAACTCCAATGACAACGTTTTTTAGTATGCAAAATTTTCAATGTCAAAAATGTAATTGCTGTGAAAACATGGAATATACACACATTTTTGTAGCAGACAATTAGAACAACTTTAAAAAAAATACATTTCAAATATTTTGGGAATTGGTGAAGTGCGACGGCTTGGACAAAACTATTTTACAAGTGGGGATTCATCAGTTTTATATTTTAGACATGAGGTATATCATGTTGGTAGACTTGGTATTATAACGAGTCAAAGCGGTAGAAATTTAATTGAATACAAACCCGTGAACAATTGTATCATTTTGCTAAATTCAATAGCAAATTTTAAAAAGTAACAGACGTGTAGGTTTATGCTCCCTACTGAGGCTACCAAGGATAGTCAAAGTTAAATAAGAACTACATTCTAAACAAATCAATTTAACAATTTTATTATTTGAAAAATACTTGATGACAATATGAACACAAGCTACCGCGTTGATAAAAATAATTGGCTAGAAAACAAATATAGAGAAGCAGATATAGAGCAACAAAAATGATTCTAAGATTCTGTATAAAATTGTTAAACATCTGTCACAAGCAAGGATACACACTAATTTTCTTATTAAAGCAAAAGATTGTAGTCTACTTCTAACAGAATGATTAACCAACCTATATTATATGTTCTTATAGATTTTGACAAAAAATAAATATATTAAGATGGTGCAATATAGTGGGCATCTATTTAATGCCCGGGTTTGAGTCGAAGGCTGTAGTACTAGACCACCCCCAGCAAACCTTTTTCTGAAAAATGTTTCTCAATTAAACCGCTTAAGCAATCAAAAAACATACACAAACAATAAATCTAACTCGCAATAAAATGCAAACATACAATAGCAACAGTTGATGACAAAATTTCAGCCGGCATTAAAACGGTTGAGTAGGCAATGTTAGTTAAAGTGTAAATGAGAGTCACTAATGCACACGAAATAGTGATAGCTAGTGGCAAATCTCTGCTAGGATTTTTCATTTCTTCAATCATACAATTCAAATAGTTCCAACCCGAATAAGCAAACAAACCGGAATAAAAAGCATTAACTAAACTACTTGGATTTACATTTGTATTGGTAAAAGGTTCTTTAAGACCTTCAAATCTTCCTAAAAAACAAAGAAAATAAACAATTTTTCAAATATTTTTATAATCAATTTATTACGTTTATTTGTATTATGGAGATACAATTTCCAAATTTGAACCTACACTTGCACTGTGGTGATTTAGTGGTACAACGCTTGATTCAAACCTGAGTTAGTATAGGTTCAATCTCTATTATCGGAACCAAATGCGGGTCTAGGCTTAACTTTGCTAAAATATCCACTGCTAGAAGTTGTTTCCAGCACAACATTTAAAGTATCAAAAATAAAAAATAATATTAAACTGGTAATCAAAGTAGTTAAAACATTAGACAGCTGATGTACAGTAACACAAATGTGCATCCAAATTCGCATCTTGATAAAATATTTTAGCAGGATTATTGAGGTTTAAAAATGGAACTTGTAAATTTATTATCAAAATGTTCGCCGTTTGTCAGTCATACATTTAAATTAGAATGTTTAAAATGGATTTCTAAAAAGAATTCAGTGTCAAACTTTGAAGTTATTGGCATGATCCTTATGTTACTAACTGTACAGGCTTTTACTGGGTTTCTCAAAATATTGTCGTTATTGATCGAAAATTGTATATGTCAATTAAAATAATATTCTGGCATCTGTTGTAAGAAGCATCTCAAGAATTTAAAGGTCATATCAAATACTTACAATAAAATTAACAAACAAAATAACAAAAGATTATTGTTCAAAAAATGTTGTAAATTAGAAAAAAATGTAATTTTTATTTATTCAAAATGAATATTTCAAAACGCTATATATATATATATCTTTACCCAAACATATTTGAACAAATCCGGTTAATATAATTAAAACCAAAGCTATTAGTTTCATATACGTAAAAAAATCTTGCACATTAGCAGATATTTTGGACGAATATGCGTTAGCAAATGCCAAAATTACTGTAAAATTAATAAATTATGAAAAGTAATATGTTTAATTCATTATTATATTATATTATTGTATTTTTGATAGTAAAAAAATATTTCTATATTTAGATGTTTTTAAATAGTGATTTACTAAAATATAAGTTGATTTTAACTTTTTCTACTAAGAAAAACGTTAGGCAACAATCACACGTTTTTCATTAAAAAAGTAGGTAGTTTTTTTACGTTACATTGCATTTCAGTAATAATATTCTTTTACATAGGTACGATTCCTAGTTCTATAATTAAACTTAATTTTTTATATACTTGTTGACTAAGGAGAAATTATTTAAATAACAAAATTGTGTAAAATACTTGATATTTTGATAAAAATAATAAATAGTTTAAAACTAAATTGTTTTAAACTCCGATGCTTTCAATAAAAATATATTAATTAAAAATAATCTACCAAAAGAGCAAAATCATGATTTTGATAACAATACTACGTAATAGCCAAACGGAAGCTCAATTTCCAATATACAAGAACGTTAAACACCGAAAAGTTTAAGTACAATCACATAAAAAATCTTTTTGCTCTATGTTTTCTAAAACAAAAAGGTCTTGTAATGATAATAAAAGTAATAATAGTAATAATAATAATTATTATTATTATTATGCCTGGGTATTAGGCTAATTAGTTTTAGAGTGAGCTACTTACTATCCGAATACTTTGACTTACTAACCAAATAGACCCAAGGACCAAAACAAAAACATGATATCAGGTTTAGACAAGAATCAAATATTTCAAATAACATATATAAATATAGGAAAGGAGCTTGTTAACCAGTCAATTGGGTGTCTGTCATACAATCCGACTTCACTATGACTTGTCGGCTGAGTCAATTATCCATCGTAAATATGTTTCATAACAATAATAATAATAATAATAATAATAATAATAATTATTATTATTATTATTATTATTATTATTATTATTATTATTATTATTGTTATTGTTACTATTATTGTATTTTTTAAATGACACTTGATTATTTAAAAACACATATTTATAAACAAAACATTTAACAATTTATACATTTGTTCTTCACGGTGTATTTCTTGAATATTTTGTAAAAATAATTTTTAAAACGTGAAAATTTAACGCAGTTAGACAAAGATTCACATAATTTTGGAATACAAATTTAACAATCCAGATACTTTAGCTATTGTAATAACTCAATAATGTGATTTAAAATATCATTATTGTTCTTTATAATTTTAAAAGGACTCCAAAAACTATTCCAATCAAGACGGTAGAATGACTTTATAATAACTTTGTTTAAATAAATAATTGCTATGGTTGTAGTTGTTGGAATTTCTATGGTATTGGCGCGTGTGTATATATATCTGTACAGCTTTTGTTGAAATGTATACGTAATTTAGTTACTCTGTGTTCTTCCATCACCCGACTCACTGGGAACTTATATAATTATTAATTAATTAATAATTCTTTTAATTTAGATTAATCAAACTTTAGTATTTTTGAGATAACGAACGACTGGACATTAAAATATATACATACAATTCTACGAATATCCAGACAAAAGCATAGGTCAATTGGTAACAACTGCTATTCAAATTCATAAATAACATATTTAATCTGGAGAAGTATTACACTTATTTAGACACTAAAAAATTTATACATTAAACAAGTTTTTTTAGTTCAATAATTTATCATTTTATTATTTACAACTTACAAATACAAAAAGACGCAAACAAATATATTAAACTTGTTGGTTCTTCGCACGTTGGATAAAACGGATTAACAAGGTACTTAGCAAATGTCATAGCAACAATTGCAATTGAAGTAGGCCTGGCTACCATTACTTCGACCCAAAGTCGAAGAAAACCAAAAAAGGGTCCAAATGCTTCGTAGACGTAAATGTAATCGCCACCAGATTTAGATATAAATGTACCCAACTCGGCGTATGAATAGGCTCCAAGAAAACTGTATACACCACACAAAACCCATATAATAAGACTGGCTCCGATACTTTCGACATTTTTTAAAATACCCGTTGGACTAACAAAGATTCCAGAACCAATTACTGTGCCTACAATAATGCTTACAGAATTTGTCAAATTAAGAGATTTTTTCATTTTGTTTTCTTCTTCTGGTACAGAATTGTTCAATTCAATTTTAGGTTCATTATTATGATTCTGGTTTTCTAAATTTAAAGTGTTTGCATTATTTCGTGGTTTGCGAGAATCCATAAACGCTATTTTATTACTGTAAAAATTAATTATTTATAAAATTATTGTTAAATGTTGGTAGTTTATTAAAAATATATTAAAACTGTTTTATCCTAATTTAGTTTAAATATAAATTAAATGGAGTAACGCAATCAAGTTATAACTCACATTTGGTGCTGCTATTATATTAGCACATTTAATAATTAGAATACAAATTTAATGACTTAGCCACTTGTGTTACAGTAGTTGTCACAAAACCGTTTTACAAAATTTTAAATATTTAAAGCATTATTTTTTTAAAGTTAATGTATATATAATTAAATATCAATAAATATATATTTAATAAATGTAAATATAAGGATTAAACATACAACTAAAACAGTAATTGGTTAAAGATAGTATCAAGAAACAAGTGAAGGTTTAAAAACTACACAATTTTTAATAAAATTATTATATTTTTGTTAATTTTTTAATGTAACACAAACGTTATTTTATTTTGTAATGTATTTTTACACTGAATTTGTACCATATAATGATAACCATATATTGTCATTAAAATTAATTTTAAGTTATGCATTTATATTTAATTTTTTTAAAATAATACTTAGCTAGAACCAACTTTAATTCAAAAAATAATATTAAAGTAAATTTTTATTTGATTGTGTTAAACATCTTACTTGGCTTTCTTTTCTTTTATTAGAGGTCATTGTTTTAAGTCAGCTTCTTTTACTTAGAACTGCAGCAAACCAGTTTAAAGCATTACAACAATTAAATAGTCTTAGCATAAATATTTTACTGGTGGATGCCCGCAAACCATTCTTCTTTATCTAGATTTGGGATTGGCTAGATTTGTTTATTTCTGTATTTATTTAACCAGAGTTTTATCTTTAATTTAGGCGTGTGTTAAATTACCATTTGTTAAAAATTTTTATCTATTAAACATTTTAAAAATTAAATTATATAAATAAAATTTTAAAAATAAATTTAAGTTTACACTAGAATTTAATTTAAAAGTTGTCTTAAAATATTTATGCAATAATTAAAACGTATAAAATGTATTAAATAATTTTAAATTAAAAAATGTTTTGAAAACGTTTAATACAAATAAAATATTAATTTTGTAATTCATAATATTTAAAAAAATATTTTAACTTTTAAAATAATATACATATGCATGTAATTAAAAAATGTTTTATAAACCATTATTTTAAAAATGTAAACACTTTTAGAAATAATTTTATAATATAAAATAGTTTACCATTTAAACAATAAATCCACTTTAAATATTTTAAAAAGTAATATAAGTGATAATAAAAATGAATTATTTAAAAAAATAACAAGCAATAAAATAATACATTAAATTTACTCAATATTAAAATATATTTAAATATACATTTATTAAGCAATAAAATAATTTTTTACTTAATTTACTAAAATTTAGCAAAATAAAAAATATTTAAAAAATAATAATAATCAACAGTAGATTATTGATAAACTTTTACAAGTTATATTATTTTGTAATACATCTACAAATTGTAGTATAAGAAAACAGTAAATATATTTTTATAAACCTACAATAATAATTATATAAAGCAAAACCAAACAAAAATTTATTGCTAAGCAAATATTTACTATAATTTATGTACTTAAAAAATTAACAAAATTGCTAAAAAAACAATAATAAATTTTTTACGAGTTTTTTAAGTATTAATTCATATTTTACCAATTTTTTAACTATTAAAAAAGGTTTGCCTTGTGTAACCTAATTTTGTTGTTGTTTTGTTTCAAACTTAATCAACAAGTTACATTACTATTATTATTACCTTTTTGTATATTTTGAAATGTCTATATAGTTTGAGACATTTGTAAACTTTAAAATAACTATAACACATATTTATTTTAACTTTTTTTCTTATTTTGCAATTATCTACAATTTTATATTATTTATTCCTATCACCCTTCCTTGTCAATGCTAGAAATGTATAAAAAAAAGTTTTTTTTCTGTAATTATTAATATATATGTAACTAACATATTTAATTAACAATAATAATAATAAAAGTAATAATAATTATGGTAATAACAATAATAATACTAATGCAAAATTATATATAAATGCTTATAACAAATATACGGATGTTGTATAACAAACAAATCCAATATGCGTTAATGAATTACATTTAATTGAATTACTGTTTATAATTTTTATAATTAATTGAAACAAAACAAAGTACCAACTAATGTTTATTTAATTACATTAAAACTTTATTAATTTAATATAATTGTACAAACCAGAGAATTTGAACCAAAAAAACAGTGATTCACAAAATTACAAAAATGTTTGTTAATTAAAAAATAATAATAATAATAATTATTATTATTATTATTTTAAAGTGTCAAATTAAATAGTTGTAACTGTAAAAGTTTTAAAATTATATACTTAAGTTGTTTTTAGTAAAATTTTATATTTCACAATTGTTGCAGACCAAATTTATTTGCAATTTTACAATAAATTATTAAATATGCATTAAATATATAATAATTATTTTTTGATTATTTTAGTTTTTGAAAAAATAATTAATGTGTAGGATAATTATCACTTATAAAAAAGTGGCTTATTATTAATTGCTTAAAATTAAATCATGAATTAAGTATTATTTTATAACTAAAAATAAAAAACATAATTTTTTATCTTAATTATAATAAAAACAGTTGTAACAAAAATAGTGCTACTCACGACTTTGCAGAATCCATTTATAATATGCGTTTATAGAAGGATTAGAAACAAAATAACAGATAACAAATAATAACAATTTTTAAATTAATTTTTTTTTAATTACACATTAAGTAGTTCATCAAAAATTAGAATAACCAATAAAATTAATAGCCAATGAAAAGAGCCTTCAAAATCAACCAATTAAATTTATCAATTAGCAATTAGTTAAAAACCGTAATTGTAGATACAGTGCTTGCCACAATTATAATAAAAATAGTTTAAATAAATATATAAATATATTTTAAAAATATATATATTTATCAAAAACGAATATCACTTTTGAATCTGTGCGATACGCTTGTGTGACTTTAGGAATCAAATGTAGCTTGCTTATTATTTTTGTTCATTGTTACATTTGCTAATCGTTGTTTATCACTTTTTTGTGTTTTGTCAAATTTTATATACGTGTCGATATTGCTTTTTAGCGTTGTGTTATTTGTCTGTACCAGTTGTTTACGCTTGTACAACACATAGTGTAAGATTTTACTAAAATCTAAGCCCTGATTTTCTTTTATTTAACTTGATACAGATATTTATCAACACCCCCCATATACATTCACTCAAAAAAGCCCTTGTGTGATCTTAAATGTCATTCTGCAATTTATTAGTACAAAATAATTCAAATTTAGATACCAATACTGTTTACCAACAAGAAAAACAGGACGTAACAATACTCAAAAAATTACAGTCACAATAACACATAATAAATTCAAATACTAAAAAACCGCGCGTTTAAATAGTGTTAAAATTGTTTAAATCTACAACAATATAAAAAATTGTAATTAAAATAAAAATTAATAGAATGATATTTTTTAATGTTTCTTACCTACATCAACACTCCTGACCAAAAAAACGCAGTTTTTTAAAACGGACAGTACTAGGGCAAACTAAGCTTACAGCAAAGGATGTACATAAAATTCAATTTTGATTTAAATGGAATGGTGAACACTAGACTTGTAAGATTACCCGTACATAACAACCACAAGCATACCAAATAAAGATGCATAAGCTTAAATTATGTTATTAAATAAAAAACGCTGCTTAATGTTTTTGTAGAGTACAAACTTAGATGTACAACCTTCTAGTTTAAGTACGATTGTTTACATAGAACAATGCTTAAATGGACTGGTTAAATTACGGACAGAAACTAAAAAAAAGTTTCTAACCTTTTTTCAACTTAAACACTTTGGCTTTAGAGGTTTTTATGGCATTTGATTAAAACAAATGTTTTCTTCCAAGGATTGGAAAGTGTTGAACTTCAAACCTCAACGGTTGATAGTATTGAACTTTCACAATACATAATATTTGAAAAGTACTACACTTTCAAACTCTAAATGCATGTAAGTACTGAACTGTAAAATCCAACTGAGATCTTAGCACTGATTTCCTTTGATTTAACTTGATACATATATTTCTCAACACCTCCAGTTAATTTCAAATAAGAAACTCTTGTGTTATCTAAAATATTGTTCAATACTGTTTACCAACAGGAAAAACAGGACGTGACAATACTCACAAAATTACAGTCACAATAACACTTAGAAAATTCAAAAACAAAAAAAATGCGCGTTAAAACAAAGTTGAAATAATGATAAAATTGTCTAAAAGTGCAACAATATAAAAACTGTAATAAAATAATAATTTTTAATATTGTTTACAGCAATACGGTATGATTTGTTCTTTCAAACAATTATTACTAACTTAATTAATTCTAGTAATAAATTTTGTTTTTGTTATTTTGTTATTTTTATTTATTTTGTTTGCTACTTTGAATGTTTTACGAGAAACATCTTTCAGCAGTGGACAATTAGCGAAGCCAAACGTGGGCCCGCATTTTGTGTATAATCTATTTTTTCTCGTTTTTGTAATTAAACTTGCTTCTTAGATTTTTCTCGGATATGTGCGTCTCATATACATTAATTTCTGGCTTACAACGTTGCAAAAAAAACTGTGAAAGTTGGCATCCTTTGTGTAATTAGCTGTAATTGATTTCACAGAGCGTGTTCCAGATTATCTATGTTACACTATTTGTAGTTAACCAGTTAACAAAAGCATGGACTACAGATATGAAATTGACTTTCAGCAATTGCTTCTTGCTAACAACAAACTGAATAAAATTTTAGAATCAGTCAACAAAACAAAACTGCTTTTTGCTAAGATTCTTGATCTTGATACTAGTTTAGAGCATATATATTCTATTTTATCTGCCCTAGTAACTCACACTCTTTTACAAAAACAAAATTTATCAAGTTTTTAATAACTAAACTCTTAGCTTAGATACTGGGAGAACTAAACCCACTTAAAAGTAACATGTCCAATTTCAGTGAATCTTCGTTGCTGCTAAATCTGTTTTATAGTTTTCTCAGGAAGAAATTTTTGCTGTTTCTAAGCAAAACGTAATTGTAATTAAGAACAACGTAATCAATTTAAAAAAACAGAACACTAATAACATTGCTAGTTGCAAACCTGAGGTTTGTGCTATTCAAATTTGTAAATTATTTTGTAAGCATCCTGATACATCTATTGTAGTCACTTGCACTTCCTCCCTGCTCAAAAAGAATGTTTTGTCTGGATGGCCTTGTGTCTATTCAATTACCGGGGTAAATGTATAACCAAAAACTGTACCTTGTCTAAACGCGTAACTAAATACTCCAGACCATTGACTTCCTTAAATAACTGTTCCTTTTGTCCAGTTTATTCTATTAAGGCTGGACAACTCTGATGTACCAAATTTTCGGACTATGCCCCGGAGACACTCTTATTGTCATTCTTTGTAGTTATTTCTACTACTCCCACTACTTCCTGCATTAAGGTTTACTACACCAGTGCCCTTATTCTTAAAAGCAAATTAATAGAGATCTAAGAACTAGTTGTATTTTCTTTACCTCACATCATAGGGATTACTAAAATTTGGCTTACAGAAGACATTTTGGATAACAAAATAACGGTAACAGGTTATAACATAATCTGGCGAGAATCACAGAAGGGTAAATGTAAAAGTTGTATTTTCTATTTTAGAAAAGATATTACATACTCTACACTGTCCTTTTACACTAATTATTGAGGGGGGTATAATTTTGTTCATCTGGCTTTAGGTTTCAGACTTTGTGCTTTTTTCGTTATAGTTCTCTTTCACTTAACAAAACCTCAAGTAAAATGTAAGATTCTATTTTTTACAATTGACTTGTTTGATTAAGCTAAGCAGCCAATACGCAAACGTTCTTAATACCAATTTACCTTTGTTTTATTATAACTCAATAAACGTTATTCAAATAATAGCTAAAGTAAAACTAACAAATATACAATGTTCTTTATGAATAAACTTATAATCGTTGACGTTTGGTTCTACAATACAATGTTAATATAAATGCAGAAACACTATACATTATCAATAACAATAACTAATATAATATAACAACAACAATAATAAAGTTAATAATAAACATAATGTTAATTATAATAGAAAATAGCTTACAGTAAACTGTTCTACGTTATTACAGTTAAATTTTAAATAAGTACCAAATTGACATACAGTCACAAACAACCAAATAAGCACAAATAAATAAAAATTTATATGTTAATTTATTAGTGCTTTTTAAACAGTAATTTGGATTTAATACAGGGTGCTTTTACAATAACTTTAGGATATCTTATCCAAATCTTATAAGCGTTTTATTCTAGTGTCCTGCCATAAACTGGCCTTTACTCTCCGGTTCCTCAAAACAATTCAAGAACAATCTTTTAAGTCTTAATATTGAACACGCTCTTACTCAGCATATAAAGATTCCTATTAGGTACTGATTGGGTGCTCCACACTCATGTCTTAATCTTGTTTGCACCAACGATGCCTTCTGTGTCGACACAATTTCTCATCTACCTCTTCTTAGAAAAAATGATTATTTTCTTTTCTCCTTCTAAATCTCTTTCCCTTATTATACAACTAAGTTGGTTCACAATACTACTCCCATCTCTTAGTTCAGGTAGGCTGACTTCTCTAAACTCCGTCTTTTTCTAACAACAGCCAACTGGGATGCATTATACAATAATAATTCTCAACAACCTAACTCCCATTTTCTAAAATTAATTAACAAAGTTATTACACTTTTAGGATTCCAGTCCATACTAGACCCAAATACTCAAGGCTTATTATCCGTGCAATTTAAAAACGGAACAAAGCTTTTTTATAAATATCTGCTAAAATCCCCGCTTTTACTATGCTTACACATTAACTGTTAATCAATGCGCAAAATTAATTAAGTTATTTAAGAATAAGACTTTCCACAAGATCCTCAATAAAGGCAGAAATAACAAAGTCCTTCTATTTAAGTTAATCATAGCTAAATGGACATCTGAAATGTCTGCCATAACTTCTGAGATTACTTTCACTCCGTGTTCCACGTATTTGTTTTTCATTTTCTTAATTGCCTTAACTCTACATCCCCTGATGGTCTTGTCTTACTAATTTGGTGACTTACACCAATAGTATATCTAACATTCTTAAATCTAACTTATCAGTTAATATTATCTACTACGACTTTGCAAAAGTTTTTGACAAAGTACCTGACGATTTTTTTTTAATTAAGCTAAAATTACTTGGCATCTCTGGTCCTATTCTATCTTAGATAACCAACTTTCTCACAAATTGTTCCTTTAAAGTTAGATTGGGAGCTAACCTGTCTCTTACCTACCACATTACGTCTACAGTCCCCAAGGATCGGTATTAGGTCCTTTGTTATTTTATTAATAATCTACTTTTAACAGTCTAATCTAATATCTTGCTTTATGCGGAGGACGTTAAGATCTGAAGTTCCAACCCGGAATTACTGCAAGCCAATATTTTTAACATCTATAAATAGACTGTCAAGAATTCACTTCTTCTAATCATTTGGTAATGTTTTTAAAATATCTCCCATAGAAAAGTTAAGTCAATAAGAGGTTTAGAAGTTGTAGTTGACTCCTCACTTAACTTTGCTGGGCATCACACTAAGGCTACCTGCACGTGTTATCGATTGATTAAATTTTTTTAAAGTATTTGGGAAACATATCTCCCAGCTGCGTTTATTTAATTTATATGCTTTATATAAAACCACATTTGGAATATTGTGCTTAGGTTACTTCTCCTTTCTCCAAATCTGATACAAATAGTTTGTAGTTTGCAAAAAGTGCAAAGAATTGTCTATAAATTGCCTAAATCTTTTAATAACATGCCGTATTATTGAAGGTTGTTTTTTCTTGAGCCGTTTCTTTTAAATGGTAAACGGCTCCGATGTGATGTCATCTTGGTTTATCTTTTTTGAAAAGGAGCCAATAGAATATTATATTAACGTTTATCAAATTGGAGCTACATAATCACATTCTGTGCACACTATGCAATGCTGCGAACGGGGATAGATTATGGATCTAAATATAATAAAGACATCATAAAGTTTATTCAAAGTAACATTTAATTTGACAATTGTTTAGCTTTTTTAAGTCAGAATACTAAGTCAAAGGATTTAACAAATATGTTAAGAGACTGGGCTTTTTCAGGATTTAACATTAATCAAAAGTTAAGTAGGCCAAAACGCATTTTAGAACTCGGTTCTCAAATTGTCTTAAATTATAAGAAAGAAATATAAAATTGAGAGTGAGGTAAAGGGGGATTAATTACAGAAAACTACATTTTTAAAATTTAGACAAAAATTAAGATAGACAGTGGAACAGTTAACAATTATGGAAAGCGAACAAAAATAATAAATATACAAAAGCAGTAATAAAACAAGTTTTGTATTATAATGTAAAAACACTGCAATAATCTTTAAAAACCATAAAAAGAGAAAAATATGAATAATGCCCTACTTAACGTGTAACGTAAAGCCTTTTTATCTTGTGAGTGTTTAACAAAATAGAATAGTAATAAGTAGCAATAAGTAAGTGTTAAGTACTATTCCAGCTGATAAAAGATACACGGTTTCAAAAAATCTTAATTTTTAAAGTTCCCTTATGAAGAAGATTTTTGGTATGCATTGAGATGCTGAGCATAATTATTTAAAGTTAATGGTTAATTTACTAGACAAACCTTTAACAAAAAGGCACTTTATCCTGCTTGTGATTAATATATAACCCATTCGGTTTCGTATGTTTTATCATCTAAAATACTGAATGAACACTTACTCGTGCGACTAATTGATAATGTAACCTATTACTAAAATTAAGTTGTAACAGTTTACATAAATTGCATTCTGTAAATTACTTATATAGGCGCTACAAACATGCACAGTACTCACCACTAATATTTTAGAAACAATGGTTTTCTCAGTATTTAATTACCATCAGGTTTAGACAAAAATGGACGTTAAAACATTTAAACTGGCTTAAAGATCTTGGGTGGGAGTTTAATAGGTCACATTAAGCAACTGTCTAAATGGCTAATAGGTGTGGTAACTAGAATTGCAAATAGTGAATGCTCTTTAGTACGTATAATAAAAGTTTGTACATCAAAAAGTGTATTGAAAAAGGACATTAAACAGTTGTCACTACTTGAGGGAATAGATTGATTGTTTGGTATGTTTGTAGTCGTTATGTATAGGTAATCTTATACGTACCTGGTGTATACAATTCCATTCAAGTCCATATTGACAGTTTTTGTACATTTGCTGTAAACTCAGTTTGCCCTAGAACTATCAGCTTTACAAAACTGTATTTCTTAGGTTGTAAGTGTTGATGTAGATAAGATATATTTAATTTATCTTAATTACAATTTTTGTGTTGCACAGTGAAACAATTTTGACTTTATTTTAACGCACATTTTTATTGTGTATTTAAATTTTGATTTTGCGAGTATTGTCGTATCCTGTTTTTTCTCGTTGGTAAACAGTTTTGGTCTGTATATTTATTATTTTGTAATAATAAATTGCAAAACGATATTTTAGACCACAAGAACTTTTTTATTGTGATTGTTGGTTAATGTTCGTATCATATTAAACCAGACGAAAACACGAAGAGCTTACAGAATATACTTCTTTGTAATAATAATAAATAAAAATGTAAAAGATAATTTTTATTAAATAAATGTTACAAGTAAACTTTTTTATAAATTGTATAACTGATAATTGTTTTGGAAGTTTGACAGTTGTTTTATTTGATAAGGTGTAATAATTAAATTGTAACAATAAATACATTATTATTATTAAACATTAATATTTTGATAAAAGCAAGTTAAACACAAAAACATTTTCATAATTATTTATTGAAAAACAAACACAAAATGTAATCCAAATGGTAGACACCAAATAAGTTTTAGACAATAATTTCTGATAGTATGTAAATAAAATAAATGCACATAAATGCTAAATGCATGTTTTCAGCAACTGAAAATTATTGTACACTATTTGGGTCTTTATAAGATGGTATCATTATGAAATATTAATTTATGTAATTTAAAACATATAAATATGCAAATAGATAAAGGTTTTACCTAGTTAAAGTTTTATTTAGTACTCTGAATTTGTACGATATACACAAGTAGATGCATTATATAATTTAAAATGTGTCCCGGATAATTGGGTTTTGTTTTTCATCTTTACGTAGCTGCTGCGCTTAATTGGTTTACAATAATATACAGTAAAACAATATTTATTTTTTAAGAATTTTGATATCATAAATACAGTTCAGAATAAAAGCAAGGATTTATAAACAATTACACACTCCGGTTACCTAGTTTTAATTTTTTTTTATAAATGTATACTGTGCGTGATTACGCCAAGGATTCAGGATGGTTTACGAGCTGAATAGGCCAAAACGCTTTTTAGTATTTGGTTCTCAAATTGTCTCGAATTTTCAAGGGGAAATATAAAATGGATAGTGGGGTAAAGGGGAATTGTCAGAAAAAACATTGAAACTAAGAAGAAATCAAGGTAGATAGTGGAACTGTTAAGTTATAGAAAACGAGCAAAAATAATTATTATACAAAAGTAATAATAAATCAAGTTTCGTATTACAATGTAAAAATACTGCAATAATCTTGAAATAGATAAATAACGTCCCACTTATTGTGTAGCTTGACGCGCGCCTCATCTCGTGAGAATTTGTTAATATATTCAAGTTATTATTAAATTTGTTACAAGTACGTAATTTAATTGATTTAATGTAAATATTTTATTTAACCCTGACGTAACTTTAATGAACTTGTAATTTGTTGAATTTTAAATACGATTAAATATTATCTACTACTGTTAGACTTTCTTAACCTCATTTAAAATTAGTTTTTACGTTATTTAAAACTTGGGTGCACATAATTAGAAAACTCACACTTCTTCAAAATCAGTTTGTAGAATATTCGTGTATAGGAACAAAACATGTCTTGTAGAGTTTTACTGTTATCGAATCGTTACAAGAAATACAGTGAGTAGTTTATAAAATACTTTATAAAACCAGTTTAATGCATGGTTTGATGCTTCCAATTGTTGTAGAAAGTAAAATTAATTTACTTTTTAAAATGCTATTAAAAGGGAATTAATAATTTAAACATACATTTTATGCAATATTTTTAATTGTCTAATAATCCGACAATATGGTAAAACAGACTAGCCGTACAATTTAAAGCTACATTACTTTTAATTATATCTATGGTTACCTGAAAAAATTTCTGTTAGAAGCTAACAGAAAATTTTTGTTACAGTTGCATGCTCATCATAATTTAGATAAGCATTAACTGTAATCAAAATATTACTATGCCTCAATTAACGTAGACATTCATGTTTTTGGTGTTGGTTAAATTCCTAAGTTACATGAAAAACTATATTCAGATATTCACAAAAATGATTTTTTCTATTTATTCATAAGCAAAAACAAAAATAAGTTTTACAATTTATATCGTTGTTAACAATACTATTATTAGAAACTAAACGCCGAATGTTATTTATCAAGTATGTAATCACCTATCAATCAATTATTACAAATTAAGTAAATATTTTTTTAAATTAAAAACTTTACAAACTCAAATATTTATTTTATTTACAATTTACAATGCTCTCTAAATTAATGTTTATTTGTACGAAATCTTTTGCGATGTTTATTGATAAATTTTTGGCGCTTTTTAGAACAATGACGATTACGTGAAAGATCCCAAGGTTTTATTTTCTCGTTCACATTAGAAGTAGTCTTGATTAATTGTTTATCTATACCTGACTAATAAAAAAGTGTATATATAATAATCACATATTGTCACAAATAGATGGTTCAACAAATACATATGCTTTAAGGAACTGTATAAAAAGATAAAATTATAGTTTATACAAATATACAAATATACAAATTGATAATAATAGCATGTGTATTTAGATAATGTCTTAACAAGTCAATATCACTTAAGATGTAGTAAAATTAAAAGCTTCTCCATAAATCAAATTCATGCTTTAATCTACAAGTTCTGTCAAAGTAACCACAAAACATTTTGTAAATATACAAAAATAGGGTTGCCCAAGATGAAATTAGAACAATATAAGTGGCTGATTCACTAACTAGATTCGTAGCTGAATTGGTTTGAGTCCCACAACCCGCACCAAATCTGGATCCCCGTCTACGTGTCCACTTGATAAAAAAGATTTTTGGTAAACATGTAAACAATAAAGTAAACACAAAACGACATAAATTGTCAGTTTTATTCAATTCAACCATAATGTTTACACTAACTATTGATCCAAAAACTAAAGAATAGAGCAATTAAATATGTAAAACAAAATCTTTAAATTGCATAGTCTGAAATATCAAACTTACTTCAAATTCCGAATTCAAATCATTTTCTATTTTGACAACAGGTCTTGTTACTAAAAACCCATCGTTTTTAGGCCGAGTTTTTCTGACAACTTTCGCATGCGATTTCTTGCTACCTTCCCATACACGTTTGACAGATGTGTACAAACGCATTGCGGCCCGAGCATCTTCTATAGAATCATGCTCTCCTTCTTGAACATTGACACCCAAAACCTTTTCCGTCAAACCTTTCAAAGACGGTGTGCGACCATTGAAAAGTTGTCTAAAGGGACGATACAACGACGTATCCCTAATCTGCCGTCTCGGATGAGAAAGCATCAAAACCTATAATAAAGCAAATGAAGAAATAATGGCAAATTAGCCATGAAACACTGCATCCTTTTATAAAATCTGTTAGATGTGTAAAATATTTTAAAATACTGCTAAAATTAAAAATAATTATTTAATTAACATTCTAGTGCATAAAGTTTGTTTGTGAACGTCATTGTGCTTGACAGTTTCAAAATCTTCAAAACTTTCAAACTTGAATCATACGCTTGTTCAATATATATATATATATATATACATATATATATATATATATATATATACGCCGGGGTGGTCTAGTGGTACAGCGCTAGATTTAGACCTGGGTTCAAATCCAACCACTGGCACTAAAATACGGGCCCACGTTTGGCTTCGCTAATTGTCCACTGCTGAAAAATGTTTCTCGTAAAACATTCAAAGTAGCAAACACAAAATTATATATATATATATATATATATATATATATATGAATAAAGTAGTGTTAGCACCAAAACGTTTTTCCAAATCTGTTGCTCAAACTGTATATAAGAAACATTGTCTAAAAAGTGGACATTTGGGTCATCTAAACAAAACACCACATTTAGTCTTGATAAAGAAATCAAATCATTGCCCACTCGGGTAAAAATCTATCAACTTCATTGTTTGTGCTACCTCGACACTACTTTCATAAAAAAGAACAATTTAAACAAATCTGAGCTATATCCTTTAAATTGTACATCTCCCTTACCACCCGAAACTTAACTTTTCCTCTTGCTGGACAACACCACTGACACTTAATATCTTTCGTAAAACATTTGACCAATAACAGTAACAATAATTTGTTAAGAAGAAACTAAATCTGACACACTACACACCCTAAGAAAACATTAACCCCCAATTCACTTCGAATCATTTCACCCATAAGCAGAAATTGGAAAACAAGTGATAACATCCACATATTCATTCATTTTGGTTGATGACGTGGTCACCTCTCCATTATTTCCCATATACGATCGATTTCGATGGCTTGATAAGCGTAACAAACGTGAAAGAATAACCAAATTTCTTGGCTGGTAGACGGCATCCTTGACGTCACCACTGTTCGCAAAGATTGACGAGGCTGCCTGATTTTTTGTCAGGGTTATCTCCCTTAGCCCAACAGCTACATATGGTATACGTATACCTTTAGATACCTTTTAAGTATCCTGGGTGTATGTTCACAAGCACCCGCCGTAGCGGAAGCCCAGTTATACCGCTGTGCACTCGGACCCTGCTGTTATCAGTTTAGATGCCTAGGGGCACCTAGTCCAGGATGCACCACGTGGAGGACTAACAGTCAGGAATATCACCATCATTGGAAATTGAGACTTTATAAGCATTACTCAAATCCTCAGGATCATTAGCATCCCATCCGTATATCACAATTTCTAGAGGCTTCTGTCATACTATAGTAATTTGAACAAAGCATTTTCTTTGATACTTTAGCAATAATGTTTAAAAAAATGGTTGCCAATGCCAAGTTTCAATTCATGTCCTATCCCGAAATGTGCTCATGACAAACAATAAAAAACAATTACTTTCAGATCGTTACTAATCGAATGGCCAACTAATATTCGCCCTTTGCACAAATCGCCCACTTCTTTGTGAACCTCTTCAAACGTTTTGGCTGGACCGTTCGGTCTCAAATCAATGGGCCGAATGCCGGAAAATTGGGTACGATAGTCTGTCACACGTTCTTTGCAGCGCACATAACGATCGAGAAGCAAATGGCCAAATTGATTGACGATCGACACACGAGCCAAAGCGTTATCTTTGCCCTCGAAGCCAACACCCACGAATTCGCAATCGATGGCGATGCGTTTTGTGGGTCTTTGGCACATTGGCAAACAAATGCGCATAAAAACAAACACGTCCATTTTAAACAATTGAACGTCACAGTATCAATACAACAGTGCAATACAACAAAGTTTTCTTAGTAAAATTTCAAATACCATTTTCGAATGTTTATAAACTTTTTGGAATTCAAGGACACGCAAGATAAACTGTGGTGAAAAGAATAACCTTTCTACAATTACATCAGCAGATTTAAGCCCACACCAATCAAGCATCGTACTACCCTACCCACTAGGCTAATCTAAAACAGAGTAATTGCAAAAGCTAGACTTCTAATGTAGTATATTGAAGGGTAATTACATTCCATTTCAAACTTTCTAAATAAAAAATAATGCGACTGAGAAACTTTGCCGCAGTGCAATGATACTTAAATACTTAGATGAGACTACCAGAAACAAATTTAACATCTTTCTGGAGTTTAGAGTTTAAATTAAGTATATTTTCAAACTGATTGAAAAGCCTACATTTTAACTATTGCGAAACATGACTTAGTTCAATGAAGAAATGTTTATCTTAGTAATAAGAAGTTGAACGTCGGGGTTTCAACTTTTGTACAACCTCTAGAAATTTCAATTACCCACAAAAACACTAATCAAATGATTAACAATTTTCTTGTTTCTGCATTCCTTCAATCAAAAATTGTTTACCCGGCGAAAGACAATTCCTTAACCATGGATTTTGCTGTTTTGGGTTGTTCTTGCATTGATGAGGCGACGAGAACTGGTGAAACATCATCAAACCATACATCTTTGGCACTTTTTAAATTTACTTCATAAGTCGAAGAGTGATTTGCAGGATCACATGCTGCTTCCGTTGTACGACGTTCGATGTGTGTCGATTCGCCATTAATTTCGGTTTTTAAAATTTCTTTTTGACTAAAAGCTTCTGCTTTCTTATTTACAAAACGGTGTTTTGGCTTACGTAATCTAAATAAGTAAAGCAGACAATAAAAATACAATGTACATCGATAACTCGTGTCAAAGTAGATATTCCACAATAAAAACAAAGAAAAAGGTAGTAGTAGCCCATCTCTCTTTGAACAGTTAAAGATTAAAGTAGTACCGCCAAACGTTGAAGTTCCTATAAAGTTGCGCATACCATTCGTTAAATTTTTCCAAAAGTGGGATTTAAGTCAACCCCCAAATAGTTGTAACCAGCCGTTGGGTGTTTTATCCATTATTCGAGAACTCCCATACTCCACAGTATATAAATGGTTGAAACAAAATTCATAATGCATAGCTTATTCTAACAATTGTAAATTAATTTTTTATTTGGTTTTTACTACTTGAATGTTTTATGGGAAACACTTCAGCATGAAACATTCAAATAATTAATAGATATTTAATTTAAATAAAAAGAATTATACTTAGTATATAACAAAACCTTACCTAGTATCACCAAACTTTTTCAATTTACTTCGCTTGCGGTTTACCTGCTTTGGCGCACAGAATTTGCGCTTATTTTGAAGTGATATCGGTCTCTGTACAATGTAAATATGAACACAAATAAAATCAACATAACAAAAACGACTATTTTTTCAAAATACACCAATGTCGATCAATGGTATTTACAAAAAATAATTTATTTACAAAAGCTTTTATTGTAACAAAATTAAAATAACTAATTGCTGTCCAATATAATTAGTACAAGTGTAAAGAACCTAAAGAATATCCGAGTAGAGAGACAAAGCGTAAAGCAGGTCCACAACCTCCAACAACCAACGCTGAATTTGAGACCGGTTTGTGAACTTGATAACTGGTGTCAGTAAATTGAATTGGATCAATTGTCATAATGTGCTTCATCCGCACATTAGCGGGATCTTGCAAATTTGACGAAGTCGTCAGAGTTCCTGAATGATCCCACATGTACAAAAAACTGGAATTGCCACCAGCAACAATACGAGGATCCGTTTCCAAAGTATGAAAAGTTGCAATTTGTGGGTACCATGTATCTTTCAAGGCTTAAATAAAAAAATTAAAAAAAACTTTATGCACCGTCTCAAAACATGACTACATGTAATTTTTAGAAATAACAAGTACAATCATTGCAAACTTAAATTTAAATAAATAATTACAATCCACATGTCAATGAGACAAAAAAAAACAATCAAACGTTATAAACGAGACTGTCCCATTTTTGTTGAACTATGCAATTAATGCTATATTTACCAAGATTTCCATACAATTGGAATGTGTGTATGTTGGTACAACACCCATTACCGACTGGGAATACGCTGACGATGCTGTTCTTCTAGCTGAGAATGAATTTCAGCTGCAGCATGCATTAGATCTGTCTGTGAACGTTTCCGGCAAATATGGTCTAAAGATGAACTGCAAAAAATCAGTTATCATGACGTCTCAAGCTCCTGATACGAGGATTATATTAAACGATGTTGTACTACGCGAACTCAGAATTAATAGAGGTAGCTTTGCCAACAACATTTGTTCTGCTCCCCAATGTAAAGAAATTTACGTATCTATGTTCTTCAATTAATTCTGACGGTGGTTTATCTAATGAAGTAAAACGCCAAAATTGTTTGGTTGCTGCTACTTTTGGAAAACTTTCCAATCCACTATGGAGATAAAAAACCATCAATCCAAACACAAAGATGAACATTTTTTTCTTCATTGGTTCGCACAGTACTTTTGTACGCAGCTGAAACATGAACTCTTACAAGATCAGAGATTATGAAGCTTGACAAATTTAAAGCAAGATGTCTCAAATACATTTGGCATAACATTCATTTCGCATTCTCCGTATCAATGGATTGGATTAAAAAGATTAACTTAAAAATTCGAAATGATCTTTAATTTCACAATCTTCCATCATTGGTATCGCAACAACGAAGATTAAACTGGTTTTGACACGTTTTTCGTAAAAATCCTGATGCAATCTCACGTATCGTAACCTTGGCTTGTCGAAATACTAATTGGAAGAAGATCAAAGGTGGTCAAAAATGTATTTAAACAGATGCTGTTCGAGACAATCTTCACATTATCTTGGATATAAATGATTCCGTGGAAAAATCTCCCAAATAGTTTCAAAAATTATTCTTTCATTGTTTTACTATCCCCACACCTATTGTCCTATTTATAGCACATGTGGCCACAATAGCAGTCTACATTCGTAATAACCATTGACTTAATCCATATTTTTTGTAAAATGACCCTAATTCGGTTGATTGCAGATTCTAATTATTTTAAAAAGTCTGCAAAAATTACTACCTCATTAGCATATTACTGAAATGCATATTTTTAATTCTATAACATGCTCAAACCCCTCAATCCCCTATTTTGTATCTTTACTGTATATAGCATGTACAATAAAATTGAATAATACAAGATATTCCAAACACCCTTAGCAAACACCGATATTTATATTGAAACATGACGTAATGTTTGACAACTATACGCAGCTGACAAATTCTTTAAAAAAACACTTTCAAAAACTTGATTAATTTTAATGAAACACCACTAATACTTATGATTTAACACAATGTGTTCTTATTAATGGTGCAAAAGCATATATATATATATATATATATATATATATATATATATATACGTACAATCTGGTTCTAAAGTAACAACATTACAACCAGCACGACGGTTCCATATAGATAAGCGAGGTCCTCCACCCGTAATAAACCAATCTGTGTCAGAATCTTGGCACGACAAAGAAGTTAGCCATAAACCTAATTTGGAACGAGCCAACTCTTCAACCGTATAAGGCTTGAATACAGCTGATGCATTTCTTAAAGAATGACTGTTGCTGATTTGGCGTTGATCCCAAAAACAAACAAATCCATCTTCAGAACAAGTGACAAACTGTAAAGATCATTTGGTAAATTAAAAATTATTAAAAAACCTCGTGATTTCTCAAATTACAAAGTTTGTAAATTGTGGATGTATGAGCCCGAAAAATGCATTTTTTACAAATTTCTGGAGAAATTGTAAATAATAATACATTTCCATCGCCACAAACAGCTATTAAAGTGTTTGTATCACAATCATAACACATTCCTAAAATCTAAAAAAAAGATGAATGTGCGCTACTTTACCTCTGATGCAGTATCTAAATCGGAATTGCACGAAATCGTGCTACAATATTCTAAAAAACCTGACTTTTCATCAGTCCATTTATAAATCGTAATTGATCCAATTGATCCACAAAACACTAAATTATCAACTGTACACAAGGAATATACACTGGTAACATCAACAACAAATTTAATTTTTCCTTTAAATTCACTATCTTTCAAATAAATCCACATAATAAAAGAATTTAACTTACGATAAACCAAATCATTTACAGAAAAGATTACAATTTTATTCGTGCTTGTTCCATATAGAAAGTAATCTCCACAAGGAGATTTGACAGAACAACGAATGTTTGTATGAGCGGCCAACCGACTGTCAAGAACCATCTGTAAACAATTATATTTATTAAAAACTAATATCTTAAAATTAAATTAGCATAATTTTAAGTGTAAAAATAAACAAGTGACTACATTTTTATTTTAATACATACAAAAGTATAAAAATGTTTATAAAAAATAAATAATAATTGTTCTAGTTTAAACAAAATATTAAAAATTTCAGTATTTAAAAAAGCATAATGCAAATTAAAAATTCAATAATTTCTGTATTGTCTACAGAACAACTATATTCATAATCAAAAATATTAGTTGCTTCAAAATTTCAACAAATTTTAATATCCCAATTTAAAAAACTTCTTTGACAAAATCAAGTAGCAAAAAAACCGAAAACCTATTTGGTTATAATAGTCTAAAATATTTTTCAAATTACAGTCTAGGTAAATTCTGTTAATTCTTAAACATTTAATTTTGAATATTAATATATATGCTATTAAACTGTATTAAATAGTAAGATATAGGATTCAAATAAACCTGAGAATTTCAGTTACTCATATTAGGTCTTGTTCGAAACTTACTCGATTTTGACCGGGACTTTATCTTGGAAACAATGGTAAAGTCGCTGGACTGACATATCCGTACACGCCTCCAAAAACCGTAAACAATGGGAAAGGATTATTCGTGATGCTACGAGAACTTGGAGCTAATAAAGAGGTGAATTTGCTACCAACTTTATCTTGTTTTTTTCACATTAAGTCTCATTTTGCAATAATGATGATTCTCCTGATTGCACCACCAAGTGCTACATCTATCACCTACACCGCTAAAGCAGGAAACTAGTTATACCGTTATGCAATTGGTCCCTGCTGTTATTCGTCTAGATTCTTGTAAGCATCTAGTCCAGGATGCACCACATAGAGAAACAGTTAAGAATATCACCATTATTGGAAATTCATAATTTATAAACATTACTCAAATCCTCAGGATTATAAGACAGCATAAAACATGCCAGTAATAAAAGTTAACCACTCAAAATTATTAAAATTTAAAGAACTTCATTATGTAGTAAGTTTAATTTAAAAATAAATAAAAAAACCAATTTAACTATCCAAGCTTTAATATTATTTAGCTATGGCCGTTTAATTGAAACTTATTAATTTTTCCTTTTAATAACCAAACATCACATTTTGCATTTCATGAGTTACATTTATTTATTCATTTAAATAGAATAAATAAAATAATTGTATTAAATTGATCGTGCTAACATAACTAGATAAAAGCTGGTCTTGATTGGTTTTCTGTAGACAAATAACTAAAGACTAGTTATATCTATTCAACGAGTTTTAAATTTTGTCATGCAACGTCCGTGTACTCTTTAAAAATAAACATTGCAAATGAATAACAATAAAAACAATTTTTTTAAAAACATGACGTAACACGCTTCTTTAATCAGTTTAACTTATTTATTTTTAACAAAAGCATTTAAAACAAATGTTTAATTAATTAACACTACCTAACATATTTCAGTTATAGTGCATTCAACACTCAAAAACGTTCCGTTAAAATTTAACAATACTAATATAACAATTCTAAAAACAAATAATCCCTTAAAAACCCATTGATAAAAAAAATTAATCAATTTTCAAACTCATTTACAATAAGTATCAACGATTAAATTTTATACAAATATCTAAAATGGTATTAATAATTAAAACAATTATATATATATACAATAAACTTATCACTACCTCAGGGTAGCTTACGATCTCGACTTCCCACTTAAATTCCCACCCTTAAAAAATTGTATATTAAGTACCATGTGTATATTTTTTTGTTAAAACGCACATTTTTAAAATTAAAATTTATTATTAAAAAACTATATTTAAAAATTCGTTGTAGTTTAGATGTTGGGACTTCCCACTTTGAAAGCTACAATTACAAAACAATTTTATTTTGTTTTTTCAGGATTCAGGATTTTTCACGAGTTGAGTAGGCCAAAACGCCTTTTAGTACTCGGTTCTCAAATTGTCTCAAATTTTCAAGGGGGAAAATGGAATGGATGGTGAGGTAAAGGGGGATTAGTGACAGAAAAAATATTTGAAATCAAGATAAAATCAAGGTAGATAGTGGAAATTAACAATTATAGAAAACGAGCAAAAATTATAAATATGCAAAAATAATAATAAAACAAGTTACGTATTACAATGCAAAAACACTGCAATAATCATCAAAAAAAAAGAAAAGAGAAAAGGATGAATAACGCTCTAATGGACGTGTAGCGTGACGCGCGCCTCACCTCGCGAATGCGTGGTTTTTTTTTATTATAACTTTTTTTGTCTACAAGTTACTTTTGATTTTGATATCTATCTTTTTTATGCTATTTTTCGGTGTTTATTTTATTCAGAATACTTAAGAAAATGTGCTTTGATTCTATTTTTAAACATATCTAAATTTTCTGTAAAATGCAAAAAAAAAATATTTACAAACAAATAAGTATTAAATTTACTTTTAAATCAGTTTATAAATTCTGCTGTTATATACTGAACTAGATTTACTATCCTCGAATTAGCTTATTGGTATTTTACCCGTCTTAAATATACTTCTTAAGTAATTAATTAAAATCTATTTTTAAGTTTATAAAAAACTATTTATTTAATTCAACAAACGTTTTTGTAACGCATGTTTAATAAATTTGCTAAAATTTACACATTTTTTAACTGACAATGCTGTTTATTTTGATTTTTTTAAGGCTTATAATTGAACGGTACGTATCATCATATTTTATTAAAATTATCTAAAATTTTAGCATTTTTATAAATTGAAAAACAATTATATTCTTTAACATTATTTCAATACTAAACCGAATTGCGCTATATAATCTTCTGGAATTTCACATGTAGCAGTCATAAGAACATTATTATTATTAGCAGTTTATCCCGCCATACTTTTAAAATAAATAATTTCTATTTTATTTAAAATCGAAGTAGAAGTAACAGAAGGATCAGAAAATTTTCTTGTTATTTTTCTATTTGTTTTTCCTTTTTGAAGATTATTACATTGTAATACGAAAGTTGTTTTATTATTTTTGGTCGTTTTGCATAATTGTTAACTGTTCCACTATCTACCTTGATTTCGTCTTAATTAAAAAAAATTTCTGAAAAATACCCAATCAGTTCCATATTTTAGAACCAAGCACTTAAAGGCCTACACAATTCGTGAACAATCCTGAAACGACAAAGATAGAGCTATATGTATATATACGGTATTAACTATCTAGTTAAGAAATATTTTTTCTAATTCGTCCGCAAATGTTGAAAGTGGGTGTTTAATCCCTACATTACAGCCTCTGAATTAATTAGTGTTGAAAATTCAAACAAAAATTAATCCAAATTAATTTATCTCGTTATTTTTGGAAACAAAAAATTGCATTTAATATATATATATATATATCAACAAAACGAAAAAGGCTTTTCACACTGAACAACTCTAAAATTAATTCAATAAATAATTTCTTTATTTGTTTATAAATAACTAACCACATAAATTAAAGTAATTATTGATATACAATTGTTGTAGTTTAAAATTAAAACAAATAAAAATTTATAAAATCCGGTATGATTCGACTATTCAGTGTCCGATAAACATTGACTAGATCCAGATATACGATGTATATCACTTGAAGACCATAAAAAACCTAAATATAAAATAAATAATATTAAATTAGTCACTCAAATTGTCCTTTGCAGAGAGTAACATTTTTTAACAATGTTATTGCCAATTGTTTCAATAATTTATAATTAATTGTTTAATTGTATAACGCAACTAAAATGTTATTTTTGATAGAAATTAAAATAATAGAATCTAACAGTTTTGACGTAACAAAATCACAATTTAACACTTTTCCATTCTTAACAAAAATTCAAAACCAACCCAGCAATAATGAAATTAGAAGTCATTTAAATTTTTATACAATACTATCAAGTTATTCAGGACAGATAATTACGTTGGTTTTGGACATTACCATTCAACCGATAATTTAGCAAAATTAGAAACAATAGCGAAATAATTAAGCACTTTGAACCAAAAAATTGGTAAAAAAAAATTAAAATATCATCTAAATTAGTCAGAAGAGATATTAAGCATATGTTGCGTCCCCCTTTCCATTTTAAATAGAAATAATCACACCAGTGGTTATGGTTACAGTCATGTGTTTAAAACAGGACAATCAATAAATCCTGCCTATAAAGTTAAAACCATTCAAAGATAATCATTTGAAGTGTCTGGGAGGTTTTATAGAAAAACCAGTTTGTTGTTTATTGTGCTTAAAACCGGTTAGGATAGTTGGTTATTTACAAAAAGTCCCTTGAAACTCGGTCTATTTGTTAAATTTTATTTTGTACCTGGTGCTTCCAAAATATTTATAAATTCATTATTTTCAATAATTTTTTAAGTTATAAATTTCTCATACATTCAAATAATTGTAAGATTCAACACGTAGATAAATATTTTCTATTAAAATCACTTAAAGAACTTACTAGAACTAGGAGTCATGGGATCATCCAAATTGCTTATTTTTGGTGTAGCCATACCAGCATTAAACGCGTTAGGTAACGGTGTACTATCTCCACGTGGAGTTGTACTAGCAGCGTGTGGAGTTTGAGCACCGTATGCCAACTATACAAATAAGGTGTGCATATAAAAAACTTAATTAGATTATTTAACATTGTAAAAAATAACAATCATTCATTCATCCATTTTGGTTGGTGACGTGGTCACCTCTTCATTATTTCCCATATTTATACGACATGTAGAACGATCGATTTTGATGGCTTGACAAGCGTAGACAAACGTGGAAGAATAACAAAGTTTCTTGGCTAGTAGACGGCATCCTTGTGACGTCGCCACTGTTCGCAAAGATTGACGAGACCGCCTGATTTTTTGTCAGGGTTATCTCCCATAGCCCAAGGGCTACATATGACATGTATACATTTAGATACCTTTTAAGTATCCTGGGTGTATGTTCGCACCCACCCGCCGTAGCGGAAGCCCAGTTATACCGCTGTGCACTCGGACCCTGCTGTTATTAGTCTAGATGCCTAGGGGCACCTAGTCCAGGATGCACCACGTGGAGGACTAACAGTCAGGAATATCACCATCATTGGAAATTGAGACTTTATAAGCATTACTCAAATCCTCAGGATCATTAGCATCCCAAATTATTATAACAATACTTACGTTTAACAATCAGTTGACACATGGTATATTACGGTTAACTATATAACAATAGGAAACTATTTACTTAGTTATCTAAGTTATGTAAACTTCATTTAATATATTATATCAATAATGTATACGGTATCCTGATATACTGAATATACCTTTACTGAAATATTTAATCAGATAAGAATTATAATTAAATATTAATGGTATTGTTTCATAATAGCTGTTAAAAAATTACGTACATTTCTAAAATTAATAATCCGGTATATATGACAATTCCAAATTTAAAGTTTGAATATATTCTGATCAAAATTATCATTATTGTTTAAAAGTAACGCTAATAATTATATGCTATTTCTGAATCCTCACGGTTTTACAAATAATTAAAAATAAAATGTGCAAAGGCTTAAATATTACACTAAAAACTCTCATTTCAACTAACGCGACTCAGTGACAAAATACTCTCAATAGACATTGACATTAAATTAGATAAGTAGCCTGGAACCTATTGAAACCACTTGGCCTATCTAAAATAATCTAACTGAAAGCCATAAACGTACAAATGTGAATGACACAATCGCAATCAGATTGCTTGAAAGTGTAAATTAATTATTACAAAAACACAAAAACATAAAAACATAAAAACTGGAGCTACGTATAAGTCAAACGTACTTGTGGCGTTCGCATTTCACGCATAGGAGTAATACGAGGCGTAGTAGCTCCATACTGTGTCTCCATAATACGACCACCACTATCAAGTAGTGCCATATTTTCACGAGCAACAGGAACCTTCTTGAATTGGCTGTGCAATTCCAAAACAACATGCGTTGGAGTTGCATCACAAATGATCCCCAAAAGACCCTTTAATGTACCCTATATAAAATGAATGCATCATTTAAAATTTAATCAAATTACATACTACGATAATTAAAATAATACAAATAAAAAGTTTTTCGTAACATAAATGACAATGCTGCATCTAGCTCTAATAACCATGATAATCATACCTCTATATTACGGAACAAAAAGACCAAATTCACAGCGGTAAATCTAGGCTTTCGTTTTAGAAGAATAATGCGAGCAAACATTGAAAATACTTAAATGGGAATTCATCACGACCAAAAATCAGATACATTGTTGATTTTTGTAAATACCGATACCATTACAAGAAAACGTCATTATATTCCCATCTCCATTGGGTAGTATGAACTTTTAATTCATCTATTGTGGCTATAACGAAATCACCTCATCATTATTTCTATATTTGTACATATTAAACAATCTACTCCGTTAGCTTGATAAGCGGTACAGCGCTCGATTTGAACCTGGGTAGAAATGGGTTCGAATCCCACCACCGACACTAAAATGCGGACCCACGTTCGGCTTCGCTAAAATGTCCACTGCTGAAAAATGTTTCCTGTAAAACATTCAAAGTAGTTAACACAAAATAAAAAATAATAAAAATAACCAACTTTCTTAGCTGGTAGACAGCATCCTTGTAAGGACGCGACTGCTCATGAAGATTGACAAAACCGCAGATTTTTATCAAGATGATCTACCTTAACCCAATGGCTACAGATAGTACATGCATATTTGAAGGTACATTTAAAGTACTCTGGGTATACGCTTGCACCTATCCACCAAGGTGGAGTCTCACTCATACCGTTGTGCACTTAGTCCCTGTTGTGGTAGTCCAGAATTCGTTACTTAGAATTAAAAGTCAGGAATATCATTATCGTTGGAAATTGAAACTTTATAAGCATTACTCAAATACTCAAAATCATAAGCATCTCCATACAAACATTTCCTTGCATAGAATAGAGGACGATAGTTTAAAATAATTCACACACCTAAAATTATTTTAAAAATTATTATATCATCGAACCGAAAAATATACAACAATCTTCAAACAACTCCGAAGCATGTCGTCATCTGCCTACTTTGACAATCCGTGCCGTTCGCCCAACTAGCTGTCGTTCATTTCGGTTTGCACGACCTCGTCCACCTTCCATGTTGTTGCTGAAATTCCTTGCACCGCCAACAGGAGTGACTGACTTATTAAACACCTGACCGTTCACCGATTGTTGATTGTCCAATCCTGTCGTTGTCTGGGGTGCGGACAATACCGAAAGTTGCCGAGTCTTGGTCACAATAAGTCCAGCATTTTCCAAGTGCGTTCGACAATAGACAAATGCCCACGATCGGTAAATGTGCTTGACTTCTCCAACCAAACTCGAATGGGACTTGTCCAATAGGCAAACCATTTGTTTGACATGAATCGAATTACCGTTGCAGTCGAGTGCTTGGGGTGGAGCTCGACGCAGTTGGGTATTTAGGCGTCGCAAAGCCGTGTTGGCTTTGAGGGTGACAACTTTGCCGAAACACGTCAAGACGGATATTTGTTCTCGTTCGACATGAACAACAACACCGACCGTTTGTGGATCCACTTGAACCAGATCCATTAGCTGCACATGACCCGATGATTCGACTGTCGTAGAACGATCTTGCCACAAGCACAAATCTTTCGGTGCGATTTTTATTTCGTTCATGCCGTGATCAGATAAAACGATTGCCAAACTGGGTTCAAAGCGAATAACCAAACCCGTTTCATTAATGTGACGACCCGAAAGAACCTACACATTTTGTAATAAAATAACGCAAAGCAACTGGACTAAGGTGCCATAATAAAAATAAATGTATGTAAACACAAAGTATGGTACCTAATGTGCCTTAACGATATCTGCTAAGAGTCAAACGCTAAAGTACTGTTGTATGACAACAGGCATAAATATCTAGTTGAACTTCTAATAAACCTATCAAAGTAGGAATCATTCCACCCATACATTTATTTGAACTAATTTGGACATCCTACAGCATAATGTAACTATACCTTATAATGACTCATTCAAAGTATAATAATTTTGAATTTTTTAAAATCGCATGTTTACTGTATTGACTATATTTATATTCATTAACATATGACATTCTATTTCATTTTGTTCCCATTATTTATACCACTGCTTCTTTAGTTTTGTTATTTTTTATAATGTTAGTGAAAATGTATTTTACGCTGAATGGATCACTAGTGAGATATTAAAGCTTAATAATAATAATAATAATATGCTACAAAACCCCACAATACCATTGCTTAACGTTTTTTCAAAGCTTGTGCATTAAAATAAGAAGAACTAGTTGATAGTTGATAGAGAATAGAGATATCTGTAATAATATCCTATTATAAAATATTTCAAGTTTCATGCATTCGCATACCACGATTGTTAGGTCAGCGTTAAAAAAATGTTTCGGCGTAGTTGCTGTTTGTGAGTATACAATAATCTAGAGCAAGAATACCAGATCTACCTTTAGCCATTCTGAAATGCAACCTAGTTGGTGACGTGATCACCTCTTCATTATTTTCCATATAAATGATTGACTTCGATGGCTTGATAAGCGTAACAAACACGGAAGAATAAAGTTTCTTAACTGGTAGGCGGCATCCTTGTGCTGCCACTGTCCGCAAAAATTGACGAAACCGCCTGGTTTTTGTCAGGGTTATCTCCCTTATACCATCGGCTTTCTATAGTATACGTATACCTTAAAATACTTTTTAAGTATTCTGGGTGTATGCTCTCACCCACCTTAAAAAATAAGAGTATAAATCATCCAGTTGCCATAAAATGTATTTACATATACACAAATACAACAATGGTAGGTAGTTACTGATTTAAAGTCCAAATCTTCGAGTCTGGAGACCGAAGCATTTACCACTTCACCATACCTTATAAAACATGGCAAATACAACTATACATAATTCTAAATATACCTTGACATGATCGCCTTGATTAAAAAACTTTCTCAATTCAACCGGAATGAAAGGGATTGGTTCGCGCAAATCGGAATGATTCGGTTGGACTATGATGCGATTATTGCTCTCGATCGAAACAACCTTGCCACGGAGATTCTTCAAATCACCCTCACAAACCTCAACAACATCGCCAGGGTTAAAGCAGTGGGTAAGAGACAAATCGGATGTTGTCTTCGAATGAGAAGTGTCAGCAGCTGCTACTGCCATTTGCAAACTATCGGGAGTTTGATGAAAACGTTCTAATTCGGTTAGGGTAGGTCGTATGCCATCGGAAACCTGTAGAAAATTTGGAACAAATGCAAACTTGCAGTATATAACCTCATTAAGTTAACAAAATTACAACAATTGATATAAATGTACCATAATTGTACAACGAATAGGTTGCTGAACAATCATTGGATTTCCAGTAACGGTACTAAATGTTGGCCCCACTTAGCTGTATTAAGTGCCCATTTCCCAAAAACGTTTCTAATGAACACATTCAAATAACATAAACGTGAAAATTTTTAAATACATACCACAGCATTCATCCTAAATTGTTTGTGCAAAAATCCATCCGAATCATATCGATTGCCTTCAAAAATCAACCACGTGCCTTCACGCTGAATACGATCAACCAATTTAGACTGATTAAACAACACTTGAGGCGGACGTTTGAAACGCTTAACTTTGTTATTTTCTTCCATTTCACTGGGCAAACCCCTATTACGTTTTCGTTCATAATCAATTCGGGGAATTAATTTAAGAGTGACGAGATTTTGTGCATCTTCTACATATTCGACCTAAAAAACAAAATCTGTATGCAAATTTCGGTACACAAAACAACTTAATATTATTTAACACACTAAAACATTGTATAAATAAATAATGACACGCTTCAAAAATTAAAAAACCTCTTTATTAAACATCTAAAATAAAATCTATACAATGATATATATATATATATATATATATATATATATTTCCAAATTTTATTACAAATTCTTGAAAGCAAATATTAAATGTTGAGTATTTTCTATTTTCATTTTAAATTTAACTCATAACAACGTAATTAAAGTGTATTTACAAAATAATAGGATTTTCTTAAACTTACCAAAGCTAAATCATCGCGATATAGACCATTTTTAACGCGAACCCACTGATCTGGTTTAATTTGATCAGTCTCCTTAACCACACGTACAACTTCTGTCATCTCCCCAATAGGTACAAGTTGTTGCTTGTATAACGATAACTTCAAAGATGTAATACCTTCAATAGCTTGTTTAACATGTGTCTGTTTAAAAGCTTCTACGTAAATGTATCCTTTAAGGCCTTCCTTAGCAAATACAGACTTGATTTGCAGTGGAGTATCCGAAAACTGAAATGCAATAAATTTACGCATCAAAGCAAGTACTACAGCTTTCTCTTCACCCATTTTACATCGGAGAGCCCATAAATTAGGATCCTTAATTCCTGGCAAACGCTCTTTTTGAACTATCGTATCTGCCATGGCTTCTCCATCACCAAATCGATCAACATATTCGTGATTCTCATAACGCTGTTGATAATATCGTTCGATTGCTTCCTCATCTTGATCCATAATTTCCCTAATCATACGACGAGAATCCAACTGGCGAGCAACAGGAATAGCATCCAACGCCTCCTCATCCTCTGGGCCAATGAGATCAGCTTCACCATCATAATATTCATCATCATCTTCATCATCTTCGTCAACTTCTGCTTCATCATTAAACATATCCTAAAACCGACAAATTAAAGTTTGTATAGATAAACAAAAATATACATAATAAACAAGAAAATCTTCAAGTATCTTGAGTAGGCAAAAGTTATGTACAATCAATTATATCACTGAATGGTTTTACACATACCATTCATTCATCGTTTGGTTGGCGATATAGTTAGTTCTTCATTATTTCTATATTTGTATAGCATAATAAACGATAAACGTCAATAACTTCATAAACGTAACAAACGTAGGAGAATAATAAAGTTTTTTAGCTGATAAGTGGCATCCTGTGATGGCGCCATCGACAAAGTTTCTTAATTTGTACAAGAGTTATCTCCCTTATGCCAAGGGCTGTAAATGGTATATGTATACCTTAAGATATCTTTAAGCATTCTGAGTGTACGCTTGCACTCACCTGTCGAAGCAGAAGATCAGTTATATCGTTGTGCACTCGGTCCCTACTGTTAGTCTAGGTATCTATATACGATACACAGAAAAATGTATTTCAAAAATAAATTTGAATTAGTGTAAAACTATCAAATATAAATACAAAAAAATTGAGTAGAAAGCATTAATCAGTTAATTAAATATTTAATAATCACTCATAAAATTTAAAATCTATTATGATTTTTTCTAATCTTCAATGTGATTTCAACAGCATCTACAAATAGTCGATTCAAAATGTTCGTCTTTTAAAACTCCATCACCTTACTTTTGCTAGAGCTTACTCAACCTCTCTATCCTGCAGCTTTAATCAGCTGTTTACTATCACAGGTCTTAACAATCGAAAACTGAAAGCAATATTTATGTCCTTTAATATGATTCTCTTATAGTTAAACGATGTTGTATATTCGAAATATTCTCAAAATGTAATTAAACAATACTTTCTTGCTCTTTATTCTAAGTTCAATAAACCCCTTTTAAATTAACGTATACAGTAGAAGGGAGTTATTCGAAATGATATGCAAAACTTAGAATTAATAAAGAAGTAATATAATCACCAAATTTTGTGGCTGTTGTCAATTCTCTTATTTTTAAATGCTATATTTTACTTTCAAATATAACCTAAAATTGTGCTACAGAACTAGTTGAATCTTCATTGCACTTGCTAAATTTAAAACTAAATCCTATTCCTTCAAAGCATAAGCTTTTAAAAAACTAACTCTAAACCAAAACTCAATCACTTTTCACGTTATATAAGCTTGAATTAAGCTATCTAAATGAAGTCACTTTTTAAAAACCTAATTTTTTTCAAAACCAATTATAAGTAACAATATAATCCACTCTTATTTGATTGCCTTGCTTTAATTATTTTACTTATTCATTAATAATTCTGAGAATTTGAGTAATACTTATTAAGCCTTAATTTCCAATAATGGTCATTATCCTGACTGTTCGTCCTCCACGTGGTGCATCCTGGACTGGTTGCCTCTAGGCATCTAGACTAATGATAGTAAGGTATAACTGGGTTTCCACTACGACGGATGGGTGCGAGCATACAATCAAGATACTTAAAAGGTATTTTAAGATATATATATATATATATACCATACCGTTGGGAGATAACCCTGATAAAAAATCATGCGGCCTCACCAATCTTTGCGAATATTGGTGACGTCACAACCAAAAAACTTTGCTCTTCTACGTTTGTTACGCTTATCAAGCCGTCACAGTCGATCGTTTATGCCGTATAAGTATGGAAAATAATGAAGAGGTGACCGCATTATAAACCAAAATGAAATAAAATGGTTCGTTTCCTTTTGCCCCGTTTTGATAACAGTATAAAACCGAATCAACTAGTAAACTAACAAGCACATGTTGCCTAAGAACGCCAAATCCTTTACACCATTTTTCAATGTACAAATTAGTAAAATAAACATTTAACTGCCCCTGTATATAGTCTTAAAAATTAACCAATTCAAAGAAAATACCATTAACAAGTTCAGCTTTCAATAAATATATATGATAATGTTTATTGTATACCTATACTATTTTAATTCAGATTAAAACTTTCATAATTATTTATTTTAATATTGATATTATCAATAACAATATTCACCATTTAACCAAATTAGCAAAAAAAATCTAAAGCACAATTTATACGTCTAAATGTTAATACTTAAAGTTAAAATATTATCCTTAATATGTATCAAAACTTTTCGTTAACATTAACGAAATAATTAAAATATAGTTTTTCATAATTTATAGAATGGCCCACATTTACTAAAGTTTAAAAGCTTTTTACATACACACGTATTTAGAATAAAAAACATTAACAAACCTTAACAGAGAAATTTATTTTGCGTTTACGTTTTGCAGGTAAATTATGTTGTTCATCATCAGATTTATCTTCTAACTCAGAATCATCGATATCATCTTCTGAAACTTCTCTAACAGACTTTTTTGATTTCTTTTTTAAATTCAAGTCATCGGAAAGATCTGAATCTGAAAGATCACTCATTTTGTTTGAATAAGCGTTAACTAGAATGCAAAAACCGACAAACACGATAACAAAGTTTATTTAAATAACGCACATTTTTAAAACAAAAATTAAAAAATCTATTAAACAAAATTCTATTTATTTATAAAAAAATGTTTTTTATAATTACAAACATAAACAAAACAATAAACTTATTTAAATTTTAAAAATTACATTAGTTAATTTTGCGTTAACAATTATTTTATTTTGATTAATTATTTTTTATTAACAACGGCTTAAAATTATCAGAAAATGTTTAAATCTAAAGTAAGTAAATAAACAGTTGTCACTAAAACGTCAATCTTTCAATTTTTGCAATAAAGTCGAAACCGCTACATTATTTACCAAGGCTATTTACATGTGTTATAATTTGATTAAATTTTTTGGAAAAAATTTGGCTTACATGTTTCCTGGTTGTGTTGGTTTAATTTAAATGTTTTGTATAAAACTGCATCTGGAATATTGTGCTCAGGTTATTGCTCCCTTCCTTAAATCTAAAATAAATAGTAACCAAAAGGTTGAAAGGGCTGTTTCTAAATTGCCCAAATCCTTTAAAAATATACTGTATTATCATAGACTGTTTTTTCCTAAGCGATAAACGGCTTCTGTGTGACCTCGTTTTAGTGCATCAGGTCATCTCCAGGATCATTTAATCCTTTTTTACCTTTGTCCATAACTCTCTCAGGAGGCATAATCTTAAACTGGTTAAACCCAGTGCTAATACTAGACTAAAGTTACATCATTTCTTCCATAGAATTATTAAGTCCTTGAAAAAACTCCCTTCTAAGGTTGTCAATGTCTAATTAATCCAGTCCTTTATGCGTTCAAATAATCAATATGCTTTTTACTACTTTTTTAAACACCATACCATCAGATTCATTAAATGTATCTAGAACATTTGTTATATTATATTTATTCCATAATTTTAATTTTAATTTACACTTTTTCTTTTTTCCTATTTTAATAATGCTGATAACATTTGAACAAAGGATCAAAAGGAGTTCGACTCCTATTTAACTTGCAAACCACCTGTAACCTTTATTGTACTATTTAAAAATGTAATATAATTTTTTTTATTCTAAAAACTTAATTAATGTTTTTTATAATAAATAATTAAATATCAGTAATTATTTGTATTTAATTAATTAATTTTTAGAGATTTTTAGCATTCTAACAAGTAAACAACTGATATAATTTTACTGATTATTATTAGACTTTTGTACAATTTATAACTTTGGAGATTTTATTTGTCTTCCTTAACTAGATAAAAAAAACCTTTACTGACTGTAACTCAGGCACACGACACAAAACCAAAAGTATTACAAAACAAAGCTTTTAACAAACTCAATGCAGTAAAACTATATATATATATATATATATATATATATATATATATATATATATATATATATATATAACAATAATAATGTCAAATTTTATTGTTACAATTTTAGAAATTTATTAAAAAATATTTTGATTACCCAATAATAACAAATTATAACACAAATACCAGGTAGGAAACGCTTGTTGCTAAAACATTATAAAGATTGGAACAAACGATGAGATTGGAGTAAACAATAAAAAACCAATATTAAAACATTACGAACAGTGAATAAATGAATGTATGAAATGATTGTTTATATAGATAAGTCAATTAATAAGCATACTTAAACAAAAATTGTCAATATATAAAACATTACAACATATTACAAAAATTTTTAATTATTTAAATTAATTTTGTTAAAGCGCATAATGCAATTTTACTTTTTTTTATTATAATTAACTTATAAAACGTTTAGTTAAGTTAAATTAATTAATTTCTATAATAAACTATAAAATGATGTGCAATACAGTACAATACTGCTAATCGTGTTGAACTTTATAATTCTCCCTACTTTTACTATACTGAAATCTACTTCTACTAAAATAAATCAATAATAATAATAATAATAATAATAATAATAATAATAATAATACAGGTTACAGATTGAATACACGAGTTAAGTAGGAGTAAAACTCCTTTTGATCCTCGGTTCTAATTATCGGAATTGTATCAAAAGAACAATAACAATAAATGGAAACAAATGGATAGCTGAAAAACAGAAAGATTGATTTATGTAAATTTAGAAAGCTTATAGTTATCGTAAGCCTTTTTGAATGATGAAAGTGATGATGTGAATATTACCTTGGTAGGTAGTCTATTCCATGGAGTAACTGTTCTATGAGAATAATGATGACACCTCAGTCTAGAGTCAGCCCTGGGCTTAGTCAACTTAAGATTGTGCCCCTAAGTGAGTTTTGTACTAATGCAAAGAAGGGCAAATAGGAGCCAGAATTGAATAATTGATATGTCAAGATCATGTCACACCGGAGACGCCTATCACTTAAGGGAAACAGTTTTAAGGATTCAAGTCTTTGAGGGTAGGATAGATTTTTAAAGCCGCGAGGTAATCTAGTGATTGTCCTTTGAACCTTTTCAAGTCTATAGCCATCTGATTTAAGGACTGGGGCTGTGACTTGGGCACAGTATTCTAAATGAGGTCTTAAGTATAACATATAAAGTAAACGAAGGCATTGAGGAGAAACAGTCCCCAAATTTCTTCTAAAAAACTTAACTAGTCTATAACACTTTTGGGTGGCCTTATGATGATGTTCAGAGAATGTAAGAGAAGAATCAAGAATGACCCCAAGATCCTTAATTGCTTTTACTGAAATGATGGTCTGAGAATTTAAGGAGAAAACCCTGCCTGAGCATTTACTGAATGATATGTGCTTACATTTAGCCTTATTGAATGGAAGATGATTAGATACTGACCAATTAAATATACTGGTGATGTCAGCTTGAATTAAACCTGGGTTACTACCCCAGATCTTTACATTATCAGCATAGAGCAATATATTAGAGTGAACTAATGTTGGCAAATCATTGATAAAGAGAATAAATAATAAAGGACCTAAGACTGACCCTTGAGGTACCCCAGAAGAGATAGTACAAGATGTAGAATAATCAGATCCAACCTTAACCTTAAATGTATGATTTGAGAGAAAATCTCTAATCCAAGCTAATATAGGGTCCACTATCCCTATACGGATAAGCTTAAAGATGAGGAGTTTATGCGAAACCTTGTCAAAAGCTTTTGCGAAATCGAAATAAATAGCATCCACTGACCTGTGTTTATCAAGTAGATCAATAATGCTATTCGTGTAGGTAATTAAATTAGTTAAGCACGACTTTTTAGGCATAAAGCCATGTTAAGCAGGATTAACTATGTTAAGTCTGATAAGGTGTTCAAGTGGTAGAATGCTCGCCTGCCACGCGGGCGGCCGGGTCATACGCGAGGTGAGGCGCGCGTCACGCTACACGTCCATTGGAGCGTTATTCATCCTTTTCTTTTTTCTTTTTTTTTGATGATTATTGCAGTGTTTTTGCATTGTAATACGTAACTTGTTTTATTATTATTATTGCATATTTATAATTTTTGCTTGTTTTCTATAATTGTTAACTTCCACTATCTACCTTGATTTTATCTTGATTTCAAATATTTTTTCTGTCACTAATCCCCCTTTACCTCACTATCCATTTTATTTTTTCTTCCTAAAAATTTGAGACAATTTGAGAACTGAGTACTAAAAGGCGTTTTGGCCTACTCAACTCGTGAAAAATTCTGAAATCCTGAAGTAGATGAGATCTTACAAACCTTTCCATGATTTTGCTAGGAGAGGAAAGGATACTGATAGGTTTATGACTATCAGGATTGAATCTACACCCAGACTTGTGAATAGGTCTTATGAAGGCTACCTTCCATATAGGGGGAATTTGCCCTATGGTTATCGAAAGATTAAAAATATGGGCAAGGTGAGGGGCAAGAATATCAGCACATTCTTTCAACACCCTTGGATATAACCCATCAGCTCCACAAGACGTAGACTTAAGATTTAAGAAACCAGTATAGACCGTAGAAGTTTTAATTATTAGGGGCTGAATAGACGGAATTTCTAAGCTGTAATGGTGCCTGATAGATTGTGGAGATTGAAAGACAGAGTTAAAATATTCTCCCTATTTTTGTATACTGAAAGCTACTTCTACTAAAATAAATCAATAAACTTAATAATAATAATAATAATAATAATAATAATAATAATAATAATAATAATAATAATAATAATAATAATATAACCTTTACATTTGTGCAGTAAATATTTGAGAAAATATTGGATTCAAAAAATAATATACAATATTATTTATTATCAAAAATAACAATTAATTTTTAAAAACAATATTTTTCAAATACTAATAATTTTTATTTGAATACGCTAATAACTTTTATGTTGGAAATGTTTATATAAACAACCGTTTCCCAGGCTATTTATTTATCCCTCCGTTTTAGATCAGTTTTCATCTTGGTTTCCATTGATTTTATATTATTTCTCTTTTTGGTCTCGTAGCGTATATTTGTTGGTAATAAAAGTTTTCTACACATTTTTGTGTTATTATCTGTTGATGTTAGATAACCAATGCTAACACAAAAATTATTAAAAAAGCGACTTATCGTATATTACGCATCCTAATCAATTATATCAAATTAATTCCTAAACATTTTTTTATAAAATATCTAAAAAAATTAAAGAATGTACGTTTAAACTTATTTTAAATAATAGAACAAATTGTATGGATATTTGTAAGATCTCACTGAAATCTCGATCCTGATTTTTTTTATTTATTGATACGGATAATAATCAGCATCCCAGCTAATTTTAATCAAAATGCTCTTGTGTGATCTAAATTATTGTTTTGTAATTTATTATTATAAAATAATTTAAATTACCTACCAATACTATGTACCAACAGGGAAAACAGGACACAATGTACTCACAGAACCACAGTCACGTTAGCAACAAACGTGATACATTCAAATACAAAAAGGTTCAAACAAAATCAAAGCGTTTAAATGTTTAATAATACAAAAATTGTAATTGAAATATTAAAAAAAATATTTTTAAACATTTTATTCAAACAATAACAATATTTTAAAGTAATGGGTTCCCTATATAATTTCAAATAAAACTATAAAAAGACGTAAACTGTGAGATGAATTCATTTCGTATATTCTTGTCAGTCACAAACATATAACATTTTAGTATATATATACAAAAAAGGGAGTACAGATAACATTTAAATTAGTACAATTCACAAACATACACACAATCATTACGACCAAGCTGAGTTCAATGTGGTGACAAACTGTTTTTGTGTACACAAAGCAGGTTTCAATGTGTAAATATAAACAGATTTGAGAATCTTCAACATATTTGAAGCTGGAGAAGTAATTGGCACTTTAAAACAAAATTTTAAATTAATCTGATGTGTGGATGACATATTTGTAGTAGCTCACAATAAACAAGACTTTGATGAACTGCTGCAAAATTTGTAAAACTCATCCCAACATAAAAACAAAACATGAACTTGAAAAAAACAAAACAATCAATTTTTTGACTTTTTAATTTTACGGAGAAGTAATGGATCGTTTAATCCATAAGCCTACTTGGACTGGTTAGTATTTAAATTATACAAACTTTCAACCAGTTTAACACAAACAAAAAATCCGCTCTAACGACACAATAGATAAAGAAAGAGATATTATTAAACAACTGTTAATCAACAATGGATATCCAACAAAATTCATTGAATACTACGCCGAACCATACAAAAATCTGGGTACAAACGGTACTAAAAAAAACCGGCTTATTTAAAGTTACCATTTAAAAAAGATGATATTATAAACTTTTTCAAAATCCGATTAAAAACAACCATAAAAGACCATTTTAATTGACTCAACTAAGAATACTTTTTATTACTAAAGGTCTTCCTTTGCCTAACATTAAAACAGCTAAAGAAACATTTTCCGCCTCACATTGCATTTATCAGTTTACTTGCAGTTGCGGTGACAAGTACATTAGTTGGACAATGCGTCGCTTAGTTAATTGGGCCAAAGAACATATTCTAAACTGGATCAATAACAGGTCAAACGGAACACTGTTATGTTATTTGTACCCCCTTTTTTGTATATATATACTAAAGTGTTATATGTTTGTGACTGACGAGAATATACGAAATGAATTCATCTTACAGTTTACGTCTTTTCATATTTTGATTTGGAATAACAATATTTATTTTCTACAATAGTCCCATAAATATTTTGCGGTAATTATAATTAAATAATAAAAATTATAATTAAGCATGCTATTAATTTCAGTTAACAATGAATTCAAAATAAAAATTTATAATTAGTAGATGTATGTTAAAACGTTTTTATATATTTAAGTAAAAATGTACAGATTTTAGCTATCTTTAGACGCTTTAAATATTTTATAAACTCGAATTTAAATTCACGTGTATTCAAATTGGTGTTTGCATATTTTTATATTTTGTTCAAAACTTCTCTTAAAATAACAAAAATTATATGTTGAACGTTATTTATAATTCTTTTAATAAAAATATTAAAAAATTAATTATTGAAACAAACACTTTTTATTTGATTTTTACCAATGTTCTGTAACAATTCGTTTTTATTTGTACCGAGATTGCATAGTAATTAAAATATATATGGTACTTCAGTATCCATATATGTAATTATTCGCTTGCCTACATTAAAATATGTTTTTAATGGAATTAAAAAAACATTTGAAATAGTTTTTTAATGTTTTTTTACTGCAGAAAAACTTTATAAAAATTAACTATTAAAAACACGTTTTAAAAACTATAACTTTTACAAATGTTTTTAGTTTATTTGGGTAAAAGTGGACAAATTGGTTCAGTTATCAATATAGTAAAAAATAGGTCTACCGAAATTATGTCATTATAAAAGAGCAAACAATAGCAGTATGTATTGGTTGTTGTGCATTATATATGTACTTTAACAATTTTTAAATTAATGTACAAATACTTTATAAAAAACGTTTAAACAGTAATTAATATATATTTTTTAAATTTGTAAAATTATTAGAATGTAAATTTTAATCTACTATCAACTCTTAATAAATTATTAATTATTAACAAAGTCTATCGTAGATAAGTAAAGATAATAGTAATTAAATGTTGCATTAAGATTTTAATTACTAAACTTTAAACTCACAAATTAATTATTTTTGTATAAAATTGTAACAATTATAAGTGTTTGTAAATTAATTTTATATATAACAATTACTAAAATTCATAACTAATTATTTTTGTAAATATGTTGCATGCATTTATATGTAGTTTAATTTTTACAGGTAAGCATTAATGTTTTATTAGATTTATTAAAAAATTGGCAAGTTTTACAAATAATATTCCAAGATGGCAAAGATAGCTAGGGTGCTGAACTTAAAATTGAGTGAACATAAGTTTAAATTTTGATTCTGCTAGTTGTCTACTGGTTAAAAAACGTTTTTTGTTAAAAATAAATTAATTTTTTTTTCAATTTATACATTGATAATGTCATTCATTATAAAACATTATTTAGTACAATACAATTATTTAAAATTGTTTACAAAAAAAACATTTTTTATTTTTACATTTGTTGAAGCAATTTGCAATATTAGCAATTGATACGCTTTAAAAGAAGATATTTTTGTATATTTTAAATGAGCTAAATTAGTATTATGTTATATGTTATGTATGTATGCTAATCTTAAATGTACATTTATTAATATATTAGATCTTGTGTTAATAAATAAATAAATAATTAATTAAATAAATAATAATAATAATAATAATAAATTTTGCTGAGTTATTGCAAAAAAATTATTAACTATTTTTCTGTAACTATTATTACGACTATTATTTATTCGAATATTTCTTTAAAACTAACTTTTATCACAGAATAGAAACTACTAATACATTATTAAATATATTTAATTTAATTTAAAATTTTATAACTCAACTGTTTGACTGGATAAATAAACGTTTGCGATAGATAGAAATGTTTATTTGTACATCCGTATTTAGGGTTTTGTAATAAGGCCAAAAATGTTTGTCAATACAAATTTGTTCAGAAATAAGCATAATGGTTATAAATACCCTGTTAAAAAGTGTAACTGTTAGTATTAATAAAAATATCGCTAATGTAATATAAAATGTAATTGTACATTTATTTTTGTAATTTTTTCAAGTTCAGAAAGTATACAGTTAATTGTTTTTAATTGTTTTTGTGCTGAAAGCTACTTCTACTAAAGTATCTAAGCCAATAACCATACATAATAATAATAATAATAATAATAAATAATCTGTTTAAAAACGACATATCGTTTATTTATTTAAATTTACATATAATGTATTATCAAGTAAAAATGTTTTTCAAATAAATATTTTACAGTCAAACGTTGTAAATTGATTAATTTTTAAGCAATTAAGCTTTATATTTCAAATTTATTATCTTATATTTTTTAAGTTTTACTAACGCTTGCACATTCAATTAAAGTACGTATACATTTATTATTTATTAATTGATTTTGTTAAATATAAATTAAATTAGTATTAATTCTATACAAAAAATAATTTAAAAATACATAAGCCATGTTTAGCAAATCTGTGTTTTATTATATTTTTATATATGTATATGTATTATATAATATATATTATATTATACAAAACCCTTTTGCTTTAAAAATAAGCATGGAGCAATAATATATATATATATATATATATATATATATATATATATATATATATATATATATATATATATATATATAT